>CM046044.1:37844734-38372234 GCA_025215565.1 Flaveria ramosissima | reverse complement strand
ACATATTAATTTTTTTTAGTTTATGGCTAGATAATATAAAATTTTATGCAAGTGTTAGTAAATGTAAGGTTATTAGGTAACTAATTGTAAGGAGTAATTTGTAAATAATGTTATAAATACTATTTTACCCTTAAAAATGATTGTATTTTATGCATTGAATATAATAAGTGTTCTTAATTTTATGGTATCTTAAAATACCCCTCTCATATGCTTTATATATAGTATAGATATGGTAATTGTATGTATATACAATTTAATTTAATAATATTCTTTTGTAATATTATTTTATTTTAATTTTTAATTTATTTTATTTAACTTAAATAAATGTAAATCGAGATGTCTTACCATTTATTTATATATTACTAATTACCAACTTTGTTATGTTTAGTAGGTTGTACAATATGCTTAATAGGTTGTATACATCTTTGTTTCTTTTTTTGATCCTTAACTTATTTTTTATATTAATCCAACACTTTTATACTTTTTTCATTGGGCCCTGATATTTTTTTTACTTTCAACTTTGATCTGCTTTACTTTTCGTACTTTATAAAATTTTTGTTTTATAGTTCGGTTTAAATTTTGCAAGTTAGCTCAGCGCAACGTGCGAGTGTGATTCAACGTTTTTACCCTTATATTTTTCCCGTTTAACGACACTATCGCAACGCGCTGATTCTAGATCGAGCTACTTATTGTTTTATGTATTTTACGTTCCGCCTACACGGTTTAACATTTCTATACCTAGTTTTCATTCGTTTTTATTTTAATTTTTACCACGAGCTTTTTGGAAGTTAGTGGTCATTAATCGTGGTGTGTCATTGGTGCTACTTGACACGGTTACGCCTTCACTGCAACGCAGGGGGCTTAAGACTAGTTTTATACAAGTTGCATGTCATGCCAAACAAATATATTTTTAATAACTATTTGGACTACTGATGGGCCACTAGTCAACCGATCATCTCTATTACTTGAGTACAATTTTAGAGCTCTAGACTAGTACGTCTCCAAAAGAAAACTCTTACATTAGTCCATCCCACTACTAGTGCTAAACTTGAGACCACCCTTAAAAAGAAACTTCGCTTAAGTGAGGAAACCCGCCGGCCTAACACATCTAACCAAAAATATAAGTTTTGGGTCAACTTCTTTAATTTTGAAAAATAAAATAAAAACTTAAGTAATTAATTAATCATTTAATTAAAATTATTTGCATGAATCAAATTTTGGAACTGAAGAACAATTGTATCATGTAATACATTAGCCATGCTTTAAAAGAAATCATACTAAATTATTCACTCAAACAAATCAAGAACTTGTTTAGTTACATTCATGAGTTGCTCCAAAATGAGTAGTTGAAACCAGTTATAATGAATTATTTTTGTTAAAAAGAGAAACTTGCATCAGAGGCAGATAAACACATGGACCCTCTATTCACGCTTAGACTTTTTTATTCTAATATAAAACAAAAGGCATCTTTTTAGTGATTATTTTTAATCTTACAAATATTATTTTTGAGCGCATATGTAGAGATTTTGGTCCCAAACATTATATTTATCACGTTTATCAAAACGTGTTCTTGGTTACATATACTGGGAAAGGTTAAATTATTTTATTTACTAATAAGTCGACATATATGTTTGAAAGGGATGGTTAAAAAGTATTAAAAGTGTTGAACTAAGGAGTGAATAGAAGTCATCACGTATTTCAAAGGGTGATGGGTAAAAGTGTTTAACGAAACTTAAATTTCTAACACGTGATAACACATGAGTCTCACCCTTGTTGCAATTTCTAATACACAATTGAAAAACTTGATGTATGCGCTGTTAAAAATCCTAACGTATTGTTATACGCACCTCACTCTCAAAGTCATTAAAAAATAATTAGTCCCCGCCAATTATTTGATTAACTTCACCAATGCGGTCTTACTAAACATTTGATTAACTTCACCAATATGACATAATCAGTTCCCCAACAATTAGTTAACGGGAGTAATGGTGATGTTGACTTGTAGGAAACATGATCTTTGATGATGATGATATGCCGTGATTCCAATATAATGCCTTGAATCTATTTGATAATTATTTTAAAAAAACAAATACTAAATGATGTTCTTAAGACGTTCATGAGGAATACTAAAGATCTTTCACAATGATCATTAGCTATTTGATTTATGTAATTCTTACTATATTTATAACTACTTCCATTAAGTAAATTGTTATTTGATTCATGAGGAATACTTAAGTTTTTCATGAGTAAGAATGGTAAATGGTGCTTATGGCTCATTGAAAAACTTGATGCATGCACCGTTAAAAAATCCTGACGTATCATCATACGCACCACGCTCTCAACGTTGTTAAAATATTCTGATGTAGTGGTTTAAAATCTGCTACTCGCTTTACTCGTGACGATATACCCGCCTAATCCACCTCAAGCCACATAGCTCGAAGCAGCGAGTCCCCCATCCAACCTAAGGGTGGTGTTAGAGATAGTTAATACAAGATTCAAGGGTATTACAATGATCTAAACATGATTGGTTACTTGTCTCTATATTATCATCCGTTCTCCTTTAACTTTACCAATCTCTCTCTCCAACTCTTGTTTTTCTACGTCCATGGTTTGAATAGTGTTCCCATAGCAGTTACCCGTAATTTCTAACCCACAACATCTTTCCTTCAATAACTTTTCTTCAATATATCCTGCATCATAAACCCGCACCACAACCTACAGCATCGTACTCGCAGGAGTGGGGCGGTGTTCTCACCAGGTTAGCCGCAGGTATCAACCCGACCTCCCACATAAAATCTGTTCACCCTAAAAATCATAATTTGTTAATGTATAACCGACTCAATAGTATACAATAACAACAAACACACCACATGTGAGAACCCTAGGTTCCTGGTTTATTGTGAATTTCTTATTGAATCAAATAATTATACAATTGATTTCCGTACCATCTTTACTTTAGATTTTAGCTTCCGGACTCGTTGATCAAATTGAATAGGTTCAATAATTTTCCTGCCATACAAAATAAATAGTTTTTTTTTCTTTTCATCTTTGACCTTTTGATTCCCTATACACCTACTTGGATTCCTGCAATATCTTATTTTGTTTTTTTAGCTTCCGTAATCATTAAGTTTTTAATTCAATAACAACAAACACACCATATGCCTTTGAGTTCAAATCTCAATACTTAAATAGTTATATGTGTCTTTTTGTGGCCATGTTCTATTTTTTTAACAAAAACTTTTACTCTTAAACATCATCTAATTAACCTTCACTTCTAAGGATCCAAACCAAAATCTTAGTTATGGAGTAATATCATCAATGTCATTATGTCACAAGGTTATGGATTGTGTTTGTTATTACTTATTATATATTTGTGGAGGGCATCGGCCGATGTTAGCATTATTTCGATCGCTTTGTTCGTGGTTTAGGAGCAAGATGAGTGTATTGGAGCCAGAGCAAAAACATTGACATTGATGATTGATTGCGTGAAAACTATTGAGAACAAAAACATGGAAATTGCATCACTGGAGAAGTTTTTTTTAGGAGAGATGGTTTCATGTGTTTCCAGTTAAGCATTCACGTATTCTAGTGTTGTAGTACTCATCAATTCATCGACTTAGACTATTTCTTAATTTGTTCTTGTACATTATAAATTTTATTCATGTGTGTATATATATATATATATATATATATATATGTATATATATATATATGTATATATATGTATTGTTGGAGCATATATTGTCATATGTATATATATGTGTATATATATATATATGTATATATATATGTATATATATATGTATATATATGTATTGTTGGAGCATATATTGTCATATACAGTGTGTCCGTCGCTTGTCGAATAGTTTAGGCTTAATGTAATACACCTGATATGTTGTAAACACATGAAACTGGGTCATTCGTAGGAGCATATGCGAATGAGACTCAGTCGTGCGACTGAGCCTTGCTAATGGGCCAGTCGTGCGACTGAGAGATGCGATTGGCCATTCGTAAGACTGAACCATAAGTATGGTCCAGTCGCACGATTGAACCATACGCATGGTCCAGTCGTACGATTGAACCATACGTATGGTCCAATCGCACGAATGGGCCCAGTCGCGTCTAATATGGGCCGAGGCCTATATATACCAGTTTCAATGTGTAGAGAGATAAAGGGTTTGGGGAGGGAGTCTGCCCGGAGCCTAGGGTTGCCGGATGAGAGGGAAGATCATGCTCGATCTCCCCTTGCCAAGAGTCCTGATTCTTATGTTGTAACGAGCTTGTAATCGTTAGGTTTTATCAATGAAACCATTAAACTATAGATCGTGTTTATTGATTGTCTCATGGTTTTTGCTGTTGTTTATCCTTCCGTCAAGAACATGCTCGGATGTTTACCGATCCAGTGACTCTACATGTATATATATATATATATATATATATATATATATATATACACACACTACCAACTTATAATAATTCTTAAGGCTTTAATTTTCCTAACCTTAGTTTTTAGGGTTGTCACATGTTTAAAAAGTTATATTATAATGTATCAAATTTTGAGTAAAAGTACAAGTGTGTTTTAATCAAATACTTTATATAATAGTATAGATAATATAGATATTGTTTATTATTATCATTGTTATTATAAAAGTATTTAGTAATTATATAGTTAAGTATTCAAATAAGATAAAATTATTTATAACTTTAATTATTATTACTATTATAAAAGTATTTAGTAATGATATAAATATGTATTCAAATATAATAATACTTATTAATAAATTTAAATGTTATTAATATAAACTAATATTAATAATATAATATATAATGTAGCGATTTAAATAATCTTACATTATTAAATAATGTATTAATAATATGTATTAACTAGAAGAAGTTTATTAAATGAGAGGCAAAGAATAATTACATAGAAGACTTGTACCTAATGCTTAATAAGTTGTATTAGGCGTCTTAATTTTTTTATAAAATTACACTTGTGTTCTAAAGTTTGGCTTTATATAGTAGTACAGATATTTATTGTCATCCAGCTTTTTAATCATGCTTAACTAATCCGACTAGTGGACCGTTAAGAGACCTGTTCATTGTATAGTCTGTTTATGAAAACATTGCATTGGAACACTATTCCTCGCAGTTTATCTTTTGAGGAATGAGAAAATTGTGATTTTTGTTGTTTTATAGCCCAAATTATGGAATTTTTTTAAGTACATTTATTACCCTTATGTGAGATTTTTTAACAAATTTTGTCTTTTTCACTAACGACTGTTAATGTTTTCAATTAAGTCACTTAAGTGTATTTCATACTGGGGCGTTTTAGCACTTTTATACTTAAATGACTATTATTGGTGTTGTTATTATTATTTTGATTGTTATTATTATCATCATGCTTGTCATTATTATCATTATCATTATTATTATTGTTATTGTTATTGTTATTGTTATTGTCATTATTATTATCGTTATTATTTTTATTATTATACTTAGTATTACTATTATTGTTATTGTTATTTTTATTTTTATTCTTATTGTTATTTTTATTATAATTCTAACTATTCTTATTGTTATTTTCTTATTGTTATTATTATTGTTGTTGTTGTTATAGCTGTTGCTATTGCTATTGTTTTTGTTCTAGTTCTTGTTTTTGTTTTTATTGTTATTATTATTTGTTGTTATTCTTAATGTTATTCTTATATTATTTGTATTGTTATTGTTATTATTGTTATTAGTGTTATTATTGTTATTATTGATATTCTTATTATTCTTATTCTTTTTATTCCTAATATTCTTATTATCATTTTACTATTTATCCTACTGCTACTACCAATACTACTATGCTCCTAAAACTATTATGGTTCCTACCATTGCTTATACTACTAGTACTGTTACTACTACTACTCATCCTACTACTGCTGCTATTGATATTCCTACTATTGCTCTTACTATTATTACCACCCTCATTACTACTTTAGCAGCTCCTACTACTCCTATGAGTACTCCTCCTACTTCTCTTGCTACTACTCCTATGGTTGTTGGTGTTGCCGTTGTCGCTGCTACCCCTCCTATCGCCACCGCTCCCCCAACCACTACGCCTATCACTACTGATATTGGCCCCACTGTCATGCTACCCCATTGTGGCTTCTACGGCTATTGTTGCCGCTACTATGAAGATAATATCTATATCTAAACATCCCCACCAGCCCAAACAATCCACAAGGCACCACCACCCCATCTTTAGCTACCATTATCTTACCATCACCGTCCCTCTCATAGCCACGCCATCCTACCACAACCACCAACCATCACCATTGATTTCTCAAAGGTTGGCTACGTTAAGGGGTGTGAGGAAACCCTAAACCATCACGCTTTCAAGTTCGTTTCCAAAACCATCGTTAGACACTTTAACGGTGGATGAAAGTTGGAGTAGGACTATGTCGTTGTCTACTGTTAGGTCAATGGTAGTGGTTTTTTTCTTGGAGAGGCTTCCGTTTAGAAAGATCAATTTCATGAATCAGTTGAGTAACTTGGAGAGCGATGGTTTTAGTTTGTAATGATGGCAAAGATGGCTAGGGCCCATGTTATGGAAATAGACGACAACCATTCAAGATACTTGTTTACAAAAGGTAAATTACATCTCATGTCAGGTCAGATGCTGATGTTAGACCTGCAAAGACAATCACCTATGTAGTAGCAGTAGTTGAATCTAACCTAAGCAATCTTCACGTAATTATCATGCCAATCAGATAATAACACTTTTGTGTTGGTTATGCGTCACAAGTTATATTTAGATTTTTGTTGAAGTCACTTGAAACTAAGATTAGTGATACTATCTCTCTAATTTTATGGTAATTTTAAGTTGGAATAGCATTCAAGAAATTAAAATAAGCCAAAAGAGGGTCTTAGAGTCCTCGCATATGTTGAACTAGACAACCGTTGTGAAGATCTGTGCATCAAGTTTCTTTTTACGTCTAGTTCTATGAGTGAAATCGAGATGGGAAATACACATAGTAATTTGGGAGTTTCTCGATGTTCGAGCTAGAAAAGACACTTGGTAATTTTTCGGTCGTGTCATCTAAATTTCATTGTGATGTATACATAATATAATACATACTTGGTGGTTGGTGAGTCACATGTAGCCATTAGGATGTGTACCTCCTTTATATTTAACCCAAGCATATACGTAAACGAAGTTTATTGTAATGTATGTTATTTGAAAGACGTGATAATATAGAATACTTTATTTGTAAGATGTGATGATGTAAAATGTTTATTTTTTTGAGGCTTTTGTGGATTCGCATAATCTAAGCAACTCCCTAACAAGTTACAAGTCCCATTAAGGCCTAACGATGTTCTGTTTATCCTATGAATGTGTTCTAAAACTAATAGTTTGTTATGACCTTATATTGTGTGCTCATGTATCCTAAACAATGCATTAAATGACTATGTGTAACAGAAAACCAATCCACACACACATTGAGCGCCCATTAAGGCCCATAATGCCCATTTGCAAGGAATATCATCAGAATCCTTGCGACTTCCTTGCGCAACTTACCTATCGGTAAGTGTCGACACATTTCCAACGATATTAATAATAGCAGTAGTATTGGTAGTAATAAAAATAATATAATATTCACAGTATTTATATTATTAATAACTACTTTTCCACTCACGTTACACAATGAGAGTTTTATCATTTTTACCTTGCGCTACACATGGTAACTTTGATCGTTATCGGTCCAACTTATCAAAAACCATAAAAACAAATAGCGACTTTGGTCGTCATCAGTTCAGCTCGTCAAAAAACATTAAAGTGACTACAAAGCCGGTTCCGTTAATACCAATATCGGCAACAATATTTTTCGCTTAGAATCTGTTAGGTTCATCATCTTATCGCAACTATAACTGCTATCACTTGATCCTACGATACCAAAATTAAAATATTCTATTTTGAATACATATCCATTCTAGAAAAAATTATATCGGAACGTTTACAAAAGGAAAACTAAAAATCCTTGTATTCTGTTTTCTTAAAAAATTTAACGAATGAAAGTTATTAAAAAAAACTTAATTATTAGAAAATGAAACAGACTTAAATAGTAAACATAAGCCTGGTGATCAGTCTCTAGAAATTGGCTTCTAACTTTTGCATTTCGATTTTCTGGCAATACTCAATAGGTAATCCCCTAAGCTTGTCCTAAGTCATTGAGTTCACTGCTTCTTCACTTCTAGCTCATACCTATATATGTGTTTCACCAGTTTAGTACCTTGGCCTGGAATTATAAGCATGTGACATACTTTCACTTTCTAATTTTCCAAGTATTCACTAGAGATTTGTCATCCTTTTCTTCCACTTTAGAACTCCAATGGCACCCTCACCATTATATTGTGTAGAACCATAGTGCTAACTTCAAAAGATTTAAAAGTATACTATTTATGTAGGTTTCTTTTTAATATATATGTAATGTGAATAATAAAGTGAATTCACAAGTTGAGGTCATGCGTTACCGGGTTAAGTCAACCTAATTAAGTTTTTTTGAACGGTTAAGTCAAGCTAAATGGCTTTTGATGATGCTACATGAAAATAAAGTTGATATGTAAAACACGGTTGTGTATTCAACGTGTATTTAAATGATAACTGATAAGTCGGTAATAATAAAAGTTAAACTGATGTGTGATA
This sequence comes from Flaveria ramosissima, assembly GCA_025215565.1. Classification (NCBI taxonomy): domain Eukaryota; kingdom Viridiplantae; phylum Streptophyta; class Magnoliopsida; order Asterales; family Asteraceae; genus Flaveria; species Flaveria ramosissima. Next base: position 38,363,545 of record CM046044.1, on the reverse strand, counting down.
ATAAGATGGAGACATGAATTAGATTCACATATCTTAAAATTATGAAGGCAAAAGTTCTATGAAAACAATATTTTTCATAATTTCCTCAGATAATTAATATTAAGGTAGTAATGCGGACCACTAAGCATAAATACAAAATAATTTTTAACGGTACACTAAAACATAACAACTTAATTGATGTAAAGTATGTTGTAACAAAAATTTACTCAAAACACAACCTATATAGAAAGAACCCATATATGTACCAAAACTTGAATTACTATCACAAAAGATAAATCTGAACCCAAACCGTAATGTTTACATCAAAAACAAAATTTATACTAAACATATTTAATTGGATCACGAACACTATGATCTGATACAACAATCTCGAACTAAGAACAATAGAACTGAATAAGAACCATCAAAGAATAAGATGGAAACTCAATCGAAACAAAGACATAAAAATAGAATCAAGACAAAGAGACAACCCACAAGAGAATGAACAAGACAGATCCCCTCCTCAACAGGATGAAAATTGGATGATGACCATATTGAACAACAGTGATTAGACGGGTTAAACCCTAGATAAAATGGAGAAGATCTTCATGTCTCTCACGAAATCTCCCTCTTTAGAAGCAAGCCGGTATATGAAGAAGATGGGTGGTCAACCAAGATTCAAACCAACCCAACCCGTATTAACGAGGCATATCAGCATCTTTGCATCAGCCTAACAATCCAAAGCAAGCCCACATCAATGTATGCAATCCAATATGCAAACAATAAAATACAAAAAATAAAAAATATTTATATGAATCATATGTTTGGCATTGAACTGAAAATAGACATAGATCGACAATAGACATATATTTCAACAATTACCCATAACAATATGCTACTTAAAGTTGATCCAAGACATACAATGTGAAACACTTAATCCCTAAAAGGGTTAACGCCAGAAAATACAATGTGAATTAGATATATAGTCGAAGCCAAATATATAAGTTCGTGTAGGTGAAACATTGTGGGATCTTTTTGCGTTTTAGGATTCCACATTCTTGTTTGGCCATCATTATCAAAACATTTTACCCTCACAATAATTTATAAAATTTAAATCAATCATAAGAATTATATTAGTTTGAGATCCATGATGTTTCCTACTGTTGTTAGGTAAAGTGGGACTTGATATTTGATCCTCCTCTCTACACACCCGATAAGTGTCCACTTAAACTTAATGTTTATATTATAACATCAGGAGATTCACAACATACATCTTAAAAATAAAGGTTTATAGGTACTAGAAAAGAGTTTACATCGATGAGCATAACAACAAACTTACTCATACCATTTTTATGATAAAACCTTAACCTTATGGACAAGTCCTAGAAAATTACATATAGAGGCATGCATCAGACAACCTTTGAGATGGGATAACAATGAGCGGTTTTCTCTTCTTCAATACCATGCCAAATACTTCAGTATGGTCATACTCTTCACCCTTGAGCAAGCTCCAATCAAACGAGTGCAATAGTGAAGCCAAAATAAGCATTGACATTTTTTCGGCCAATGAAACACCTGGACACAATCTTCTCCCCGATCCAAACGGTAAATACATCAAATTATTTCCCTTATAATCCCATTTATTCGTCAAGAACCTCTCGGGATTGAATTCCAAGGGATTGTCCCAGTATCGGGGATCCCGATGGATTGACCAAACATTTAGAATGGTTGTACAACCTTTTGGGACTATATATCCTCCTACCTTGCATGGCTTGCTTGGTGATCTTGGAATAAGGAAAGGGACTACAGGATGCATGCGCAATGTTTCTTTAATCGTTGCATTGAGGTATCGTAGTTTTGGGAGATGAGAATCTTCAACCATGTTGTTTAATCCTACAATTTCTACTAATTCTCCTTGAATCCTTTTCATTATGTTGTGATTTTGCATAATACGTGTCATTGCCCATTCTATTGTTGTTGATGTTGTTTCTGTTCCAGCAACCATAGCGTCCTGTTGTAACAAATTAAGTTTAACCATGTCATTAGTTTAAAAATCAAACTAAATGTAACATTCCTTATTTTTTCAAGTCATATATACAACAAATATATATGTAAAAGTTTTGTGATGAAAATGTGTAAAAACAACCATTTTTGTCACACTTCATGTAGATGTATTAAAAGCTTACAAGCTGTGTTAGGAACTAATAAAGTCTTAACACTCAAAAATGTACAAACTTGATAGAAAACCTGATGCTTAAAAATCAAAGAAAATGATAGGAATATTCAAAAGGAGAATGCATTAAAAATATAGATTAAAAATTCTGAATGGGCAATTGTTAAAGGAAAAAAAAGAAGGGAAAAAACATGCACTTTTCTCTTGTTTTTACATTATCAAGTTTTATGGGCTTTTAAACTTGACATTTAGAATTAATTTTTGGGTTATTAAATTTTAATAATCCCAACTTTCATTTATTGGCCGGGATTAATCCCAACTCAGCAAATGTTTACAGTTACTCTTAACTTTGGACTTATTTTCCTTCAATGATATCTTACTAATTGAGAGGTAATCTTCGTTAGTTTTTTTAATGCAATGTGACCAATTTTGAGCCATTTTTCAACTCCAGCACCACGTAGTCTCAATTAGGTCTGCTTTCTATTATCTAACCTCTATCATCACCTGAAACTACCTCCAACGAGTTCAGTGGTTCAAATCAGGAGAGGGAGATTGATGGGTTTTTGGGTGTGGAAGTTTCAAATTGATGGACCTGATGATAGATTTCAAGTTTCTGTTTAGTGTTTTGGCCTCAAAAACAGTCCACGTCATCAAAAACACTAACGGGTTAACTCTCAGTTAGTAATGGATCGTTGGAGGAAAATAAGCTAAAAGTTAGAAGTATATATAAACATTTACTGAGTTGAGATTAATTACGGCCAATAAATGAAACTTGAGATTATTAAAATCAATAACCCTTAATTTTTTGAATGGCCCTCAGCACTTCATTCCAAGATTTTATCATCTAAAACAAGGACTTATGTCCACTTATAAGTTTTATTATTACTATTTTTATTAATTTATATTCTCAAATTAATCAAAGGCCCTTTAAATTGAAAACAAGTAAATTGTATGCCTGAAATATGCATTGTTACGAGCCTACAATATAGAAATAAAAGTGTGGCGATTAGAAGTTTTTATATTTTTTTTTCATTTCTATTTGTCACACTTAGAGCATTTACACAAGCATTTTCATCTTTACTTTTACATTAGGTTCCTTATCCTCATCTCTATATTCTGTATTTTTAGATAGGATTGTAAACAAGCCGAGACGAGCCGATCCTGGTCGGGGTGGGCTTGAGCTTGGCTCGTTTAAAAATCGAGCCGAACTGAGCCGGATCTTGATTTAGTAAGCCTAAAATGTGAGCTCGGGCTTGGCTCGTTTGTATACGAGACGGGCTCAAGCCGGCTCGCGAGCCAACTAGTTTATTTAAAAAATTAAAAACTTTTATCTTTTTTACAAATATCCATATTTATAAAAACAAAATATAATAATAATGATAATGATGGTGATGGTGATGGTGATGGTGATGGTGACGGTGATGATGATAATGATACCCAAATATAATTAGTATTTAAGTTAGGTCGGAAAAGAGTCTCGGTGACACCAATTAATAGCATCGTACAGACCAACCCAATATATATAACAAATATAGAAGACGATGAATAGTGAAGTTGTAGTTTTTTTTAATGTTCCCATAATAACTCAATGCTATTATAATACCAACATGAAATTATATGTTTATATATACACACACCCACGAACATAACATTATGAAAATATTATAATAGCTCTAAGTTATTTATAATAGCAATTTGTTTCTCACACATTTTATAGAAAAACATGGTTTGTAGTGGAACCATATTCCCATATATGTATGTAAGTACTAGAAGGGTGCCCGCGCAATGCGACGGGACGATATTTTACATTTGACACGTGCATTTAATATTATGTTATTCTTGTAGTAGTTTTACAAAAGTTTATTATGTTTTTTCTAAACTAAAATTTAAAACACCAAATAAATGAATTCAGCATGACGACTTGTATATACGCATTAACTTATTACACCTCACAAAATACAGATCGTTTCAGCAAAAAGTTTACACCAAAATGTTTAAAAATAAACACAGGTTAATTTGTAGTCTCAAAACGTTTTAAAATGTGATAGATTAAAAGATAGAGCTGAAATCTTATAACATATTAAGTTTTTTTGGTTTGTGGTATAAAATTTTATGCAAATGTTAGTAAGTGTAAAGTTATTATGTAACTAATTATAAGGGGTAATGTGTAAATAATGTTATAAATACTATTTTACCCTCAAAAGAGGTTGTATCTTATGCATTGAATATAGTAAGTGTTCTTAATTTTATGGTATCTTAAAAACCCCTCTCATATGCTTTATATATAGTATAGATGAATATTGTAATACTCTAAAATAATCCCAAATCGGCCATGTACAAAAGAGATGTTGGAAACTTTCATAAGGGATGATCCGCCTCAAATATCATTATTGTGTTTTGGGCGCATCAAATGTGAATGAGAGGAAAACTTAATAGTTAAGCATGCTTAAGTGGAAGCGATCCACTGATAGGTGACCTTTTGAGAAGTTTTCACTTGTCCAATCAAAAGCAAATTCATAAACTTCTCGTGGTAAAGCGGACAATATCAGTGGTATGAGGGGCCAATGTTACAAATGGTAACAAAATCACTCTTATGCTGGTCGGGATGGTATGGGCAAATTAAACCTCATTGAGTATGATGAGTCCCTAGGGTGTTTAGGAAGACACCTAGTAAAATCCCACATCTCTGGTTAGGATGGTTAGACAAACCTCATTAAGAACGATGAGTTCATAAGGGGTGATTATAAGACCCTAAAAAAATCTCACATCGAGTGCGAAAAAGAGAGATGCTATGTTATAATGAGTAATATGTCTCAAATACCATCAATATGTTTTAAGCACATAAGCTGTAAATTAGAGGACAAATATATAGTTCGGTGTGCTTGGTTAGAGATCATTAGTGCTAAAGTAATTGATCATATAATTGTTACTAAGTTATCGTGAATTAAACATATTCACAAATGAACAGTAAACGGATCAATCCGAAACAAGACATTGTTTTAAGTGTGTCTACGTTAGGGCTGATGTTTTTAAAATAAATAAATATATTGTGTTTCAGTTCAATCATTTAGCACGCCAAGCCATTGTTAATGTGTTCACCCCCAATTAATTAACCCGACAAAACTTAGACTCTTTTTAATAATAAATCTTACCAAGAGAAGTGACTTTATTTGGGTCATGTTAAGCGATGTTGCATCTTTTTCATCCTTGTAGTTTAATAAAACTTGTAAAAGATCTTTATAATTACCATCATTCGCTACTTCATCTTGTGAACTTTTGATGTTGCAATCGATTCGATTTTCAATGATGCTAGTGAAAATTTGATCCAACTTGTTACGTTGCTTCTTCATGTCTCGCATGACTCCTTGTAGATCAAACCGCGCAAGACTAGGGAAGAAATCAGATAAATTCACCCGTCCAAGTATTTCAATGATTCCTGAAACCACCACATCTATCTCATCTACAAGATTGTTGCTTTTGACCCTTTTATCTGATGTGTTTTCCCACATCATTCTTGTTATGATATTTGCTAGTGTAGAGAAAGCGATCTCACGAATGTCAACATGGGTACCGATTCTACCAAAAACATTCTTGATGGCTTTTCTAACTTCGTCCCTTCGAAAAGAACCACTTGCTTCAAGATTCTTGTTGCTTAGCATCTTGTAGACGAGTATCTTACGAAGCTTACGCCAGTTGGGGTTGTTGTTGGAAAATGCTATATCTTGCCCCCCGTTACTTACCACCAACGCGGCTATTGTTTGGTCACGGTTAGAAAAGGCCTCGTCTTGGTCACAAACCACCACCTTTGCTAACTCCGGAGTATTTATCACAACATAAAGTTTGCTTCCCAACTTTAACTTGAAGATCGGGCCGTAGGTGTGAGCCATGTTGGTGAACTGTTTGTGCAAGTCGGGGCTAAGAAACGGAAGGTACCCAACGATTGGGAACGAACGAGGACCTGGTGGCAACGGCGGTGCACCATTTGAGGCGTTAGAAAGTCTGATCTTGCACCATAAAATAGCCAAGATTAGTACTAAAATGGTGACAATTAACACATGTAACTCATTGATGTTACATTTGTTGCTCTCTCCCCACCACCATGAGACAAGATCTTTTATTTGTGTCATTTTGTAGATGATAAATACGTAAGTCCACAGGTGTCTTTATAGTCCATGATTAATGAATTGCCCATGTGGGCTAATTATTTGTCATAATAAACAAAGGAAATGCCTTAATATCTTTATTTCAGGTAGGTATATTGTCACTTATTCAATTGAAAACCATATATATGGCGTGAACTATGAGAATTAATGGAATAGTGCACCTATTAGTTTATTTGTTATATGTGGGTAAATGAGGAACGGTAGTATACCCATTGATTTTATCCTTGTAAATATGTGATGTTTGTCGACTTTACAAGTTGTAGTGAAACATTTATTGTGCTGCATATGAAGATGGTGGGAAGAAAGGGTAAATTAATTAAAAGGTTATTGATATTTCATAAATGTACCATCCATCTCATTTTTTAGGGTTTAGTAATGAAATTCTAAGAGGGGGTGTCCATTTAGCCTGTGTCAGTTAAAATTAAAATCTAGAGGAAGTATTTGAAGGTTTTTTAATCCTAGTGAAAGAATTACGAAACGTTGAAGGGTTAAATTGAAAGACCTTGAAAATTCAATTTAAATTTTCAATGGATTGAGATTTTTGGGTTGTTTACAGCCACAAAAAGAAGTTTTAGTATGTTTAAAGTTGATATTTGTGTGGAACTTATAACGAGACATTTAACCTCTATTTTTCAACCGATAAGTCTATTAAATACTAATCTTAAATTACTTCAAATTAAGTTTGAAACCAATACCTTACTTCTGAGATACCAAACTTCTGTTAAGTGGGATATCCTTATATTGGCATTTAACTCATTGCATATGAATATATGATGGGATTGTTAAGTTGGTGTTTTTGAAGGTTTTAACTCCTAGTGTGAAAGAGTCAAGAAAGTTCAATGTCCAATTATGAGTCATATTTGATTTTTCAATTTGAGCATATTTATCTAGTATTTAAGTCAGCAGTTTTAAGGTTATTATTTTTATCATGAAAAGGTGACTTCTTTTCGAGTTTGGGTAATGTATTCAGCAAATTCTTTTGGTAGACTATTAATTAAGGAAGAGGCAGTTGCTCGAAATCTAGCTAGTGTTTGTTTTGTTGATTCTCAGCCTGATTTCCAAGCGTTAGTTAGTATAAGATCTTAGAGCCTTAAATGCTCGATCACCTTGCTTCTCCAGTCTAGATATCCGACTAGATCAGCAAGAAAAGAAGGAACACATGCAATCGGAATTGGCAAAGAAGGACAAGAAAGCAATGACATAAAGGAAACCCGATCCAGCAAGAACAACAAGAATAGTAAAAGAACAACCAAGGACAATGAACAAAGCATGCAAGAACATATCAGGCAAGAAGCAAGAAAGAGAAACCTATTTTGTTTCTGAATAACACTAAGAAAGAATAAGAACCAACAAAAGAATTGAAATAACAAGTTGAAGCAAGAAAAGCAAGAATAATCCATAAGAATTGATAGTAAGAATCAAGATTTGATCAAACAAGGAAATAAGTAGCAAGAAACAATTTTTAGCAAGAATGGTAGCAAATGCAAGTGGAGCAATAGTACCAGGCAATAGAGCTAGGTAATATTTCTTTACTCTCATAAATTAACATCCACAAACTATAGAAGTTGATCATTTATGGCGGAATCAAGTTTGCAAGCATATGAATTATGGGAACAATTGATAACAATGAAACAATAATTAGAAAGAACCTAATGGCTAGGGCATTTATTAGCCAAACATTGCCTAAGAATATCCTAATGTGCTTATTATTTATGTATGTAGTTGTATTAATTTTATTTGAAAACGATTAGGGTTAGATATAATATGTTTTATATAATGTTTTATATATGAAATTCTACGCATATTATTACGACGTGTTTATTTTTATTTATGTTTTGAAACTCTGCCGCGGATGACGTAGTAGACTTGCTTGATTTCATCTACAATTTGATATAAACTTTATTCAAAGCCTACCTACACCAACTGTAATATATTATTATTCAATTTTTATGAAAATACGAATATACTATTATAACGTGTTTATCTTGTATTTATGTTTCGGTATAAATTTTATTCAAACCACGCTGTCACAATGTGGGGCCAAAACCCTTGATAACATAACATATTCAAAACATAATATATTCAAAACCTTCGTGACCTATATATTTATATCTATGTTTCAATATAAAGTTAATCAAAATCAGGGAGTTGCACCACACTTAAATCTCATGGGACATGAATAGTACCAGTATGATACATCTTTCTGTCACGTGTTTGTTTGTCGGTTTTTTATTATCTAACTTTATGTGAAATCAATGGGACATTAAAGATATCGACTACATTAACTATATACAATCTTATAACGATGATGAATAGTAGACTTTTGGTCTTTAGCATTTTAGCCAACAAAATTTTTTGGTGTTTGGTTTCTGTTACTTTGGATGTGGGTCTTGATATCCCATCTTCTAACCGTTTTGCTTTTAAATCTTCATATGCTGCTGATTTGATAGAGAGAGGAAGAGAGAGAGACCAAAGGAGCCATTTCCTGTGGTCATTTAATCGTGCTAGCATTTCGGACAAAACCGTTTCTAGTAGTTTCCTTAGCACTGTAGCAATTATTTTGTGTTTGACGAGAGGATGGTTAATTTATGATGTTGATAGACCCTAACATTTTGGGGTGTTGAAGGATGTAATTATCGGTTTGGCTTCATCTGACTATGCATTTTGCTTGGAAATGTTTTTGGCCTAATATGATAGTAAAGACTAATAATCAATCTCACAAAAGAGTATTTGGGACTGACATGTCCAAGTACCGAGGGATTATTGAGGACTGTATTTTTACGTTTTGGAAACTGAATGTTAGTCCGTGCTATCATACAATCAACAATCAAGATTGATTTTTAGTTACTGCTAATACTATCTAAGACAAGGAATATGATTGGTTCGTAACCGATAAATCAGTATGTGATGACCATGAAGGACTGATTTAAAAGTATCAGAGACTAATGTTTTAATCCCATATTCACTTTTCTTATAGTATCAACACTCACATTGACTTCTTGTTGATCTTTATTTAGTTTTGTTCCCATATTTTTGTGTCCTTTAGATATATTTTCACTTGGGTTTATAACACAGATGGTGTGGCCCTGGTCACTCTTCCATGTGGGTTCAAGTCTTATACCCATCTACCTCGGCTTGTTGCTTCCATCTTTTGGGATTTTCTTTCTTCTTTTTTTTGGGACTTCTCTTTGATTTTTTTTTCTGCTTGTTTATAGTTTTTTTTTAAAATTTCTTTTTTCTATACATGCCATAACTAATTTTTTTCTTTGCTACTAATTTTTTCTGTCTATATTTCAATCTTCAAAACCTAGTCACTACAAATTTTATACCTTTAGTTTTTGTTATTAACCTCGTTAATATAACTATCATAACATGACTAATGAAGTCAGTAAACACATCAAATGAAGTCAGCAAACGCGTCACATCACACTAGTCTAATTTCTAGTTCATACATGTACTTTCATCTTTTTTCCTTGATGTTATTCAAAAGTCTCCCTAGTCGTCCTTGTGTTCTGTCACTTGATCAAAGCCGTTGCTTCCGGGAGGAAAAAACGTTCCTGTTGATATTGCTGACAATTTTATTCACCATAACTACTCTAATGATGATCACTCCAAGGGTCAAAGCTAGGGCTGGAAACAAAATAAACGTTTAACGAACAGTTCGTGAATTGTTCGGCGAGAAGTTCGTTTATGTTCGTTCATTTAGTAAAGGAATGAACACGAACAAGAAAATTTTGTTCGTTTAGCTAAACGGACGAACGAACATGAACACAAGCCTATGTTATATTTTGTTCAGGAGACTGCTTTTTACGGCTTAAACTCATGATGTCAAGGTCATAAAACAGTAATCTTACTAGTTGTTTTAATACACACCCTCAACTATATTTAACCATATCAAACAAAAGAAAATCTAAAAGTTTATGGCACGAATCATAGTACGATTAACCTATCTGATTCTCAAAAGATTGTTTATAGGAAACCTTTGATGATAAAATGAGCAATATTGAAAACAACACGTAATAATTTTTTAAAAAAAATGTTGTATTATTCTAATCTTAATAATTAGATTTAGCCCTACTATGTACGTTTTCCACTAAACCACTCTCATTTGGTGATTATAAAAGAAGTCCGTGATACCGTGATTCGCATGGTAGAAAATATACATTTTTTATATAGTCAAATAATATAAAATAATTATGAAAAATAAATATAAACATTTCAGAAGTTAGAAAAAAACTTTTATTAAAAAAGTTAAAAATATCTTTTAAAACTAGAAATAGTCATAAACCAACCAAATTTAACCGACAAAACCGTTTAAACCGATCTATTAGTTTCGGTTATCCCATTTAACCTATTAAACCCATTTATTATTGGTTTATATGGATAACTAAACCAAATTAGCAAAATTTTGTGTAATTGTTAACCGAACCAAAAACCGAATTCACGATTTAATTATGTGTTTTCGGTTACACATACGATTCAGTTTTCAATTGTTATTAGTATTTGGCTGTTTTGAACATTCATACTTACTACAATTGAAAATAATAAAAAAATAATAAAGACTAAAAGAAATAATAAATAAATAAAACATAGAACTTTTTAATTTAACATATTAAGGGGTGATATGATAAATAAAAAATTAAATATTTTCAAAATTTTAAAAAGAAAATATAACAAATGAAAATAGTTAAAAAAAGAGGTATGTATAACTAGGGCTGTTCACGAACCGAACCGAACCGAACGCAGCTCCGCTCGTACTCGATTCGGTTTCAAACCGAGCGGCTCGGTTCGGTTCGAATTTACAAATTCGAGCGCAAACTTCATGCTCGAACTCGGTTCGGTTTTAAACCGAGCGCTCGGTTTCGCTCGGTTTTGCTCGCTTTTGTGTTACAAAGGCAGATTCGCAGGTCGGAGATGGGTCGCGGTCGCAGGTTCGCGGCTCGCAGCAGGGTCGCAGGTTTGTAGATTCGGGCAGCAGCAGTCGGAGACCGGTCGCAGGTTCGCAGATTCGGGCAGCGCCGCTGGTCGGCGGCCGCAGGGGGAGGCCCAAAGGGTGGAGGTTGGTGGAGGGTGGAGAGTGGAGAGGGGAGAGGGGTCTGGCGAGTGAGAGTGGAGGCTGACGGCTGGACTGCTGGAGGACAGTAGGAGACGAGGAGAGGAGTGGACTGTGGAGGGTGAATGAGGTTTGAATGTATTGGTGAATTAAGGTTTTGAGCTTTTGACTAAAAAATTAAAATATTTCTAATTAATAAATAACTAACTAAAATAATAAATTAACATATATAATTATATATAATATATAAAAACTAAACCAAAAAATAATTCGAGCGAAACCGAGCGAGCAACGAGTGAGCGACCCTTCGCTCATGCTCGGTTCGTTTTGAAACCGAACCGAGCCGCTCGGTTCATTTACAATCGAGCGGAAATTCGAACGAGCAAAATTCCGAACATTTTTCGAACGAGTTCCAGCGAGTTTCGAGCGTCGAGCTATTTGAACAGCCCTATGTATAACATCATCCTTTTAACAATTACTTGTACAGAAAACTATAAGATCTAGGCAAAGTGTAACATGAGGAGGTTTCTTAATTTTATTTTATTTTTTCCTTAATCATGTCACACCCATCAGATGCTTTGATGTAATTTTTAAAATAAAATAAACTAAAGGAATCTTTCCAGTGATCTTGTAATCACAAATCTTTGCCATTAATATAGACTTTATATATTGTTTATTTGGTAGTGGTTTATGTAACTAGTTTTTTTTTTCGACAACATGTCGTCGTCACACAATAACCTATAACGACGACACCTATAGCAACGATATAGAATGCCTAGTGACAACACAACCACTTTGACATGTATGGAGATGACTTATTGTCGCTATATGCTATGGCGGCAATATTTTGAGGTTTTAACGACAACTTTTGTCATCCCCATAAGTAATTTTTGTTGTAGTGGTATACAAACAAACCAACTCAATTGATACGTTTTGCACGCCCCAGATAGAAGGAGAGGGTTTCCACCCTCTTAAGACTTCTAAATTTCTTTTTTAAGTTAAGGTCAAACCAAGATTAACCATCTTTTTTTATGTCTCTATTTTCTAAACCGGCAAGTTTCCATCCTCTTAAAACTTCTAAATTTCTTTTTCAAGTTAAGGTCAAATGTCAAAAAAACACAACATCAAACACAAATTGAACTAGAATAAACTTGTATTTCTGCAAATTGAAGGATCTACAATCAAGAAACGACTGACAACTAGACACAAGAACAAGAACCACGCTATATGTATATGATACATACTTTTTGACCTCAAAACAGAGAGATCTAAGACTAATGAAAGCAAGGATGAAACCCTAGACAAGTATGGAGAAGAAGAAAGTGAGAGACAATGAAGATAATCATAGATGACGATCACAAAGATACATATTTGGTTCTTGTTATGATAGCAAGATAACTGATGAATGGTGTGCAATCTCATCCAAATTAATCAACCATAGACTCTCTTTTATCTTTTATATGACGCTCTCACGAACATAATTACATATATAAGCTGCTCCATCAAGCCTTCACGCCAAGCATAATCAGCCTCAATAATCAAGTGTAATATGCAAAACATGTACCACAAAATAACAAAAATATTAGAAAATGAAATACTAAAAGTGTAATGTGTTTGTAATTGAATTGAACACTTGTATTATTTAAACATCAAACCCAGATCCAACGTCATTTTTTACGTCTCTATTTTTTAAACCGACAAGGATTGATTAATACGGGTGATTAAAATATATTTATTATTCTAATTATTCTAATATAATAGTAACTAAAATGAATGCATACATTTTTTCTCATCAAAATTTCGTATTTAGTATATTTTTACTTTTTTTCCTTTGAAATATGATCCTTTAGTGCTTTTAAGGGCTCCCATTGAACCTCCACACACACATAAAGAGAACTTTGATATATAATATACTTATAATTCTATAAAGTTTAGCCACAATATTTTTGTTTTATATAAGTTTGACACAAAATTTAATAGTTTAGTTTTTTCTTTTATTTCATTTAATTTCACCCCACATTATGTATATAGTTTACGATTTAAACCTATTTCATTTTCTAATATTTTTGCTTTCTGTAATAACTTTCATTACCATTTGTTAACAAACAGAGTGCAAGTCTGTCTTTAGTTTTTTGTTAACGTTTTAATAATTTTTTTTGGAAAAATGAATATGTATTCAAAACTAAGTATTTTTTGGTATCGTAAGTTGTAGGAAGTATAGTTATCATTATGGTATCATGATGTATCTAGACGATTATAAGCGAAAAACATTGTTATTAGTATTGTTATTATCACAACCGGTTTCGGTAGTCACTTTTATAGTTTTCGATGAGCCAAGATGATGACCACCAAAGTTATTTTACGCCATGCGGGAAAAATGATCAAACTCTTGTCGTGTGACACGTGAGAATAACTTTCATTTGTTAATTATAAAAACAGAATGTGGGACTGCCTTTATTTATTTTTCAACGTTCCGAAGTAATTCTTTGAAAATGGACTTGCATTCAAAATTAAGTATGTATTTTGTAAAGTATATATATCATAGCGAGTACAACTACTGTTTTGATACTATGACATGTGACAGGCTGTATTGATTATAAGCAAAAATATTGTTGCCAGCATTGGTATTATCGAAACAATTTTGGTATTCAATTTTATGTTTTTTACCGAGACAATAACGACCAAACTCACGACACATAAAGCTAGGGGGCACCAAATTTCTATCAAGTGGCGGGGATGAATAACTTTTGTTCGTGAATTTTTTTAAACAAGTTAATTCAAAATTGTGATTTAATGATATTATAGGTCATAACGAGTGAAGTTACCACTTAACTTTCTCTAAAATTTCAAGTTAACCCCTATAGTATATATAATATAAGCTTTTAACTTTTGTCCGTTCAATTTTTATAATTTCAAATTAATCCCCTATGGTGTATAATATATCCTTTATGTCATTAAATTATTTACTAGTTTGATGTGTTTCCATTCACATTCTTGCGTTAACTTTTCTAGAAGACATACTACACTGTGGTTGAATTATATTTTCTTGACATCCCTGTATAATTTTTCTCTTAAAATGGAGTTATATTTAAAGCAAGACATCATTTTGGGTATCCTATAATAAAACAAATATCAAATGAAGATCATCAGGTGTACTATACAAAAGTTTTTTTTTATATTTCAATTTTCAAAAATTAAGTTGCCACAACTTTTTGTGTTTATTCTATTTATTTAACCAGGTTAATGTTATCGTTGTAATTTGTGCAAACAAGTTCGCAAATGGACCGTATTACGTGTACTTAATTTCTACTTATGTATTTTGGAAATCAGATTTGAGACGTGTTTGTATGGTTTTGTTAATATATTTAACATTTATGCAAAGCTGGTAGGTTTTTGAAGATGTCGCACATCCCAAGTAGTGTGACTTCTACTAAAATATTATGTACTTCCATGCACTCCCAAATGACAGGCTACCAAGAATTAAAGCCATTGCACTTAGGCTATGCGTTGTGGGACTTGGTTAGAAGCTTAATTGAGGAAAAATGTGTTGTCACGTAGTTGACACATTAACACATGTTTTTTTCACCCAAAATACCTAAAAGGGGTGTAATGGGAGGCCTGATTGAGGGCTTGGTTGGTATTTAACTTTTTTTATTTTTAATTTAGTTAGTTTATACATTAACAAATGTAATTTTATAGACACAACATTTATGTTAGTTTATTGGTAAATACACTAAAAAAAATAATGTTTCAATAACTTCATAATAGAAAAGGCAACTAAAATAGAAATCAATGGAAATCCTTAATTTGAAATAACAATAAAAACACAAACACAAATCAATAAACATAACTAATAAGACAACTCCTACTATGAGTCTGAACTCAACTTATAAGAATGATACCGCCAAACATGCTCCACCTAATCCACACGAAGGGCATTATGAAGGTTAGTAGAACGTATTTCCACACGATTTCACCTTTGTTCGTTGATTATCGTACAAGGAGGCCATGGAACATCACTCCACGTTGGCTTCCTAAGATATCTCTTTCCGTTTATCCAAACCACAACGATTATTTAAAATATTACCGTGGCAAATATTTTCAAGACTGTCATGCGATATTTTTCGAGCATCTTCAAATATTCGTCCTACAAGTCTAGTGAGATCTCGTACGTTAGTTGACGAAGAGCCGATGCACATTTTTGTATGCTCGAAAAACCGAGTACCCCTTGAGCTTTATATCTTTGTTTTAAAATTTTGTACGAGTATTGAAAATCTTCAACAACTCATACAAAAATTCTTCGACTCGTACGAAAAAGTTTTTAATCGTACATCAGTTTTTCAGAAAAGTAGTCATGTATTAGCAACCTATGAGCCGCCTCACAATCCCGGTGAAGATGTGGTCCTATTCTTAAGGTTTGAGGAGTTAAGCCTTGGATTACTTCATTCATAAACTCGATCGTCTTGAGTATTCGAAGACGAAGATGAAAAATCCATATAGAGAGAAAGAGTGAAAGTGATTAATTTATAGTGCAGGATTTCTATGTGTGGAAGAAATGATGTTTTATAATTTGAAGATGTAGTTTGAGTAATATTTGAAGCAGTGGAGTTTGAATGGAGAATTTAGGGTGGTGGTTGAGGAAAAACGGTAATACTACCGTTAGCAGTGTAATGACCAGCCCCAAGGGAGTAGCCCAATGCCCCATTTAAATCAAGGTGTAATGGTGTTGGGGCGCGATCAAGCTGATGGGGCACCACACACGTCCCAAGGGTGCAACGGTAACACATAGTCTTACCTAGTCAGGGGCGGAGCATCATAGGGGCCCGGGGGGGGGCCTCTATTTTTTCGTCCGTAGTGTTAAATTTTAGCCCGAAAGTGTAAATTTTTGGCCCGGTAGTGTAAATTTTTATATAAATATCGAGTTCGCCCCCCTAAAAAAATTTAATTTCGCCTCCGCCCCCTACGAAATAGTTCAAGCTCCGTCACTGTACCTAATGTAATTTCTGCACCTACCAACCACTCTTTTAATACAAGAAATTATTGTTTTTAAATTTGATGACATATTAAAACAATGCTCATCACCATAAAAATATAAGTGTCGGTAAGTTTGAAATAGTGAGTAAGTTTGAAATAGTGAGTAAGTTTGAAATAGTGAGTTCTTGTTTCATATATGGTCCTCTCATTAACGATTTTTTAAGCAACAATTACATGCAGTGCGAATCATTATTTTTAGAAATGAGACTGTGATAAGAAAACTTTATGAAAATATAATAAATTTCTTGAGGACGTTGTTTACATAACACACCCGTGAACCATAGCAGGCTTTAAGTCAACTCTTTATTTGAGTTTAGTGAGACATCACACTTTATAAATGTGACATTTGCACATAAGCCATTACTTTACATTCAGCTAGCACTAAAAAGGCTACTCCTAATATAAGTGGTAGAATTATTCCAAGTATATCAACCGGAACTTCTATGTACATTTTCGATTTTCTATTCACTCATGATCTGGCCTGGTCGACCCATTCATGATCTGCCTGTGTCACTGACCTAGAATTCATACTTACCAAGTGTGATATTTTTAATTAGTTTCAAACAATTCTGTCTTGTGATGAGGTTGCACCTAAAACTAAAGAGGTCGCACTTAGCAAGCTCAATGTCTTAAAACATGACAAACATGTCTAGCAAAACTATGATTTTAAGGAGAGGTTTCAGTTACTAAGTGCAATAACACCCTCTATTGAAAATAACCTCATTACAACCTCTTTTGTGTTGCATTGTTCTATAATGGCACCATTTTTAAAAAGAATCGTACTAGTACTTTTTGCTAATTATGGTTTCTAATACATCAAGATTAATTATAATAAAAATTATTCATCGTAACACACATTACAAAATGTATAACAAAAATCGACACGGGCAATCAACATAAGAAACAAGTCCTATAAGATTACATATAGAGGCTCACATCCGACAGCCTCTGAAATGGGATAGCAACAAGTGGTTTTCTTTTCTTTAACTCAATGCCAAATTTTTCAGTAAGGTCATGCTCTTCATCCTTGGGCAAGCTCCAATCAAATGAGTGCAGGAGTGAAGCCAAGATAAACATTACCATTTTCTCAGCCAATATAACACCTGCACACAATCGTCTCCCTGATCCAAATGGTAAGTACGTCAAATTGTTTGCCTTATGATCACGTTTATTTGTCAAGAATCTCTCAGGTTTGAATTCCAATGGATTATCCCAGTACCGGGGATCCCGATGGATTGACCAAACATTTAGAAAGATTGTACAATCCTTTGGGATTGTATACCCACCTACTATGCATGCGTTGCTTGGGAATCGTCGAACTATAAAAGGGACAATAGGATACAAACGTAACGTTTCCTTGATGGTTGCATCTAGGTAATGTAGTTTTGAGAGATGGGATTCTTCAACCATGTTATTTAGTCCGACAACGTCTATCAATTCTTGTTGAACATTTTTCATTACATTTTGATTTTGCATAATTGCTGCCATTACCCACTCTACGGTTGTTGCTGTTGTGTCGGTTCCTGCAATCATAACGTTCTAGCACCACAAAGTAATTAGACTCCATTTCATTTTGGGTCTATTTATACGCTACATAGTATGACGGCGGCCTGGAACCTAGGACATGTGGGATCATCGGACTTTGTATCTATCTATATTTTAATTAAATAATATTTTTTAATTATTTTTTATTTTTATTATTTACTCCCAATCAGTTGTTTAAAATATAAAAGTTTTACTCTACCTCCCGTGTTATACTTAGGACAAGGAATTGAAAATAGGAAACTTAAATTGTAGGGATGAAGATAGCAATGGGGTCCTATTGTAAATGTTCTTAGTACAACGCTTAATCCATGATATACAACAGATTTTACTAATTATCTATCTATATAAATTTAAACTCTTAACTACATGGAATATTTAGTTTTTATATTTTGGTCACAAAAGCTTTGTGGTTTTCATATGTGGCAAATTTTTATTTGCCAAGTTATTTTAGTAATTAAAAATTATTTGAAATACCTATTTATATAGTTTCCTCATAAATATGTGAAAACTTATGTTAATTCGACATGTTTATTTTTTGTTATGTTAACATTATTTCTATCTTTATATTTGCTTGATGTCTTCAGGTTTGAATTTGGAGAGATAGTCGTTACTATATTTTTTGTATTTTGGTTTTCATATTTAAGTTTGTGATACAATTACCCATGCACTGCGAATGATCATTTCTAATCTATATAATAGCAAAGTCTTAGCTACATGAACTCTATAGTTTTTGTGTTTTGGCCATAGAAGTTTTTTGGATTTTATATACGGTCATTTTTTATTTGTCAAGTTATTTAGTAATTAAAAATTGTTCTAAATACCTTTATTTAAATTGCATCATAATATATGTGAAAACTTGCATTAGTTCGACACGTTTGTTAAGTTTATTCTGTTATGTTGAAGTTATTTCTTTCTTTTCGTTTGCTTGATGGCTTCGAGTTCGAAGTCGAAGTGATACTTGTTTTATATAATTTTAAATTATTTTACAAGAAACAAAAACACTAACTTTGAATTTCGTCTTAACAACAATCAAGAAAAAAAGATATTTAATATCCACATTTTCATCTCTTTAACTAATAGTAACATTACACCTACAATATATGTATTTCAAATTGTCAGATGAACTTTTTTTGCTATTTAATTACTAATCAATGTTAGTTTTTATTAGTAAAATTAATTTACATCAATTAATGTTCTTAATTATTATAAACGTATTTCAAATTGTCAAATGTACTCATCATTGCTATTTAATTACTTAATCAATCTTAGCTATTATTAGTATAATTAATTTATACTAATTAATTTTTAATTAATTAACTGAACATGGTTAGGGATGAGAAAGATGAATACGAGCTAATGATCTTTTGCCTAGTGGTTAAGGAGAAGGCGGAAGGATTTGTATTTTTTGGAGGTTTAGGTTTTAAAATCTAACATAGGCGAATCTTACTAACTTGGTGTTACTAATTACTAACATATCTTTAAAAAAAATGAATACCATGGATTTGGAATGGAAGGAATGAGAAACATGACCCTTCACTCTTATACAAAGCATTACACAAAATAGAAAGAAGAAATCTTACCATGAGAAGTGCCTTCATTTGAGTCATGTTAAGCGATGTTCCATCTTTTTCATCCTTGTAATCTAGTAACATTTGTACAAAATCTTTCTTTCCTTCATGCCCCACTTCATCTTGTGACCTTTTGATGTTAGTTTCGATTCGATCTTCAATGATGCTAGTGAAAAGTTTATCCAACTTGTTAAGTTGCATCTTCATGTCCCGCTCAACACCTTGTAGATCAAATCGCGCAAGAATCGGGAAGAAATCAGACAAGTTCACCCGTCCAAAAATCTTAACGATGTTTGATGCCACCTTGTCTATCTCAGCTCCAAGATTGCTATTTTTCGCCGTGTTGTTTGTTGTATTTTCTGAAATCATTCTCGTTAGGACATTTGTCTCTGTATAGAAAGCCATCTCACGAATGTTAACGATGGTATCGATTTTACCAAAAACATTCTTGATGGTTTTTCTAACTTCGTCCCTTCGAAACAAACTGCATGCTTTAAGATTCTTGCTGCTTTGTATCTCATGAACAAATATCTTACGAAGCTTACGCCAGTTGGGATTGTTGTAGGAAAATATTATATCTTGGCCTCCATAAGATAGTGCTAAGGACGCGACTGATTGGCCGCGATCAGAAAGGGCCTCTTCATGGTCACGAATCACTACTTTTGCTAACTCTGGGGTGTTTATGACAACGTTAAGTTTGCTTCCCAACTTCAACTTGAAGATGGGGCCGTAGGTGCGAGCCATGTTGGTGAACTGTTTGTGCAAGTCGGGACTAAGAAACGGAAGGTACCCAACGATTGGGAACGAACGGGGACCTGGTGGCAACGGTGGCGCCCCATGTGAGGAGTTTAAAACTCTAAACTTATACCATAAAAGACCCAAAATTAGTAATGAAATTGTTACAACTAACACATATAGCTCGTTGTTGTTGGTCTCTTGCATTTTACAGATGATGGATGTGAGCAAGTTCATGGGTGCAAATGCCTGTATATATATGTAGCAAGTTTTATTATTGTTTCTAAATATTATAAGTGCAATTTATATTATCAGGTACATGCATATGGTATCATCTCTAGTGTAAATTATGTAAAATAGAAAACATGATTGTATCGCCAATTGCTGAATATTTTACATAGGGGATTCGTGTCATCAACTTTATATAATTGGGATGTCTACTCATTTACACAACAAGCTGCGATCATCATATTTGACCGGCTGATAAAGATTGTAAGTTCATTAAATTAAAATAATAATAACCTTAAAACAAAATCCAAATTTGAATGATTAATTCTTTTTGCGCAAGCTTAACGTTACAGCAGCAACAGGGGCGTCTCAACAGCTTAAAACAATAAGCTAGAGCTTTAGGCCATTCATTCTAATAGGTCACCAAAAAATAAATTTTATTGTATAGCTCATTCTCGATTTAAGCCCAAAATAAACTAAATTAAAAAACAGAATGAATGAAAGAAAGAAGAAAACCTAGGTCGGCAGGTCGTAGATCTTCAACACAGGCTATTGGTGAATTCCTGATTGGGGGTTGGAATGGGGGGAGTTGAAAGGAAGAGACGAACAAAGCCAAATGGTTAAGATGAACAACCGCGCACCCATGATTCGCTTATGATTTTGCTTGCCCCAAGCGAACCGAGCCACTCAAAACTTCAATTTCTTCACTAGAATCACGAATAAGAACCCCCCCCCCCCCCCCACGTTCATTTGCTTCTCTAATTTCATCCGGTAGAGTCACGATTTGCTTCTTTGATTTTGTTGCAATTAAGAAGCCTTTAAACTTCGATTTCATCTGGACATCTAGTGTAGTAACGGACTCACGATTAAGTACTAGGCTAAACGGGTTATCTGATTGATTGATTTTCTCCCTAAATAAGATAAATTGCTTAATGTATTGCTAATTGTTTTTCTTTAATTTTTTGTCCTAGGGACAAGTTGTTAATTGATAATTGTTCTAAATTTGTTTTAGTTTTGTATATGCTTCTTTTTATTTGATTTGCACATTGCTAATTGTTTATCTGTTTTAGCATTTTACTTGTTATAGTTTATTAGAATATAAAATGATTGAATCAATTAGGGTTTGCTTTGAGTTAACTGATTTAGGAATCATGAATCAACTAGTGCTTGTGCTTCAAAACATGAGAGTTTTTTAAATAAAGTTTTAAAAGGCCTCCGATTTCATCTTCGCTTTAAGCCTCTAAAAATGTTGAGACGCCCCTGAGCATCAACATCCCCTTCTTTTTTTACTCGATGTAGTTGTTTTTTTTTCGACTTATTAACGATTTTTTAGCCTCTTTTTGACTAAATATACATGAATAAAAAATTATTATATTGGGAATTGGTTGTTGGGACCCATTGTTGAAGATTGTAAAGGACAAGAGAACTTGTTAGCAATGTTTTTAGAACCGGATCGGACGTCGAACCGGACGCCTTACAGGTTTGATAATCGGACCGGTTGGATCGGATTTTAACTATATATATGTAATTAAATATAAGTAAGTTATATATGTTTTATATATGTATTTTATAGTTATATATAAAATTTAACTATATTTGTAAATCCAACGTACTAATTTATGGTTTAACACACCGTTTTACCCATTAAAATCCAAAAAAATAAAAATAAAAAAATTACCAAACCAGTCCGGTTTTCCGGTCCGACCAGCGGTTTGGGACGAACCGGCCGGTTCGACCACTAAAAAACGATCCATACCAGACCGGACCGATCCTCGGTCGGACCGGCCGGTCCGATCCGGTCTCAAAAACACCGCTTGTTAGATGTGAAAAATGTAGAAAGTATGTTATTTTTCGTGATACGCATAGAGGTAAAAAAAATTATGTTTGTTGTAATTTATTAAATATTTTAACATTATAGTCTTTGTGTTTTCTTTTATTTTAGCCCGGGTAACCCCAGAACTACCCCAAACTCTCGTTTTGAGGTTTCGAAGTGCCAAAAAAAAATTTAAAAAGAAATTCACTGTTGTATGTAAAGAGGATACCTCTACGTAAAAATTAGGATATCCCTCAAATTTTAAAAGCTCAAATTAGTATAAGATTAAAAGCCCAAATAAAATTAAAATTAACTTGTATAAGGTATTCTTTAAAAAAAATTAAAATCTTTTCACTTTTGATTTTAGGGTTTATAAAATTATGTATAGTTATGTGAATTGTATTTATTTATCATAGGAGAGATGAAATTAGATTTTAGATTAGGGTTTAGTTTGTAGTTTTGTAGTATTAGTTGTTGATTGTTATTATGGATTTGTTTACTTTTTGTTTGTTATAGAAGTATAGATTTGAAACTTGGAAGATAAATAAGGGCGGACCTAGTGCTTAGGCACAGGGTCGCCCACACCCTATGAACTTTTTTTTTCTAATGATATGTACGCGATCAAATTCCAACCGACCCCCATAAAATGTTAACAACGAACCCATTAAGATTATTAGTCCTATTTTGAATAGAAGTTTATACGACCCTTAAAAACTTTTGAAACCAACCTTTTTATTATCAAACGACCCCATAAAATATGTAACAAATGTAAAATAATTAGTTTGGATAATTAAGTCATTTATTTTATTGGTTGGGTATTTGATAGATTATTGGTTAGTATATTATTGATTATTAGATTATTAGATTATTGATTACGATCTTTTGTTTATGATTTAATTATTTTTATCACAGTTTTTAATATAACAAGATATGAACCCCGCGCGCTACGGCGTGGTTCTTTTGTAAGTACTTATATATTCTTGCAATTTGCATTTTAAACATAGTAGATTGACAATTGCTATGCTTATGACTGATATAAATGTAACAATCATATTTTCATTAATGTTGATCTTTTATACCATCCTTTTATAAATAAACGTATCATCAATCTAGTGTGGTCTTTAAATTTTATTATATAAAAATAACAGTCCTAATGATCAAACAATTGAACTGCTAAAAAGAAACACTTTTAATACATTTT
This sequence comes from Flaveria ramosissima, assembly GCA_025215565.1. Classification (NCBI taxonomy): domain Eukaryota; kingdom Viridiplantae; phylum Streptophyta; class Magnoliopsida; order Asterales; family Asteraceae; genus Flaveria; species Flaveria ramosissima. The sequence goes on along the minus strand of CM046044.1, from coordinate 38,340,053 downwards.
GTTATATACTTCCCTGACAATGATGAAAATCCAAACATATATATTGATCTTTTAAAAACTTGTTTAGTTTCTTTTGTTTTTTTTCAAAAATACACAAGAAAAATACATAACACTTGCTACAATATCTATCATATTTCCTATCGTAAATGAAAATAAAAGTAAAATATCAACTCTTTTCATGTTTGAATTACGTGTGTTGTCACTATAGTTATGATTATTACACTATAAGGTGTTAGACTTTCTCTTTCTAATAATATTAACATTAAAACTAAAATTTAAGAATATATATTTTCTTTTGAACGTTTCAATCTTCTCTACTTTGTTTTTTAACCATGCTCAAACACATCCAAACACAGCTACTTTATTCCTGCTACTACCGGTGACATTGGGCGCTTAATCGTCTGTCATCTTTCTCTCCCCCCCACCGCTTTTTCTTTTTCCGTTGAGATCCTAAAGCCACGACATGCATGACACCAACGTCCAACAACCATAACATTGAAAAGATCTGTGAACACTCATTTCTTCATCTCTCTCACTCTCTTCTCTCTCTGAGCACTACCACTACAACAACCATCACACCACCGATGAATAGTACAGGAAACGACGGAGTGATGCTGAAAATCGAAAAGGGCGGAGGAAGTCGGAGGAAAAGCAAAGGTTGTTTATAATCTGCATAACTTACTTGTACTAAATTCTTTACCTATTATATATTCTAAAGAACCTATTTGTAAAATAGAAAAGTTTAGTGGTCAACTTGTAAACATTTACAACTCCACTGCACCCACCGACATACAATTTTAATAGTACATATAATAACAATTATCTATATAAATATATATTTAATATATTAAGTAAAAATTATATAAAAAATTTCATTTCGAGAGGGCTCGATATGTGAAGCTCTAATTCAAGCTTTTTTTATAAATGGTATATACTATAATCTCAAGTTCGAGCTTGTTTAAGTTCGGTTCAATCTGAGATTTTGGCGAGCCGATCCCAATTAATATATTCACAACTTCGCTTGTCTCATTTACACTCCTAGTGTTGAATGTTATTTGTTTTAATTTGATTTTTTTGTTTTCTTGTCATATGATCCGGCGTGTCCCGAATCAAACGGTATAAAAAAGATTTAATAATTAGCGATATAGAAGCGACCCTTAAAACTTTTCGACCCCCAAATAAAAATTTCTGTGTACACTATTGAAGATGAATCGTATTCTAAACAAGTTATTATAGGCAAAAGAATATTATTGAATTAATGTACTGAAAAATTTTCATTATTAAAAGAGTAAATTACTATTTTCGTCCCTGGGATTTGACGAAAATCACGGTTTCAGTCCAATACTTCATGTATTACACTGACGGTCCAATAGTTTTAGTATTTGTTTTAATTTCACCTTAACCATTAACACCGTTAATGTTTGTTCAGTTAAATCATATAAAAAGACTATTATGCCGCTTGATATTTTTAAAATCCCCTCCATCCCCTCCCCTATCCCCACCCCCTTCCCTCTCTCTTCTCTCTCTCTTACACACACACCTAGAGAACACCATCCACTACCTCCACCCCAACCACCTGCGGTGCCACCGTTACCACAACCACCTTCGGCCACCATTGCCACCCCCAACCATCTCTGGGCGCCACCTCCATCCCCAACCACCTCTGGCCGCCACCTCCATCCCCAACCACCTCCCCGCCGCCAGGTCATCACCACCACCACTCTCGCTGCCACACCACCGTATCCACTTTGTCCACTTATCGCACCACCAAACCCCCATTGCATACCATCACAACTCGTGTCTTCATCCAACATTAGATAAAAGAGAGAGAGAGAGAGAGAGAGAGAGAGAGATTAGAGAGAAGATAAGGGTTTCTTGGTGGTAGCCCGTGGGTTTTAGGCAGCGACGGCGGTTGTTATCGGTGGTGAAGTCGACGGCGGTGCAGGGAAGGGTTGTTAGGGTGGTGGTGGTGGTGGTCCTGGTGGAGGTGGCGGCCGGGGAGGGTGGTGCAGACGGCGGTCGGGGAGGGTGGTGCAAGCGGCGGTCGGGGAGGGTGGTGGAGGTGCCGGCCGGGGATGGTGGTGGAGGTGCCGGCCAGGGAGGGTGGTGGAGGTAGTGGTAGAATGTGTTTGGGGTGGGGAAGGATGGGTGTAGGGTTTCTTTGTAGAGAGAGAGAAGAGAGGGAGAAAGCATATTGGGGTGGGGAAGGATGGGGTGGGGTTTTATTTTTTTAATTATAAGGGTAATCTTGTCATTTCAAATTAAATTAACAGAAAATTCTAACGGTGTTAGTGGTGTGGACTCAATTGAAACAAACCTTAAAACTATTGGACTGTCAGTGTAATAATGAAGTATTGGACTTAAAAAGTGATTTTCGTCAAACCTAGATTCGCCACTGGCAGCATACCTACCAAAGTTACCCTTAAGAAGGGGATCTATACCCACTTCATTACCCTCGTTTGAAAATATTTATAACGACCGTTTGGATGGAGAGGGGTAATATATGTCATCTACTAACATATGTCACATGGCGGCTATGTGTAAGGATCGAATGGCCGTTAAGACAACAGTTGACGTCTGCTTTCTTACAATTATATATGATGGTTGTTAAATAACCGTATATTAGGAACACTCAGATTGTTTCAAATCACCTTTGGAAGAAAAGATGAAACTAAAAACGTGAGATGTTGAGTATAAATCGATCTCTATGAGCCATGATATCCATAAAGCCAAATAATACGCCCCCTACCCTCCAAACAGTATGGGACGAAAGTAGCATTCAGGCATCGGTGGAAGCGCTAAGCGAAAAAAGCTTTGAAGCTGGTTTTCCGTGAAATCTATTTCAGTAGAGCACAGCCTAGTAAAGTAATTAAATTGCTTATTATTGTAAAGCTAACTCAGATACTTCATATTGTTAACCCCAACAAATCAAGCATAAAGAGGTTTTATGTTTGTAATTTAATTACACATGCAAAATGTTTTGTTGTATATAGTTAATCATGTGAATTAGTTATTCGCGATTATACTGCAAATGACTATTTATAAATCTATCATCGAATAATATAAACAATAATTGTCAATTAAATATAAAGCATCATCAACCTAAACACATGGAACTGAAACCAATATTAGCATTAGATATTGAATAATCCAATTAAATCTTACTAATTCAGTTGGTAATGCTAATTGCTATGGCCTCCGATGTACGTTTCAACTGCTATGACCCTCTTTTTTATTACAAGATTATGCGAATTATGTGCGACTCAAGGAGAAATACTTTTTTATAATAGCCATTAGTCACATGCTAATGAGGTATTATTTAGCAATTACTTGTATAGAAAACTATAAGATCGTGGCAGGTGTGATATGATGATGTTGCTTGATTTTCATGCTTACTTTTTTATATTTTACTATAAAAACAAAAAACAGTTTTCATTGATTAATCTAAAATTTACTATCATTAATCTAGATCATCTTAATTATAGGTGGCAAAAGTCATCGTCATCATAGGTTCCTCGTCAAATGTATTTTCCATATAAAAAAACTAGATTTAACTATTTAAAACTATGACGATAATATGTCATCGATCACAATAGACGCTAGAAATAATATTTTTTGGGCCTATGACGACGACAAAATAATTTTTGGATCTACAACCATGAAATGTTCTTGTCATAGGCCCCACAATTTTAATCTTTTTCTTATGAAATTTAACGTGTCATAAAAACTCAGTTAAATTCTAATACAAATTAGTGAATTAATTTCACATATAGAAATATTTATAATTTATGTTGAATTGTTCAAAGTATCACATGTACAAATTAGAGAAAATTACAAAATAGTTCCAATTGTTTCATCATATTACAAGTTTGGCCTCTTGATTTTAAAAATTACAATCTCATTGCAAGTTTAGCCAGCAGTGTTAGTGTTCATTGGTTTTAAATAATCGACCAAATCAACAATATAATCAAACCATAGGAAGTATTCATGCAATATTCTTTAATTTAAAAAAAAGAACTTGAAAAAATCAAATGAAAGTTAAAAAATCAAATAAACCTTGAAAAATAAAAAAAATTAAAAAATAATATCAAATAAAACTTAAAAGTAAAATTGAATAAATTTTTATAAAATTCAAAATAAATATTAAAAAATCATATTAAAGTTTAAAAAACAAAAATCTTTTGAATTCATGTTTTGTTTTTGGATACGAACTTTCATAGGGTTTTTGAATTTTTCGGTTTAGACATTACATATGGACTTCATAAAAAATAAAAAAATTAAGCATGCTTCTCTTTTTCCCTTTTTTGTAATTTTATATACTTTATATTTCTACTTTTATTTACTTTTAACTTTTGTTTGATATTTTTAACCTTCATTTTATTTTTTAAAGATTATTAGATTTTATTTTTTAAATTTATTTGATTTTCTTGAATTTGATTTTAATTCATTAAATTTTATTTTATTATTACAATATTTTTTTTTAATTTTCAGAAAAATCTACACAATTGGTCTTTATAGTTTAATCATATTACAGATTTAATCCCACGTCATTAAAAACTAACAAACAGCATGTAACATTTAACTCGATTGTATTATAAACTTGAGACGACTCATTGATAATTATTATTATTAGAATACAAGAAAAGTAAATATTTTACATTAAAGTCCCTATACTATAGAATATGCTATAAAATCATACTAGGTTTGGTAATATTTTCTAACAATGGTTTCCAATGCATCAAGATTTCATATAGAGGCTCACATGCAATCAACTAAGAAAGAAGTCGAACAAGATCACATGTAGAGGCTAACATCAGACAACCTTTGAGATGGGATAGCAATAAGTGGTTCTCTTTTTTTCAATACAATTCCAAATTTTTCAGTAAGATCATGCACTTCGCCCACGGGCAAGGTCCAATCAAATGAGTGCAAGAGTGAAGCCAGGATAAACATTATCATTTTCTCGGCTAATAGAACACCTGCGCATAATCTTCTCCCTGATCCAAATGGTAAAAACATCATATTGTTTCCCTTGTGATCACATTTGTTTGTCATGAACCTCTCGGGATTAAATTCCAATGGATTGTCCCAGTATCGAGGATCCCGATGGATTGACCATACATTCAGAAAGATAGTACTACCCTTTGGGATTGTGTATCCACCTACTATGCACGCCTTGCGTGGCGATCGTGGGACTAGAAAAGGGACTATAGGATACAATCGTAGTGTTTCCTTGATTGTTGCGGCTAAGTAATGTAGTTTTTCGAGATGATATTCTTCCACCATGTTGTTTAGTCCCACAACGTCTACTAGTTCTTCTTGAACCTTTTTCATTACGTTATGATTTTGCATAATAGTTGCCATTGCCCATTCTACAGTTGTTGCTGTTGTGTCAGTTCCTGCAATCATAACATTCTAACGCGCAACAAATAATTAAACCTCATTTCATTTGTTGAATCTATTTATATGATTTGATGCTTAAAAATGTGTACAATAAATCTTACCATTAGAAGTGCCTTCATTTGGGTCATGTTAAGCGATGTTAAATCTTTTTCGTCCTTGTGATCTAATAACATTTGTACAAAATCTTTCTTTCCTTCATGCTCCACTTCATCTTGTGACCTTTTAATGTTGGATTCGATTCGATCTTCAATGATGCTAGTGAAAAGTTTATCCAACTTGTTAAGTTGAATCTTCATGTCCCGCTCAACACCTTGTAGATCAAATCGCGCAAGAATCGGGAAAAAATCAGACAAGTTCACCCGTCCAAAAATCTTAACGATGTTTGTAGCCACCATATCTATCTCCGCTCCAAGATTGCTATTTTTCGCCTTGTTATCTGTCGTATTTTCCCAAATCATTCTCGTTAGGACATTCGTTTCTGTATAGAAAGCCATCTCACGAATGTCAATAGCGGTTCCGATTTTGCCAAAAACATTCTTGATGGTTTTTCTAACTTCATCCCTTCGAAAAGAACCGGATGCTTTAAGATTCTTGTTGCTTTGAATCTCATGGACAAATATCTTACGAAGCTTACGCCAGTTATGGTTGTTTTTTGAAAATATTATATCTTGGCCTCCATATGATATGGCTAAGGCCGCGATTGATTGATCGCGGTCAGAAAAGGCCTCGTCTTGGTCACGAAGCACGACTTTTGCTAACTCCGGAGTGTTTATGACAACGTAAAGCTTGCTTCCCAACTTCAACTTGAAGATTGGGCCGTAGGTGCGAGCCATGTTGGTGAACTGTTTGTGCAAGTCGGGACTAAGAAACGGAAGGTACCCAACGACTGGGAGCGAACGGGGACCTGGTGGCGACGGTGGTGCACCATTTGAGGTGTTTAAAACTCTAAACTTATACCGTAAAATAGCCAAGATTGATAATGAAATTGTGACAACTAACACATGTAGCTCGTTGTTGTTGGTCTCTTGCCACAACCATGACACCAGATTTTTTAGTCGTGTCATTTTGCAGATGATGAAATGTTTTTTAAGGTCCATGGGTGCTTATATTACGGGTTACATATATGTATTAAAATCTAGTGTTAATTATAGAATATAGATGAAATGAATCTTAAATGTAGAAAACTGATTGGGATGTCTACTGTTTTACACAATTTAATTACCATGTGAGCAGATTTGATTAATAATTTATTGTAATAATTGTAAAATTAAATTAAATTTGAGTGGGTAATACGATTGAAATTTTGTAATGAAAATAACATTTCCGTGAATAAAATAATCAGTGTTTTGAAAACGTGTGTACCTCCTACCGGACGAATAAATAATACAATATGTATTCAATGTTCAAATTTATCAACAAAATTAGCTTTAATAATTCGTGTATTACACAAGTTAAATAAATAAAATATCAAATATAATATAATTATATTAGTTATAAAACGATATTATAAGATAAGATATGAATAAAATTATGTATGAATAAGTACTATAAATAATAAAACAATTATATCAACTTTTTAAATATTTTTTGCTTAAAAAAACTAAACACCCTCTTATGAGGAGATTAGAGTGAAAGAACAACGCCAGATGCCTCTACAGCCGAAGCCACCAAGAGTACCACCAAGAGCCCCAATCCCAATCACCTCTAGCGTCAAGAGTACCACCAGTCTGGAGACAAATCTTTCACTCACTGAGAAGTTAAAACATGTGACTAGATCGTCCTAAAGACATTTTGTTTCAAAACAAAGCATTTTATCAAAATTTTATTATTATAACTCACAATTTTAATTATTTTTTATTTATAAATATTTTACTTTTTAAAAATACTTATTTTAAAATATTTTGTATTTTATTTTTTTAATGTTTTAGAAAAATCTCTTATTTTATAAAAATTATTTCTTTATAAATAACATTATTAACATGAATAAAAGAGCTCTTTCTTAATTTATTACAAAGTATTTTTAGTTTATAAAGAAATCAAGTAATAATATTAGTAATTATAGTAATTATTAAATAGGAGATAGAAGCAAAAACATTTTGATGATAATGAATATGGTATTGTCACATGTATTTCTTAGTTACTCTTATATTAGAGTATAAAGATACATTACGAAGCATTAAATCTTTTGTTGCATTGGAAAAGTTTCTTTTAGATTAATTTCATAAAACTCGGGGTTCTACAAAGCAACCAGGTTTTATATGTTTATTTTTTTTTCTAATCACACAACTAGAACAATGAGTATCATTGATGGGGGCTATGTCCATCCATGAATCCCACCGATGGTAATCCATTGGGAAATACCAACAAATAGCCTAAATCAAGAATAAGATGCTATTATCGATGAATTATCAAGAGAAGACAAACGCTAGTAAAATTCAAATTAGGTCTTGTTTATGCAAACTATTTTCCAACAAATATTCCCAGTAATCTGTTACTCATTTAAAGATAAGATTTTCCAGAGACTTTTCAATTGTTTGTCAATGATGACAATTTGCGGTGGGACTTCTGTCGGTAATCCATCACTAAAGTTCCTATATATAATAATCGAAACTTACTAGGTATGGGAATCGAGCATCAGTCACAAATGATAACCTCCATATTTTTCACATGTGTTATACACTTTTGCTAATTTGACGTTACACTATATTGAAACTAGTATTAGAATTAAATATAAGTATGATCATGTCATGTCAATGGGATTGCAAGGGTTCCGCTATTTTCAAAAGATTGACATGACCCTCCCGTTAGTTAAAATTTCTCTTTTTTACAACTTTTTTATATTTAAAAAGTAAAATTTCAAACTTTAAAAGTTAATTGATTGAAATTAAACTAAAGTTAATCTAAATTGCAATTAACTAAGAAAACAAAAAGATACAAAAGTACGGTATAAGAAACAAGTGGTCATATAAAGGTTTTAGAATTAGTAACATTATGTATAAGCTAATTTATTTATCATATTTGAAAAACGCTACATACACATAACATGTTTCAAAGTTTGTTTTGAAAGACAATTTCATGACTAACAAATTCAATTATAATGACTTTATGATTATCGAAAACGAACACACCACAAAAATGTATTGACTTCCTGATTTTAAACATTGAAAAAGAATACAACTCTATGATAAGTTGACTTCATGATTTTAAAAAGTGAAAAAGAATACAATTAGGAAGTTGTTAAAACTAAAATGTATTGACTTCACGATTTTAAATACCGAAAAAGAACATAACCTAGAATGTAATATCAATCACCATCAGATTTTGTAATAAATGATTAACGCAAAGAAAGGAAATAAGGAATCTAGCTGTAGTGACTCACGATTCATGACCAAAATGAACAACATGCTAGGATGTCGTCCCAATGAAAATCGATTCGTACAATGTGAGATCCGGAGAAAAAGGTCCAACAAAAACCAATCTTTTGATTAGAACAAAATCAATACACAAACCCTAACTATAAGCGCATATTCATATTATTCGGTGGTAAAATAATAAAAACAAATTCACATTCTTTTAACATTGTTCATAAATAATATTTACATATCCAAAACCTACACCCAATTATAATCACCAGTAATTTAACTAATCATAAAATCAAACAAAACTCATACCAACACTACAAATTTAGTATATATTATATAGTTAAACTCCCTTTTTTTTCTTTTTCTTGTAGTCATCGGATGCTTGATTCTTGATTTTTGTTTGCCTTCTCTCGCACAGAACAGCAGCCCAAAATGGTTTCCTTGCACACGGGCCATCTAGCCCAATCGTTAGCCCAACCAAAAGATAAGTTCAGCCCAAAAATTAGCTTGTTAGGCTTGAGATGGCTTTAAATCACAGCCCAAATTCATGGAAATTTAAACTCTTCAATCCTTAAATCAATTTTTTTTAGGATCCCATTTCTAGTGTTCTGACTTTATTATTCACTTGGCTCCAATTTTACAAAACCAAAATGAATTTTTTTTCTAAATTTCGGAGTAAATGGACTTCTAAATACGGTATTTCATTAGTGACCCTGAAACATGTATTTTCTTCTTCATTTTTTTTTTCATTTTGAATCTTTAATCATTTTTCATTCTCAAAACTAGCTTGATATAAATCAATCTAGTTATTTAATGCATAAACATTGTTTGGAGTTTGACCTGTTAACCAATAGTATCTCCTTCTCTTATATTTCATATTACTGTATCGTTTAGACAAATTATCTCTATAATGTACAAATATAGAAACCAATCAAAATAGTATGTTTCATAGTTATATTGATGCATTTAGTGTTATTAACATGAAATAAATTGCATCTGAAATGAACTTATCAGTAAATAGTTTTTTTTTGTCAATTTAATCTACTTCTAACATTTATTGTCAACTGCGAAACTTTAACCCTCAACCTCATATAGAGAGACCATTTTACACATCTAAATACCACTGCATCAAAGACACTTTCATGAGTGTAAATTATTGAAGTTTGATCACCACTACATATGACTAGAAGAGCTGAAACAAAATACCAACATAAAAAACATTAACAAAAGATACATATGGAATTAACTATAATTTTAATGGACCCTTTATTGTTAAAAAAATGACAACACTACTCTTACATTTCAAAACACAAAAAAGAAGCTATAAACTACTACAACAAGTTACAATCTTCTATCACAAAATCATCAACCAAGACCATCAACTGCCAACAGAGCCTCTCTTTCAATCAGCTCGAACATCTCGCGCACCCAATCACCAAACTTCACAGCCACGTTTTGAGTTATTCGTTGCTCGAATTTGCAACTTTTGAGCCACACGACCCCGATGAAAACTTCACACGCGCACCACCCCGGTCTGCTATCGACGATCTCATACTTGACCTGAACCTGCATTGTCAAACCGTAGTTAAAAGTTAACACCATCATGGCCAATTGGAGAAACTATAATCCTAAGTGATTTTTACGCGGTGAGACTTACGTAAAAGTGATCACCAAATGGCACATCATGGAGAGACATAGTCTCGTTCACGCTCCACCCTTTCCCGCCAGCAATCGGTGACTTTTGTTGTGTGCACGTCACATCACCGCCAAAACTTGACGCCCGTCTGTTGAACTTCCAACTTAATCGTCTTTCTAGCATATCAGAACGACCTGTAACATGTTCCCAATGCGTTGTGTTGTAATTCAAACGACACAATTTTTCCATAACCTTATGCTCCAAATCTCCTCCTTCAAAGATTCCCATAACCGACTCCACCTATAAGTCAAAAGTCAAAGTCAAAGTCAACATACACTTTTTTGAAGGATTCCTATAAAGTACACTCACACTGCATCTCGCAGTATTTAATCCCTAGCCTTTTGGTGCGGGACACACCACTTAACCACTAGGATGTCCCCATGGGGACAATAAGCCAAAACTTATAAGTGTTTTTAAAGTACTCACATTGATCGGAAGTTCTTCCGAATAGATCTTTGACATTTTTGCATCTTCAACAACCAAATGGGAAGCAACGTCTTCACGTGAAAGCTTCTCATCTTGTTCGTGTTGATCTTGATGTGTGACGGTTTTATCCTCAAAGTTGTCTGCTTTCTGATCCGGGCTTGATGATCGTGTTCTCCATAATGCAATTATCGTCCTTAATCGCACAACATCATGATTAAATATTATCATACTAAAAAGTTAAGAAATATGATGTGGTTTTTATTTATATTTACCGGCTAGCAGAACTAAACGACACGAATGAATGAAAGTAAAAATGGAGTCTGCCCTCTTCATCTTGAGACTTTGCACCATGCCTAGCGTCTACACCTCGACCTTTGAGCAGAACCATGACAAGTATCGGGCTCCCGACAGATGCCAGTGTCGGGGGAAGAATATGAATGTCTTCAACGTCTTCCCACAAGAATGAAAATTTTGTTTTGTGCCCAAATAAGTTTGCATAGAACCCGACAATTCTTGACGATACATACAGTCGTCCCTATGAATATGATATTAGAAACAATAATACGTTAAAAACTTACTTATAGTCGGGTTTTGTTAATGTTCTTGTAAGTTGTAAGTACCTGAAGGGGCAGTTTTCTTTTGAGAGAACACGAGAAATCACTGACAAGAAATTCCTCGGGTGGCAAGCTAAAAAGCTTCTGAAACGTCGAGTTCCTATGAGGCGACTTCACGTTGAGCTGTCAAGTAGTTAACGTTATTAGATTTACACGACTTAGCTGGCAAAATAGACGGGTCAGAACTCAGAAGGCTTGGATAAGAGATCAATACGGGTCGACACAAAAAGCAAAAACACCTTATGTCCAAATTCAGAAACACACAAAACAGTTGAGATATATGTAATCGAGTACCTTTTTCCCAGCTTCTTTCTCGACTTTTGTTAAGTATTCTTTGATCGTTTCGACTCCATTGTTATTATCCAAGAAGATTCTTAAATGCAACTTCGACTGTAAAGACTTTGCGAGTCTTCCTTCGAGTGGGACCCACATGTCCGCCAGTTCTTCCGATGTATGTCTCACGAATCTAATCTCAGAGTGCCCAAGTGACGCTGCTTGACCAAAGGGACCGTCAAAGTCGAAAACTTCAACATCCAATAGCGACGGGGGTTCTTCTGCAGCATCAAACTCGAGTATCTCTACAAGATTTTAACAAATGACTGATATCAAGTTTCAAGAATGATGAAAAACTTAATTAAAATCAAACAAAAACATAAAACGAATAATTTTACCATTCCATTGAGGATCGAGTGTTTGAAGCTTGACAGAGCTCGTTCTCGTCTTCCCATTGCATGTCAACACGACATACGGATCTGAGAAACCCGAAGAATCCAATGGCGCTAAATTAGTTCCTTCGATGATTGCAACCGTAAGCACCCACCCTTCACCTTGAGCTTTGACACCATGATCATTTCCTATCAAAATCCAAATTTTTAGACCCTAAGTAATTAGGTAAATTACAACTTAATTTTGCTTATGCAAACACTAAAAATATAAAATTGTGACTATTAGTCACAATAATTACATAATTAGTTTCAAAACACAAATCCAAACGACACGAATATCTAAAGAACTAATGTAAACATGAGGATAGTTACCTCTACGCAGTCGCGCCTGCACGAAATGTGAAGCCATGACATAAACGCGTTCCAAGTGATAAAAAATTATCCCACACGTGATAAATTCGCCAAAACTATCCGGCAATTCAAGACCATTAAACTCTAAACCTTGAACTCGAGTCGGCTCGCATAGTAATATATGAACAAAGGCATAGAGAACCATAAACACAGTGGAGACCACAGTGAAGTTACAAAAATACCATGCTCATTTTGCAACGTCGCCAAAGTTTGACTTTTGTCTAATACAGTCGTCAACTGATTGACCGGCTTGAATGTTTGACCAAGCAATCCCGCAAACTGCTCAAAACTCTCCTTCATTCCTTGCTTAGCTCCGTGCTCGATCATACTCCTCATCATTGTACTTTGATGAAAATCAATCCCCCAAGAAACTATTATCCGTGACGTTTCATCTCCTTTAATCTCGGGCCCTTGCATTATCTTGTACAATAATTTAACTCGAAAGGTAGTCCCATACGGAACATCAGGAGTATCCACACCTACGAAAACTGCAAATTCTTTCCCATTTGCTTTAACGTAAGTTTGGTCTTCGGTAACTTTAGAAGCTTTGACCAATTTAGTTGCGCCTTTCGTATAAGTAACAGTACGGGTCAACGTTGACATGTGACCAGATTCCCATGTCCACGGGCTCTCGTGAACGTCCGTTGAACCTTGAATCGCTGCTAAATCTTTCATAAACTGTGAACCGGGTGCAAATAAGAAATGATTGAGATCTTTAGGTGGTACTACATATGTTTCATCGATAAGAACCCCTCCTTGTAGATTTTCGGGCATTTCCTTTTGGTCAACTATTGACTCCATCGTTTCCATCGAGTCTTCAAAGGAGGTAATAATAGGAGGTTCATCGGTTGACTCACCATTGTCGGATGAAGTTGTAGGCAAGTCAGATGAGTCGTCTACGACGGAGGAATCACTGTGTTTATTAAAAAGCTTCTCGAATCGTTTGGTGATGGACTTTATCACCTTTCGTGGTGATTTAGAGGCGTTTGAATCGTGTGACGGGCTTTGTCTGCTATCAGATTTGTCACTATAGTGATCGGTGATGCGCGGTTGTAAGAAGAAGTGATCGCCATCGGATATATCTTGGTTTCTTCCGTGTAGCGAAAGAGCAAGAAGAATCTTACCTGTAAAAACATGGCATTAACAACATGAAGAGACAATTCTTGGATAATTTTAAAGCTGGTGTAGTCATTCTTTTTCAAAATTCATAGTCAACCGAGTTGGGACAATTTTCGGATAAAAAACTCGCGCAAAACTCCACAGATTTTATGTTTTTGAATGATCACATCTACAAACTTATAAAAGTTAACAAGATGTCCTTGTATGAAGTTTAGGGACTTGATTATATTCAATGTTGTTGAGCCGGATCGGACTGGCCGGTCCAACCGATCCGACCAGGAATCGGAGATGTGGCCGAACCGGTTCGCATCTATTCGTTTTGAAGGGGTTCGACTGGCCGAATCATCCAGAATCAGTGGTCGGACCGGGAACCAGATTTTTTTTATTATTTTTTTTTGTATTTTAATGGGTAAAAACGGGATGTTGAACAATAAATTAGTGTGTTGAAAACATAAAAATATAGTTAAGTTTTATATATAACTATAATATACACACATAAATTACTTATATAGAATTATATGTATAACTATATATATAATATACTATATACATAATTATGACGTCATCCGGTTCTTTAATCCGGTCCGACCACCAAACCAGTAAAGCGTTCGGTTCAACGTCCGATCCGGTTTTTCGAAAACATTGCTTATATTAACCTAGATAAAGTAAACAATTTTTCCGATCTATTATAAGAAGTAGATGAATATAACTATGGAAAGAAGGATTTCTTTTGATAGAAACAAAATCTTGAGAGTTGAGACTTTATGGTTAAGCTTTAAATATCAAAGGATTTAATAAGTCAAACATAAAGTCTACACGCATGCATACGCCAGGGGTCGCAATTTCAGACACAGCCTAATACGACATGAAAATAAGTAGATTTTGAGTTGTCATATCTAACTTGTTTAATAAACAAGTCATGTTTGAGTTGACTTAATCTAAATTAAACATGTCATGTTTAAATTGATTTATTTAATTAAACGTGTCATGTTCAGGTCAATCCGTTAACTTGTTTAACCAAACAGGTGACCTACTAACCCGGTTACGACCTAAATAACCTATTTAATAGATTTTTATACAAACTGAATACAATCCTATAGCGACCGGATTTATGCTGACGACCAAGAAATTCGACTTTATATAAGTTCAACCCTTTTTGTTAAAATGAAAAATATAAAATGTGGTACATGTGGTCGATGGTGATTGGGTGAGTGGATATATGAAAGGAGGTGATTGTGTTGATTGTAGTGACAGGCCCACAAATTTCATACATTGAGGATTTTGTTTTTTGTTTTTGTTTTTTTTAAGTGTTAAGTTTTAACGGGTGGCGTCTTAGGTGTTTAGATTTTTATAATTTCTTTTATGTTTTTCATTTCACATAAATTTAACAAATAAAATTAACTAGTATTAAGCTCCCTGCGTTGCGGCGGGGTGTGTGCTAAGTCGCACCAATTTTACACCACCATCAACAACCACCAACACTGAAAAAACTTGTATTAAAAAATAAATAAAAATAGAAATGGAAAGGAACATAAAAACGTTGAACTCCGCACGTGAAACGTAAAACATTAAAAACAACAACTAAGTCGATCTAACGCACGTTGTGACGGGGATGTTAAACGGAGAAGAAATAGGCGTAAAAACGTTGAACCACATGCACGTGTTGTGACGCGGTGTGTTAACTCATAAAATTTAAACCGAAATGTAAAACGAAAAAAATTATAAAATGTGAAAAATACAGGGAACCAAAGCTGAAAGTGAAAAGTTGTAAGGGTTAAGTTGTAAAACATGTAACAGTATTAAATTAAGGTTAAAAGTAAGAAAAAGAAAACAAAAAACAAAAGTGTGTGCAACGCAATAAAACTTAAGTACAACCCATAATAAATAAATAAGTTGATAATTAGTATTACACAAATTATGTCATATTCAAACAAAAATAATATGTAAAACTACCTTTTGAATAGTTTATGTTAAAATACTAATAAAATGGTAAAGACAAAAGTTTCTAATATCAAAACCTACTACTTTACTTATTTATATAGGTATTGATAGTTGAAAATTAGCATCATTTGTGTACAACCCAAATAGCATTGATATACAACCTAATATGCATAAAAATGTTGATAATTAGTATTATTTAAATGCCCAACGATTTTAAGGATCAAATATACGATCAAAATAGAAAGCTAGATATATCACAAGAACTAATCGTATCACTAATTTCTAATAAATATTTTTTTTATTTACCCTAGAAATTTATCATGAATTAGCACTATTATAAAAGATTGTGACTAGAAGCTCGTTCGAAATTGGTCAGTTCACAAAGAGTCTAGCTTGCTTCATAGAAACGAGCTCAAGCCAGAGTAAGCTCACGTGGTGGCTTGCTCGTTTCGTTTGCTCAAATATTAAATTCCAATATAAGTTACAACTTAAATAAGAGTTAACTAGTTTGATCTTAGTCTTTCTAATTAAACTCAAATTTTACATCATATAAGTTTGTGGGCCCGTGATGAATCTAGAGAAAATTGTGGTCAATATGGTTTGATCAATTACATATTTGGTCTCCAAACATTAAAAATTACACTATTAGTCCAAATTTGTGTAGTTATTGCACATTTGGTCCTCGACATCAAATTCATTGAGTTTTTATATATTTATAAAATTTGAACTAGCTTTTAAATATAATTTTAGAGACCAAAAGTGAATAGGCTAACATAAAATTTTGAACTAATTTTGTAATTTCAAAAAAAATTGAGATCAAACTTGCATTGACTACACAAAAAGTTGAAATATCTTTACAACTTTAAAAAATATACAATTTGATCAAATGATATGAACCATTTATGTAATTTTCTCCTAAATCTATTTAGGTAACTATGTATATGTGTAAAACTTAATATTTTTAATTAAAATCCAAAAAGATACGAGTTTAGTTCAAGCTTTTAACAAGCTCATCAAAAATTAAGTTTTTCAATATTAAAAAACTGTTTGATAATTTTTTAATTATTTCATAAAGAGGTAATTTTTAAACCGGACAGAGGCTACCTTTTATTTAATCAGACGCCTCAACATAACCTTACCAAAAGCCTTAATGAGTCGAGTCTAGTTGGTTCGGGAGCTCGAGCCCGAGCCAAGTTGTCGGCTCCGCTTGCTCGTTAAACAACCCTAAATCCATTCCTAATCATGATAATAATAATAAAAAAACATGGAATTAAGAGCACAAAATACTAACCACATTCTTTCTTCATTGATTTGCGATCTTCAACAGAAAACCAAGTGGGTTGCATCTGATGATTCTCTTCAGCAGCAACAGACCACAAGGGGATCCGAACCCGACCCACCAAATCCCTATACCTCTTCTTAAAGAACCCACTGGATAATTCATCATCATCTTCTTCATCACCTTCATCATCACCATAAACAGACACAACAAGCTCATCATCATCCAACGAACGAACTCTGAACGCAAACTCCTCATTCCAAATTGGGTTTTTCGTCTTCTTCAAAACCCTTGTTCTTGATTTCATCTTTCCAACTTTGAGCTTTACAAAAGATTGTTCAACTGTCAAATCTTTACACTCCAATACATACACATAGAGCTTCATGATTATTATTATTATTATTATTATTATTATTTGATTGGTTGATTGAATGATTTGTTTGGGGTGTTGAGATGGGGATGAGGGTTTTGATGGTGGTGGTGCGGTGGATGACGGTGGGGTGAAGACGGCGGTTGAAGGGGGTTACGTGGAGTGAGGGAGTGGTGACACGTGGATATGTTTGAAGTTTGAAGTAAAAGAAAGATGAGTATGGCGGTTTTGTCAGGGTATTTATTCGTCTTGATGGTGTCACGTTGCATTGAATTAAAAATTGAAGAAACAGGAAATAGAAAAGGTAATATAATATAAGTTACTTAAATCTAATTCTATTTATTGTTTACAGATAGACATTTGTTGCTATATGCCTATGAAAACATATGAATTTATGCAAATACATACTTCTACTGTCAAGTCAATCACGTATTTTAGATCATAACTTCATAAGCATATGTGTTAGTTGCTCCAAAAACTCTAACCGAGGGGTTAATGTTGTGAAACAGTTCACAAGGACAACGACCAAATCAGGCTCCAACTTAATCTGCAAGATAAAGAAGAAAAGTCATATCTTTAAGAATTTATAGATTTCGACGTACGTCAATGTTTTTTATGTATGCTTTTGGTTGGTCTACATTTCAACGTAAGTTATGTTTGGAGATGCGTCTGGTTAAGTATAATATATTTTCATTCACTCTACGTTGCGACGTAAATTTAATTCGGAAACGAGCTGGAGCGATTGTAAATCTATCTTTCGACATAAGTCTTGTCTGGAAAAAAGTCGGGTAAAATATAATACGTTTTCAACTTTTCATTCAACGGTATAAATTCAAGTCACTCTACGTATTGACGTATATTTAGTTTGTAAATGATACTTTATCAAGGCGCATTCGGTGCCGTGACAACGCGCGGCGGGAAAAGAAAACTCGATTTACCAATTTTTCAGGTTGGATGGAGTTGTTCAAACAAACTTTAATTCCTAATCCTTTGTATTCTCTAAGGGAACGTTTGGTTGGAAGGAATGAAATGAAGTGAAATGGAATTAAGATCCTAGTATAATGTTCAAGTAAAATTATGTTTGAGTGGGTAATGAAATGTAAAACCCAATGGAATGTTTCAACTCAAATTCCTTGTGGAATTTCAAATCCCTCTCTAGGTGGAAGGATTTTGAAATCCCACAACCTAAAGAATTTAAGGTGAAACATTCCCTTAGGTTTATTTTTAATTGTTCACTCAAACACAATTTTACTTGAAAATTATACTAGTTTCATAATTCCATTCCATTCCATTTCATTTTTTCCAACCAAACGCCCCTAAGTTTAAAGGAACTGTAATCTCGATCTTTTGTGATCACTAAGGTTGCTAGCAGTAACCATATTTATCAATTATTTCTTATGTTTACATATTAATCAATCCATCCAAAAGTAGATCTTCACTAAGATTAAAGATATTTAGGGAAATTTTATAGATTAAAGCTCCCGGCAAGTGGCCAGAAGCAAATCAATTATGCAATGAGAGTAAGAAAATAAGGTAGAATAAAGTTGGGATTAGGCGACTAATCTCACGTTAATTAGCGCAATCTATAATATATATTTACCTCGGTTTTTCTCCTATTAGTTTACTTTTGATTCTACATTTTCAAGTGACTTTGTGATTGTAAGATGTCTGTTATCTATCTTAAAGATAAGATAAGAGTTCAATTGCTACAACTAAGATATAGGTGGTTATTGGATTCGGAGTTATCTTTATAAAGTTACTTTGGTCCAACGTGGAAGTGTCAAGTGTGGAACTAAAAATCTCAGGTCAAACTTTATCGAAAAAAAGGCCCGGCCCACATAACAAAATGTCCAAATGTCCACTAGGAGTGTGTAACTTATTAAATCAGAGAGAATATATTGAAGTCACAATTCAAATTCTATTTTCGATTTTTCAAGTTAGAGTAAAGATGTACTCGAATTCATCATTCATCTTAATCAAGTTATGATTATACGAGTTTCCAACCAAAAAACCTGAATATCTTTATATAAATTTTATATGTACATATTTATTTATAAAAGAATATATAAATAATCTACTCAAATCAACCTGAATTAATTTGTAAATTTACATATTTTTTCTTTAGCTCGGTTTGCTTCAATTATCTTAAGTGAACTTAGAAATTTATATCTTTGTAACTTGTATCTTCTCTTTAATTGAGTTTGTTAAAAACTTAAAACCACCCTGAACAAAACCACTTAAATTTCTAATTTAGTTTTTCTAGTTAAAATTTGAAAGGTAAAGAAAATCCTAAACTAAGAAAACTAATTCAAACCAACTCGATAATTGGTCTATCAACACGATGTCAAGGTGTCACAGCGTTCACTATCACATCTAGGTGACTAGCGCTTCCGTTGAGACTAAAACAAAGCTAACACCATAATCAATTTTTTTAACAACACATGATTTTCTTCCTAGGCTTAACCGCTTAAAGTTCTAAACTACGCCCTTACTCAGGATAGAACTCGTGACCTCCCTTCTAAAAGACTTGCACCTCTACCACTTAGGTTAGTCCTATGGTCCCTCTACGGCCACAGTATTCAGTTATATTGTAGTTTCCAGGGTTCATGAGGCATGATCCGTCATCAACAAGAATGATCCCAAACACTTCCGAGTCGATGACCAAGGGCCCGTCTACGACGAAGTAGAAGTTATAGTCATTAGATCATATGCACAACATATACCTTCTCTTTTTTTACAGTATTTATCATTAGACTTAAACGCTTAATCTCATAAGAACACTATAGGAATACCATTGGGCTAGGAATCCTTCTATGAATATGCCTTTCTTTTTACATACGAAGATAACTTTTGCTTGCAAGTTGAACGTTGCAATTGTTCTTAGCATATTCAATCCCAAGATATCACAGTCTACCCATGTCTATACTGAATGATCAAACTCCTTAAAACAAATCAAATCAATCTCACTAATACATCCTATATGAACCAATATCTTCAATCTTCATCATCCAATTCGAACTTAAAGCCACCAATCAAAATCTCCAATCAACGACGTAAATCAGTCACGTTATCTAACACCTAATCGCCTGTTGTTCAACAATTGTACACCAGAATCACGAACAAACAAACTCTTCCGATCCGCCACCGGCGGATTACCACGGCCAGATCCGGCGATATAACCACTCCTCCGGCGATGTTCATCACGTTGTCTTCTCGGATACACCATAGGTTTACGTTTAACCGATGCATAATCAACAAGCGATTCAACCGACGGAACAGGAGAAATCGTCTTCAACGAACTCACCGGAAACAACACCGCTCTAATCTTCGCCTCCGGCGAGACTCGATCGTACTCCTCCACAACAGCGGCGAGATCCTCGTCGGAAGTGACGGACACCAGCACATCCAGATCTTCCGACGGCAACTTACACTTCAAATTCACGGAGAATCCACACGATTCCCAAAACCTAACGATCAATTCAGCGTAGGTGATTGAACGATCGACGGCGAGGACTCTGGTGTGGCCTCCGGCGTACCGGAGGTTGCCGTCGGTGTGACGGGGGAGGATTCTGCCGCCGTAGCTGTAGAGGAACTTGATCGTCGCCGGAGATGAGGGTTTGTTGACGGAGTTCGTTATGCGAGTCATTGTTGAAGGTGTAGAAGATGCTAGAAGAGTTGTTGAGCGATATTTGGGTTTGATGGTATGGAAGGGGTTTCTATTTATAGGGCGTAGGGTTTGTTGTTGTAAAGGAATTTTGATTTATAAACATAGTCCCTTAACTATATGGTTTTGGGTAAAGTTTGTACATGGGATGTAACTTTTGACGTGTTAGATTAGTGGTGTACTGGTCTTCATAAACCGAATGAACCATCCAAACCAAGTATTTAGGCCGCTTTAAGATCTAAAAAGTTCGGATTATGATTTTGTTTTGACAGGTTAACGGCATGTTCAGTGTGCAACTTGGAAGCGTCGTGTAAACTGAACCATCGTTTGACTTTTTTTTTAGTGTTTAGTTATGTATATGTATTACGGTCTTTATCCATTTTTATCTTTTAAATTATTTTGATAAAACTAATGACTTAAAAGAAAAAAATGGTTTTCAAAGAATGAAATAGGACCATTAAACAGTCAAATCGGTGAAACCATTCGTTCCGCCCAAATCAGACGGTTTTGTTCCTCATTATCTGAATATGTAGTTAACGATTCCGAATCGCCCAAATCAAACTAGAACGTAAACATCTTTAGGTATTCTCACATAAAGAGGTGCTATGGTTAAAAAGACTAGTGAGACTTGTTTTAGTGATCTTTAATCTTACTGGGCTTTAGTTTTCTCATATTTAGCTTTATATCTACCTCTTATAAACTATAAATAACTTTGTTATGAATAAGAATTTTACCAAGTACGATTGTTATATTCCGTTTTATATTGGTTCATTAATAAAAAAACTCTTAAATAATTCAAAACGTAATTTAATGTTTATCAAATTAGTTAATTGTTTTTATAGTTGAAGAGGTAATGTAAAAGTTGCGTGTTGATATAATAAAACTTGATGGATAAAAGTTGTAGATTGATAAATGGTTAAGGGTCTAAATTATAATTCACAAACAGAGACATCAGTTTCCACACGCAAAAAACGACCGAGGGCTACTTTTATCAACTTCTCGGAAATTTATACAAATTATTCGGATATTCGTTCCTTACGTTTTTTTTTTTTGTTTTTGAACGCTTTTTAAAGACTTTTGTAAAAAAAATATGCGTTCAGAAAATAAAGAAAGGGTAGAATGTTGAAATGGCATCATGGGTACAAACCAGAAATAATTCTTTTCTTATTGTATCTCACGTTTTTCTAATTATACAAAGTATATATTCTATCGCCAATTCCACTCCCTCTTGCTTATTTATCAATACAATAATAATCCTAAAAACACGTTAGTATTTTATATTTACTATATCACACCAGTAAGGTGCAAGAGCAAACATACCATACACGTTAGGGGTGTTTTTTACCCGAACCCGAATATCAAACCCGAACAAAATCAAACCGAACCCAATTAAGAACTAACCCGAGCAACCCAACCCGGTTATTACACTAACCCGAACCTGATTTTTTATAAATGGTTTGGTCTTTGGGTTGAGTTTGTAAGATTCGGGTCAACCCGATTAACCCGAATATTAGTTTTTAAAAAATTCCAAGATTTATATATATGTGTGTATTATGCTACCATTTACAAGATTTAAAAACATGATTTATAAACTTTATATTATATTGTTGTGGTTTAAATTTATTATATAAACTTTGAGGATAATTAATATATAATGTCATTTAATATTTAAATATACATAATAAAGTGAATGTAAATATGTCAAAACTTTCCGATCAAGATAATAAACAAAATTATATATTGATAACATATGCTAAATCTCATATATGCATTTTGATCATATATATATTGTTTACACAAACATGTGAGATAGCAAATAATTTAAAGCTTAATGGTTTAGTTTAACCCGATTACCGATTAACCCGACCCGAATAAACCCGAATATCGAGACCCGAAAACCGATTAAATGTTGCTTATTTGGTTTGGTCTTCGGGTTGATTTCCTACACCTAAAAACCCGAGGAACCCGACCCGAACAACCCGAAACCCGATTAAAAAACCCGAATGACACCCCTAATACACGTACATCTTATTATTAACACGCCACATTTCAAGTAATATATAACATAATTGATCCTACTTTCAAGTGATATCCTTCATAATTTCATATTAGTACACATGTAAGAACATCTAGATTACCCAACCGCCTCTAATATCTTTATCAAGTCTCATATAAAACACCCATGATATAAAAAACGCTTTGGTTTAAATATTTGTCTTCATACTCTGATCCATGAAAGCAATACTCTAATACCAACCTGTAAAACTCACTTTTAACTCTTCTTGAATAAATCTATCAGTGAAACCTAAGTGAATGCACATGCCATACATCAAGTAGTTACACATAATCACCCGAGTATCACTATATTTCGCCCTTACTCATTTTTTATGTCGCATTTTACCAATAGATCACATACTCTGTTATGGATTAAGTTTCCTCATTTACATCACATACTCCATGTGATCTAGTCTTCAGGTTAGGATTATAGACTTCATAAATTTTTTGAATTCATTCGTCGTTGTAAGATCACAGTCTCCGTTGTGATCCAAACCCCCTAGTTAGTTTACACACTTCTTTCTTCAACTAGTTTTATAGTTTATCGGATACTTCTCTCATATGTAACTTGTATAATTTCATACATAATCTCCTACCACTAAATCACATTCATACGAACTAAGAATATTTATCTCATATCTGACTTGTAGCACCGTGTTCTATTAACTATTAAGAACTAGATTTACCACACTATACATAGAATGCAAAACATCCACATAATTAAGTAACATACTTTGATTATTGATGTGTTGGTGTTAGGTATGAGTTTTAGATGTTTAAAATATTGTTTTTAATCTAATTTTGATATTCAATATAATCACTTTATTATGTGTTTGATATATAGGTCAAATGAAGCTTAACGAACATTATTTGAGAAGGATACAAAGGATAGCTAGACTATGGCTTGAAAGATGCTGAAAACAAAGAACATTGTGAAAAAATGCAGGGAGGCCGTAAGCTACGGCCTAAGGCCGTAAGCTACGACCTAAGGCCGTAACTTACGTAGGCCGTAACTTACGGCCATGTGCTAAGTCCGTCTGTGAACCATGTAAAGTAGAAGGTTTGGTCTTCTGGTTGAAGGTAGGCCGTAACCTACGGCCTACTGGCCGTAAGTTACGGTCTAACACGATATTTGAAGGATTATTTCACATTTTAAATCCTATTTAAACCCCAATCATTAGGGTTTTGGGGGAGACATACCTTGAGCCCCAAGAACGAATTTTTGGACGAAATTCAGCTCTTAGAACCTCCTCTAATCATTCCAAATCATCCACATTCATCATCAAATCAAGATTGAATACGTAATGAAGACAATGAGTGGCTAAATCGTTCGTGGTTGCTTTCGGGTGGATAGTTCTTGCCAAGTGAGACAGTTAGTCATGTTTAGGGTTTTATGTTGAACACTTTGTGGTTAAATATAATTGAAGGTTTTGATTGAGTTAAAAAATTTGTTTATAAATAAAGTTATTTGTTTTATCATTAGTTTTTGGTTTCCTTGCTACGTTAGCTCATTAAGAAAAGTAGATAATTTGATATAGGCGAATTGGTAACTTTGTGAATGAACGAATCTTAAAAGACAAAGCGAATATCTTGATTCATGTTTATGCAACCCTAAGTTCCACTTGATAATCGTTGATCTTGTAGAACTTGAAACCCGGAAGTGATTGTTTTCTTATTAATTATTAAATTCATCCCAAAGTTGATTGCGTTTTACACTTGTGTTAGTAAATTCATCCAAAGTTTCAATTTTTACTTTCAAAGTTTGTGTTTTTTTTGTTAATTGATTCGTATTAATTAAACACTTTTCACATATTCCCTGTGGAGACGACCTAACTTACCCTTACGCAATAAAGATAGCTAAGATCGATATATTAATTTGTTTTTGATAGAGTCACGACAACCGGATTAATTATATATATTTAACCTCTTAATATGCAAATCATTTCTCTTGACCATTGACTTCCACAAGTTAAAAGATCTCCATAATACCCACTTTGACAAAACATTTGTTGATCATCTTATACCCATGTTTCTATGATTATTTCATAAAAATGTGTTGTTTAACGGTTGTAAACACTTTAACTTCACCAAAACTCTTCCAATTTCAACCCTTTATGAAAAATTATACCGTTCTGAATACCATCATACACATCCCACGTGTACACTCGTTTACTCTTTTGTCTTGCTCATACGTTCATGTAAGTGGGAGTGTGATGATGAATTGATGATGTGTGCCTTTCTAAAGAAACCCATGATGTCCATGAACCATCTAGTAAAGCAATGTAAATCTAAATTTATAGCATGTTCCATTTAGTTTCTTTGTTTATTACTTATTTTCCTTAAGTATTGGAGATGTGAGTTAAGTTATAGAGTCATGTAAGCCTATAAAAGGCCATGTTGTTTAGAGTATTAACCATGAATGAAATTAATATGATTTGTGTCTGTTTTCTTTCTAGTTTCTTTTGGTTATCTTCAATCTTCATTTTAAACTACCTCGATTCCAAATGCACATATGAGATGAAGGGGGATGTTACATTCCATCAACTCAATATAGACATGAATTTCAGTTATTACTGAAATATAAAACATGCTTAAATGCTATACTGATAATCCATGTCATTACATTTGTTTTATAGAACTTTTAATTACACACATTTGACTATAAACAAATTAAGAAGAAACTCACAATGTATACCTTTCCAATCCATTCTAATTATACGTATTTATTTGCTCGAATTTATTTAATTTCATATCCTAACAGAAAACTCGTTTGTGATGTAACACATCACAATGATTTAATTACACACATTTGACTTTAAACAAATTAAGTAGAAACTCTAAGTTTATACCCTTCCGATCAATTCTGATTATTCGTATTTATTTTGCTCGAATTTAATTAGTTTCATATCCTAACAGAAAAGTCATTTTATGATGTAACACAACACAATGACTTTATGACCCCTTTAAGAAGATTAATTCATGTCGATAGTAATTAAGATGGTTAATAGTTATTGTGTTAGGGTTTTTTCAGTTGTCAGTTTACTCCTGAGAGGGTTGGGATGCGATACCGGCTGAGAAACGGATGGATAAACCCGATTAAAATAATATATTTTCCGAATTAAAGTCGTACATTTACCGTTCAAACAAAAATTATTGTGTTATTTCTATTGGTTTCTAAAACGGTTTTAGTTATGTTGTAGTGTCATGTTATTGCAAATTATGCTTTTCTTAAATTGTTAGCGTATTATGCTTTTCTGCATTTCTTAGAATATTTTGCTTTTCCTAAAATATAGTATTATTACTTTCACATTGGTATTACTTGGTTTAAATTAATTATATTATTTAAATTAAAAAAAATATTTGTGGCTTTTATGTAATATGAGTCAATAATATAGCTTTAAAAATATAAGTAACTTTACATAATAATAATCAAGTTTTAAAAGTATTTAATTAAAGCACTTAAGTTTTAAAATTATTGCAATTAGGTCACTTAGTTTTCATGTTAGATTTTAACATATTTTTATCAAGTATATTTTGTTTTAACTAGAAAAAGTTTTTTTTTCTTTTTTTGATGCTGATGTGGAGTGATGAAGTGGATTATAAATATTTTAAGTTTTTAATATAATTAAAGTATATATTTTTAAATCTTTTAATATAATTATATCTTGGAAATCTTGTCCCCACACCTTCTCCTCCATTTCTTTGATATACAAAAAATCCAATGACGACTCAATATTGATGGTTTAGTGAGACAATTGGGCAAAATATGAATAAATGATTTAACTAAAACACTCTTAAAATTTGATAAATTGATTACTATTTGTGACTTTCACTTAAAAGAGTATAAAAATTGCAAAAGATTTCGGATCAATCTATATTGATTGACTACCTCCATTGTGTTGTTGCTAGCAAATATCATTAATTTTTGTTTTGGCTCTTTCAAATTACTCCTGCAGGAGATTCGGACCCCTTTTTTATTATTTGATAAAAAGATTCATTCTCCTCATAAAATATATAAAATAGAACCAGTAAACCAATAAAAATAAAACGCTTTCCATTCATACCTGGAGTTGAATATTACATTCAAGAATTGTTTTGGATCCAATTCCTAGAAATCAATAGAAAAGACAAATCTCTTATGATACACCAGATCCGACTCGGTTATTAATAGAGTGAATAAATCTGTCATTTCTTGAAATCTCTCTTCTGATTCAAAATCGTGATGTAACGCTTATCCGCTCCTGCTTCGGTCATGAAACAGATGAAATAAATAAAAGGCAAACAACAAAGTTTGCTTTATAAAATATATTATAATGGAAGAAATGAATACATAAACTTGTGGTTTGGTTGAGTGGTTACGCAATTACTTATACTTTAAAAGGCAAACAACAAAGTTTTATACGCTCATGGTACAAGTAGGTTAGCTTTTTTACTTCTCTTTTCCCACCCATTGTCTCAAACCTTCACCACCGCCTCACAGAGTTTTAAACTGGCGAATGGTTTTTGTCTCATTATTTTCAACAGATGATTTGTTTGTTGGCATGTCTCATTATTTATATGTGTTTATTTCCTGGCAGAAAAGGGGGAACCACCGCACACTGTGGTGTTTGTGCAACGACACGCCAACTTAAAACGACCACTTGAAGTTGGAGACTTTATCGTTTTTAGATTTTTAACATTCGTTCTTTATATTCCTATATAGAGTAGGCAAAGTGACATGAATTGAATTGTTAACTAAATATCTCAAGATTTAGAATCAAAATCACGATTTCTAGGTACGTCATGTTATGATAAAAAGCTACTATACAGATCATTTTGGCTTGAAATTAAGTTACAGTTAGGTTGAAATCCGAGTGAATGATACAAGGGTTAAAAATGGCAATGTAAATGTGTATGAGAAGGATATTTCACATATACAACCACGTATAAATATACATAGACGCAAGTTAAATTTCAAGTGAACAATCAAGTTGGTTAAATGACTACGGCTTGTTGTTAAATTAAAAGTCAAATTTTGACTCTTTTTTTAAAATAAATTAAAGTCAAATTTCTATTAAATTACGAATTTTTTATGGGGCTGTTATGCAATGTACGAGTCAATAATATAGCTTTGAAAAATACAAACATTGCATAAATATAATGACTAAATGACTACGACATATATTAAATTAAAAATCTAATTCTGACCTTGACTTTGCTTTTATTGCCTTGAGTGTATTTGACTATCAATTTTCTCTATGTTGAATTATTCACTTATAATAGTTCAAAATCTTAAATCCGTACACCATTTCCGACTTTTATCATTGTTTTTTTCACATGTAGAAGCCTACCGGGTCCAATATGATGGTGTCCTCTACATTGATCAACAACTTATCTCTCACACTTTCTTTGGTGGTAGTTGATTTGTTTATCTTCAAACATGTATGTCATCTAACTATACAAGATAATATTTTGTGATATTCATGCTACTTATTTACAACGTCAAAAGTGTAAGACTCGTGTTTAAGATCTTTTGAGTTCTTGAGTTTGTAACATGAAATCGTAATACTCGGTTTTGTTATGTTTAATAAATCTGATAAGTTCATATTCTCTAGCTAGATCATTTCAAATATAAAGTACTTAAGCTGATTTATGAAAACTAAGGAAGATATGTTGGTGATTTTAATGCTATAAAATTATTTAGTTTAGTTGGATTTATCTAAGATAAAAGTGAAATCGTAATAAACATCGACACATATTAGGAAGTTTGGAAAACACACCTCATTGAGACTATTGTGATTTCAGACATCTGTGATCATGGAGGGTTCACGGAAGCAACATCCCTTGTGGGCGTCACGTATCTTATTGAAAAGCCATTGAATTTTTTTTTTTCAAATTTTCATTGTTGATAGAAAGTAGCATGAAAATTATTAGAAGTAAATTGCCACTGATCATAAATAGTATCTGAGATTAACAACTGTTTAGTCTATCAGTGGAAGATGGATCAACAACTAAGAGCACTAATAATTACAATCATCCATAACAAGTAATCATTTAGTTGCAAGCAACTTGAGCAGTCAACAATACTTGAGTCATTGTTGACATGCCGATCGTTAGCAATAACCTATTTAAGATATAGTAAGTTCCATGCGACAAAATCTAAAGTTGATATGACCGAATAACTGCCAATGATTTTAATAACAAACTCTTTTTAATAAGAATTGTATCGTTTCAACCTAATCATTGTAGTGATTCCCTGATAGTAAAAGGAAGGTCTTTTGTTTGTTTAGAGACATGTTCTTACACATAAATTTTTGTTTTTTAGAGACACGTTTTACACATAAAATCATAATTGTTTTTATCAAACTTTTTTATATATCTAATTCAAGATGTGAACCAATGACATACCTTAATCTAAAAATAATATCAATACGATTCAGAAAGCTCTTCAAGACATTTTTTTAATATAAAACCTACAATGCAACTAACCGTTGATCCTGATTTCTATTACTCCACATATACCAGCTTAAAGAAAGGGGCACATAAAGCGTTCAAAAGAATTTCTACTTGGGCGCGTCAACTGCTTCAGGTCTCCTTTTCAAGGTCACCTTCAAAGGGGCATACCTTAGAAGTGAAAAAAAGGTGTCGGTGGCCGCCGGTGGCGGTGGTGACTAAGGACAAAAGAATGAATATATGAAAAAAAAAGTAGGGTGAATGGAATGGATTTGATGTTATTAAAAGGACCGAGATTACTTGTGTAATAATTCATTCAATTCCGTTTGACAACCAAACATGTTATATTTCATTCACCCGTAATCGTTTATTTCATTCTGTGTCTTTTATTGCCGGATAACAGACGCTACCTTGATTTTTTTATGATATTAAAGGTGGCTGGAGAATACATCATCTTTATGATTTCACACATGGTAACGTAACTAACGTTATATTCTTATTAAGATTTTTAAGATATATCAAAGATCAACACAAGTAAAAAGTCAAATAAAAGATTCTTTCTAATGTCAAATTGGAGGTTTTTTTCTTGCTGGCCAACCCTTTTTAATGGAGAACAAATTTTTAGCTGTTCAAAAAAATAAAAATAAAGAAAAAGTCGATTAAAGATTCCTTCTAATATCACGATATTTTTAATATTAATAAATTAGGTTAGTATCCCGTGTATCACACGTAGATAAGTATCTCGTGTATCACACGGGTGGAATAAAAAATATTAAATAGTTAGTGATGAAAATTATTAATTATAAAATCACATATTAAGATAAGAGATAAATTAAAATTACATATAAGTAATGACTATAAGTAATAAAATAATTATATAATTTCCTCTAAACTTTTGTAGTTTAGTTTCTTTTATTAAAAAATTGAAACATTTTGTTCTAAATCAAATCGTTTAAAGAAAATGTCATTTTATAAAAAAATTCTTAAACTCCGAATTTTAATTATTATGGTTCATAAAAATTTATTTTCTAAAAACATTGCTTTTAAAATATTTTGTATTTTTTAAAAAGTTTGATAGAAAATTTACTTATGTTATGCAAAAAATTGTTTCTTTAGATATTGCATTTATAAAAAGACATATTTCTTAATTTATTAAAAACTATTTTAATCTAAAAAAATTAAATAATATAATTGATAGTTAATGTAAATATTTAATAGAAAAGAGAAGCGAGAAAAATAAGTTTAGGATGTTTAAAATCATGACAAGTATCAACTCAAAACCTTCTTTTATTATAATACATAGATGAAAATAAATATAACTATATATGAATATTTTGCTATAATACATAATAAATATCACTAAAGGACTGGGAGTTGTGTTTCCCGTTGTACAGTCAGTGACACATCAAATTTTCATCCCGTAAGTTGCAGCTCTTCTATCTATCACCTTTTTTGTTGCAACTTCAGATCGGCGTGGACATGAATCTCTTAATCCCAATTCGTAGTCTTCCGTCTCATCCACCTCAGCCACTCTATCCCGTCTCGCTTTCATTATTCTTCCATACCACCAGCCTGATCCGTGAACTAGTGGTGCTTAAAAATTTTGAAACTAACGAAATATTCAAAACCGAAGCAACTCGCTTAGTTTGAGATCCAACTACTTCGGCTCCGGCTTATCGATTTATCCGTTTGGTCTATTTCAAATCTAGAACAGGACATTTAACCTACACATATATATGTATGTATATTTGGAATATGCTATTTATTTGTATGAATTATATCATAAATCATAATTATCATTGTAATACAAGCTAATGATTTAAAAAATACAAAAAATGGTCCAAACATAAATTTTCAAAACCGAAGTGTCAAACCACAAACAGTATAGACGACCCACCATCCTGACCAGGTGATGGTCATTTATTAAAATCACAATTAACAGTTCAACTTATCATTAAAACCGTTAAAACCGACTAAATCATAGCATATTACCTCCAACATGATAGAATCTAAAAATAATTTCTAACACACATGCCGTCCGTGAAGACTTATATATTCAAAATCTAAACATATCAAAGATCATTTCAACATTTAGTTTCTTCAATTGCTTGTAATTAATAAAATGATAGCTTTGACTTTTCTCAATGACGAATGTCTCCCCCTTAAACATAAAAAATCTATAAAAAATCAAACCACAATCCAAATGCCAAAAGAACACCCACCCATGGTTGACATTCATGTCATCATTCATCCAACACCACAATCATTCAAACTTCTAACACCTTCTGTCAATTGATCACTCAAAGATCAAATAACCCCAAATCGATCAAAGTTCAAAACCCTAACCCCATCACCAAAATCCCCAAAATGCATCTTCAACCTCAAAGATTCATCATCATCCTACTCTTCATCCTACCACCACACCCACCGCCGATCGCCGCCGTGGACTTCCTCTTCAACTCCTTCAACGCCACCACCAACCTCCTGTTAGTCCAAGACGCCCGCATCGAACCACCGGTCATCCGGTTATCCAACGACTCCAACCAATGGTCCATCGGTCGAGCCTTTTACCCCACCAAGATTCCGATCATCCGACCCGATTCCGGCAACCTCACCACCTTCTCCACCCAATTCGTGTTCTCCATCTTGCCGGAGATCAGCTCCAGCCCCGGCTTCGGCATCACGTTTGTGTTGTCCAACGTCACCGACCCACCGGGGGCCGTTGGTGGTCAGTATTTGGGGTTGTTTTCAAACACCCCTGCTCAATCTCCTGCACCCCTTATTGCTGTAGAGTTTGATACTGGAATCAACAATGAATTGAATGAGACGAATGAGAATCACGTTGGGATTGATTTGAATAACGCTGAATCGGTGGTGTCTGTTCCTGCTGGATACTATAACTCCACCGGAAGTTTGATTCCGGTGGAGATGCGAAGTGGGCAAAACGTTCATGTGTGGATTGAGTTCGATGGGCCTCGATTCGAGATCAATGTCACGATTGCTCCGGTGGGTGTGTCTCGACCGATTACGCCGTTGTTGAGTTATCGGAGTTTAAGTGTTGGTGATTATGTGTCTAATGAGATGTATGTTGGGTTTTCGGCTTCGAAAACCACTTGGGTTGAAGCTCAAAGGGTTCTCGCATGGAGTTTTAGCGACACTGGTGTTGCTAGAGACATTAATGTTACTGGTTTGCCTGTGTTTTTGCCTCGATCGGAGTCGGATTCGGGGTTATCGACTGGTGGTAAGGTGGGTGTTGCTTGTGGTTCAGTGGGGTTTGTTTTGTGCATTGTAGGTGTTTGTTATTATGTCTGGCTGAAAAAGTATCATAAGAATCAAGAAGATGAGGTTGAAGATTGGGAGCTTGAATACTGGCCTCATAGGTACTCATACGACGAGTTAAAAGCGGCTACTGACGGGTTTTCAGACGATCAAGTTCTTGGTGCGGGCGGGTTTGGTAAAGTGTACAAAGGGGTATTGAGTAACAAGACTGAAGTGGCTATAAAATGTGTGAATCATGACTCAAAGCAAGGGATGAAGGAGTTCATGGCTGAGATTTCGAGTATGGGTAGGCTTCAGCACAAGAATCTGGTTCAAATGCGAGGTTGGTGTCGAAAAGGTAATGAATTGCTTCTTGTGTATGATTACATGCCTAATGGTAGTTTAAACACTTGGATATTTGATAAACCGAAGAGCGTGTTGGGTTGGGCGGGGCGGAAGAGGGTGTTGAGTGATGTGGCTGAGGGTTTGAACTATTTGCACCATGGGTGGGAACAAGTGGTGGTGCATAGGGATATTAAGTCGAGTAATGTGTTGTTGGATTCGGATATGAGAGGGCGGTTGGGTGACTTTGGGTTAGCTAAGTTGTATACACAGGGTGAGGAGCCAGGGACGACGAGGGTGGTGGGTACGCTTGGGTATCTGGCACCTGAGCTAGCTATGCTGGCGTCACCAACGATAGCTAGTGATGTTTATAGCTTTGGAGTGGTGGTACTGGAGGTAGCGTGTGGGCGTAAACCTATTGAAACATGGCATGATAGGGAGGAGGATATGATTTTGGTTGATTTGGTTAGAGAAAAGTACATAGAGGGAAAGCTAGTGGAGCTTGCAGATAAGAGGATTAAGGGGGAATATAATGTGGAAGAGATGGAGGCGGTGTTGAAGCTCGGGTTAAGTTGTTGTCACCCTGATCCGATGCATAGGCCGACTATGAAGGAGGTGGTGGCACTCTTGTTGGGTGAGGATACCGCCCTTTCTCCGAGAGTTATGTTACAAGAGAGCAAGAAAGAGCCATCATCATAACCACCATCCACCACCACTGCCACCGCCACGACGCCACTTACATTGTAACTATATTTTCCCCTTGCTATTGTATTATACATTACCTGTTGGTATATTTGTTTATTATATCAATATATCTTGATTTTCAAATTTTTTCTTCCAATTTTGTGTTGTAATCTTGCATAATTGTAGATTAGGCAGTTATAATCCATCTACCTAGATATGGGTCGATTTGGGTTGTTTTATCTTTAACGGGTCAAATGGGTAAAAAAAAACATACCTAAAAATGGCCGGCCAAATGGGTTGAAAGTCAACCAAAATGTATTAAAGTATTTACAAGTTACAACCTTCTAAATTGTTTTATTAAAGGTTAGCTTTTTCTAAATAGTGTTGCTTTTTTTAACACATTAATTATTTATAAGACTCAAAAAGAGTACGCCTGACCCGACCCGTTGCAAAAAGAGTACCAGTGACACCTTTCTGGTCAATTGCTACATATCAAGTTGATCAAAAAGATAAGGTGATAAGGTTAGAAAATGACTAATAGGTTAACCACCTAATTAAAGTTCAAACATGCCCCTCATCTTTGTTCTTTTCTTGGCTGTCATTTTACTTTAAAAAATTAAGGTCAAACCTGGTTGCTGCAGACTTGAACCCATTTGAATTAGTCATGTGTGATGTGTCCATATCATGCTAATTGGTCCCAGACACCAGTACAGTGTAACCCGCGTAACCCGAATACACACATCATATAAGCTTAAATAAGCTAAATAGCTAATCTTGTAGATCTAGACACTTGAAGGTTATTTTCTTCAAACTACAATACTTGCTTAATGTATCATCAAACACCTATATTTGTAATCTAGGATTAACTTTTATCCTCGCAACCAAACAGTCTATACGCGTCATTAAACTGATACATACATTCCTAAAGTGTAAAGTTTAGGGAGTGAAAGTTGAAGTATGGCTTCTTTTTTTGAGCACCAGTGCTTGAGCCTTGAGAACTTAACCTGCAGATTGAAGCTACTGATTCCTTCATTTTTTCGGGGCCGCATACCAGGACCCCGACATAGGATCCACCCATTTCGTTTGGGAATTTTGAAAATATATCTGCAATAATTCGCATATTACATGATTAGTTTTTTGTGTATATTAAGTTAGGTACTTAAAGAAAACATAAATTAAGAGAACATACCATGGAAGTTGGGCCTTGCTCCGAAATGTATTTCATGTTCATCGAGATTTCGGTTCGACTGCAAGGAACTTGCTTGCAATTCTTGTCCTTTATGTTTAAACTCCATCAGCGGACGCTGTTTCCTCAAACTTTTTAATCTCAAAACCGAAAACACCATTATGCTAATGATGATAGATAGAAAGAAAGCGAACATAACAATAAGATCGACTAATGATGATGCGTTTTTCTCTTTCGAAGAAGCTTTCTTAGGTTGAGGCAAGAAAACATGGCTGAAAGTAATCAAAAGAACAAAGAACAACGTAGAGGTGAAGCCGATAATAGCAGCCTTTGAAAGTGAGTTCCCATAGCCGTTTGGAGAGTAACTTATAGAGCCTGTTTCAAATTTGACTGTTTCGAACTGAGAAAACTCGCGCATCATTTCACTTATCGTTGCCCCGGATTGTGTTTCTTGGGTCACATATATTTTCACCTTGAAGTTGAATTCATTGGTATTTTTGCTAGTGAGGAGCGGTAGGACAGAATTTAGAATACTGATACTGTTGCTTTTCTTTATGATATAAACAAGTTGTATTTTTGTTGGGAAACTGTTTCTCCTAGCAGAAGAAATTTCTTGCAATATGCTTAGAAATGGAGTCACACCGATTCCTCCGGCTATCAGAAGCAGACTATCGTATTTGCTGAAAGTATAACAGTTCAAAGTTAAGTGGAAGTAAAAGCACAAGACAATAGAGGTGGTGGTTTTGACCCGTTTCTTAAAAGGGTCGATCCAGGTTATGTTTTGTCTAATGGGTTAAATCAGACAGTTAATCAACTATCATAGTTGCTGAAAGTATGACAGTTTAAAGTCAAATTGAAGTTAAAGTACAAGACACTGTAGTTGTGGCCGTTTTGATCAATTTTTTTGTAGATGAGTTTATGCGGGTAGTGTTTTTCCTAACGGGTTGTATGGGACCGTCCATATTGACACACTAGTTTTTTTTACAAAATTAGAACTTTTTTTGGGTTAGAAGTGTTTAGGTTAACCCAGATGACCGTTTTGATCTGTCACCCAACATGTCCAACCTGCTCATATTACCACCTCAAATCTTTAGTAATAGAAGGTTATCTTACGTACCTTAGGAACTCTGTTGATACCGGCCCATACGGGCCTTCAACTGAAACGGGAATGCATTTGTGGGCCCTTTGATCAGGCCCAATGGCCATTCCTTGGATTATGTCATAGAGAGCATTTGTCCATGATCCATCACATTTTATGATTATAGACATGGTATCATCATCAACCAAGGAGCTTGAAGCTATACTGAATGAATGCCATTGAAATTTGGAAATGCTGGGTATCTTTATGAAGATTATGCTTGTTGGTGTATACTTCAATCCTGCATATCACATTTTCGTATCAGATTTCTTTTTTTGGCAAAACTAGAGGCGTTAAATGTACATGTTGGATAACGGGTCAAAACTCGTAATTTTGATATGGGGCTTATCAAGAAACGCCTCTTTCCCCACAAGTCTTACCCTTTTTATTTTTATAAATAATTAGCAACTTTTCCAAAGAAGGATTCTAATAATATATAATAAAATAAATTATTAAATAATCATGAAAAAGCAACATCAGTATTATTAAATTATATAAAAGGCCAAATAGTTAAGAAAAATAATATAAAAGGCCAAATAATAAAAAAAATGTCACATTTGCAAAAAGCTCATCATTTGACATACTATTTTAAATAAAATGATTCTGGATGAATTTGATCCATTAAGCCCGTAGAAATATAACATAACCTGAATCGACCCATCCATAGTTAAACAATTGATAAGTGCACGAATCTTACTTGGGTCTTTCGGTAGTACAACTTCAATAGCTTTCAAGGGAAGGATTCGAGCAGAAAGAATGCACGTTTCTGGCCTCGACTGTATCATTCTAAGTAACCTCTCAATGGCAAAAATAAGAATCGCGGGTAACACCATGTAGAAGTGACGGTCTCCGGTGTGAAACAAGAAGAATATTAAGAAAATGGTGTATAAGTGGTGTGTGTAGTAAAAGATTTCAAATCTTTTTCTTCTCACTTGTGGAAGTGATGTTATCCAAATGACTAACCCTACAACAAGTGAAATTTCCCCTGCTAGATATATTCTTCCAGTTTTCTGCCACTGCAACACCTATTTTCCCCGTAAAAACAACAAAAGAATGACAATAATTAAAAAGAATTATAGGATAATGAAAAGTCTGCAAGTCACTACTAGAAAATGGTTTTTTTGCTACAAACATTTACGACGATTTTACAATAACACTATATTTGTTACAAGATTACGACTATTTTCCAACAAAAGTTCTAAATAAAAATAACCATAAAATATCACCCAACATTCCGACAATTTATCGACAATACTACCAAAATCTTATAAATTCTACATTATATGTTAAATTTGTGTAACTTGCTACACATTTGTGACAAATATCTATTTTCTTAATATTTTATATCAAATAGTTCACATACTTATGTATTAAATAATACAAAATTACGCAATAACAATAATTAAGAAATATAACAAATCGTAACTGATTATTGTGAGAAAGATGACTGATTACAACTAATCTTATGTAAGTTATTGTTTTATGCTTGTTTTATCCTTTTCCCGGTCCCGTCTGTTATGGTTTGGTTTTGGGAGGTCAAACGGGCCGGTTCGTCCCGAACCGGTGGTCGGACCGGTTTTTTTTTTTTTTTTTATTTTAATGAGTAAAAACAGAGTATTAAACCATAAATTAGTAAGTTGGATATACAAATATAATTAAATTTTATATATGACAAATCGTTAAATCATACCAGCTGTCAAAACCAACTCACATAAATCTCATACCAGCTGAACCCAAACACTTGATTTTCGGTTAGTTTCAATTTTATAATAAACATCGATGCTAAATGTAAACATATCTACTTTAAAAAGAATCCAGTTTAACTTTTGGGTCAAACCATGTGACATTTCATTCTGAGAAGTGACAGAAAGTTTGCTACAACATGTTCATACCAACCTTTTCTATTTGTACTTTATCATAAAGTTCAATGCATCTCTCACTAGCTTTATTGAATAAATTGTTCAAAACATATCAACTAATATTATTATTTGTGTTAAAAATTTACTCATAGAACTTAAAAATTGAAGAAATTAAGGTAGATTACCTCATCTTGAAGCATGTTTTTAATACCCCATATGAATAACGTGCCCGCGCCATGTAAAGTGGCGAATGATAACATCAGCGTCGCAAGACAGATATGATATCGAACAGATGCTTCAAACTGGATACCGAATAATTGAAAAACAGTCATTCCCCTCATGATAGGGAACAAAAGCAACGCTAGGCAGGCTTCCGCCAACAATCCACACCGCGTTGCCATCCTAAACGTCATATATTGCCACCTGAACAAAGAAACGCGCGATGAGACCATGTCTTGTTTAGCATTATGTTTTGAAAGTGATCGTGTGATTTAAATAATCAGAATCACATTTATTAGTCGTAGTAAAATGGGTTGACAGGTTGTAAGATAGTGTTTGGACGTAATTTCAATTTATATCAATCAGATAATAAGTTCTAAGAAGCTGACATATAAAATAACCAAATGTTTATCGATCTTCTAACAAGTTTTGAATCCCGCTTCTATTGGTTATAACTTATAAGTCTTTAGCCTCTTTAAAGGTCACATGCGCAACCCAAACTCAGTTTTACTCAGTCCCGTTGGTTCACGGGTCCTGTGAGTTTTCTAGTAACAGTTTCTAACGCTTTTTAATGTCAAAGTTCATATAAATAATACTCACATGTTCAATTTCATCAATGATCTAGCAGGCATCATCTTCTTGACATCATTAGACACACGTAAATAGAACGTCCATGCTAGAAACACGATGAACATGAAGAACACAAGAGCTTCCATGGCGGACAAAACACCAACGAAACTATTCACGATTATTGGATTCGACAAAGACGCGATAAAACTCCTCCTTCGTGATCTAACATCCAATAAAAACAACCAAAAAGTTATTAACAAAATAATTACCAACAAGTTTAACTTGCATCTAATTACCTTCCTCTTTGTTCTTTCGGTTTGAAATGCAAGTAAACAAATCCAATCATCACAGAACCGATAATCGGGCACGAATACACAATAAAATCAAGACCTGCAAGTAGGTTAATCATGTTAGAACAACTTCGTATTAATAATCTTTAAACCATTTACGACGTCTAGAACGATCTTACCATAAGAACCAATGACTGTAGTTTTTGCAGCATCTTCTGCTTCTTTCCATTTTCGTGTCCATATTCGGGTCGGTTTCATAACCCAAACGGATGCCCAAACAACCGCGAGTGTGATCATCGACAACTTGAGAAGAAAAAGAAGTAAAGATTTCGCCATTTTCGAGCTTAAACAGTGGCTCAAAGACCTGTTTTTGAAGAAGTTGGTGAAGAAACAAGTTGATAATATGCATATTTATATATGATCAATTGGAATTGTAGATATTGATATAGATATGATTAGTACACCCCACCATTAGTGCAGTTTGCATCATGATGTATATATGATCATTTGTATATCTCCCAATGGTGTTGGAAATTGGAATGCTACACATGGCTTAATTTGCCATTAAATCTCATGAACATATCAATTGAAATATTGAAAAATGGAGTGTTATGAGAAATAAGTTGGACTTTTAGTTTTTTTTTTCTGAGTTTTAGTGTGATCGGATATAAAGTACAACTTAATTTATAGTCTTAAATTTTATCAATTAAAATTAGATTTTATAACCCCGATATTATTTTTCTGACCTCACCTCACTGAATTCATTCAGTTCACTCTTGAATCCTTGTTTTCCAAAACACTACCATTTTTTCACAAAAACACCAAAACTAATATATTATGAAATTAAGTTATATATAGAAGAAAAGTTATGTTTTTGAAAATTGATACATTTATATCGTTACAAAGATAAATATTTATTTGTGCACCTAGTAAGGCAATAATGCCTATTGGCCGACGTGTTTATGTATATACTACATGGAGAGAATGAAAGAAACGATGAACTAATATGTCTAACCCTGAAGTAGGTATCAAGTGTAAATGTACTCCTATTAAGAGTATTTTTCTTATAGTGACCGCTTACGTTCTTTTTCTTTTTTTGTCGATCGCATGCCGACTGAAAATAAATAAACTGATATGTTTTAAAACACATGTTATAAAAGCACCCATGTTATAAGAGCATCTTTAACAGAGGAACTTTAGGTATTCAAATTTGATTTGAGACGGGCGAAGAAGAGAGTAGGGAGAGAGAAGGATAAAAAATCGAGGCATCATCACCTAATGAGGTTTGTAAGGGGAGTGTGGAGAGGAGAGAGAGCATGAGATGAGGGTTCTTGTTTTTCATTTGTTGAAGATGCTCTATCTGGATCATTTAAAATCACTACAACAAAAGAGATAAAAAAGATCGAAATCACTACCAAAAAGGTCACAAAAGCATCGACAAATTAGAGACTGTAACAAAATGTGTGCAAATAGTTTCAGTCGTGAAACTGGTCACTAACTTATAAGTGACAACTTCGATTGCTAGAATGGAGGTCGCAAATTTGTTAATTCAATCGCAAAATCGCTCACTAATACTGAGACGAAAATTTCAGTTTGATCGCAAAAGCCAGTCGTGCTGAGGGCATTTGAGACCGTTTTAACAGTGCCAATGATCGTTATTATAGTAGTGAATGAATCAGGTGGGTCCTACCCATTAGAGTACTAATAAAAATGGAGTGGAAGAATATTGGTTCCAACATTTTGTTATGACATGTGGATGATGCCATAGTAATCTTTGGCATTAGCATGTTGTCACCTTCATGATATTTCCCATCTCTTTCTCTTATGATATATACTACACTTGTAGCATAATTGACCCGCATTTGTAAAGTGGATTCTTGGTCCCCTCCACTTGTTGTCACTTTACTTTTGCTGTTTTCAATCTTATTC
This sequence comes from Flaveria ramosissima, assembly GCA_025215565.1. Classification (NCBI taxonomy): domain Eukaryota; kingdom Viridiplantae; phylum Streptophyta; class Magnoliopsida; order Asterales; family Asteraceae; genus Flaveria; species Flaveria ramosissima. Next base: position 38,299,141 of record CM046044.1, on the reverse strand, counting down.
ATTCATATTTTGATCACAATCTCAAATATATACCTATCTTTACATGAATAACCTATGTGGTTTTTATTTTTTTTAACATTTAGTGAACTGTCATACAGTAGGGCGCCGCAGTTTGGTCATGTTATATTTAAGAAAGCCGATTCAAAGACGAAATGATTGTTTTAACCTCAACTTGACTAGAACACCACATCGCGTGTGTGCATCATACACGTGGGTGGTCCGGGGGTTCACTTTATTTTTCTGCAAGAGGTTGCCATGCCTCAAGTTGTCCATAACAAGGACAAACTCTAGAAGCTAGTTGTTGAACTCTTTTGAAAAGTAATGGTTCTTCTGTGGTAGTGGTATACTACTGGTTATTGAGATAAAATGTTGTTTCTTTTGAGTTTCTAAAATCCCTTGGGAGTTGGTCATAGATAAGGTAGAGTTGAAGATATTGTACCTTATCAAAGGGTATTTACGGAAAAGGGGTTGCAATTGTCCTTCTGGTCTAATAACATGAGGCTGATGGTTTGGGTTTGGGATCTTTAAGGTCTAAAGTTCAAACGACTTAAGGGTTTTCCTATAGTGGTGGGTTTCCTTCTTAATGTTGTTCCTAGGTGAGTCAGACCTAGAGTGTTAAAATCAGTATGAACGGTTAACATCCCGTCTCGAGAAGACTCACTTGTATATTGAGGTGCTTCCAAATGTCGTTTAAAATTTTTTACGACAAAAGGGTATATGGACATTTGGATACGGAATTTCATAACATGCTTATTAGACGGGTTAACCTGAATAACCCATTTAATAAACAAGTTAATCCGTTTATAAAATTGGTTTACTTGTTTAAGTTTATAAAAGCTTTAAAAAAGTTATTTAATTATATTAAACACGATCATTATATTTATTCAGATGACAAACATCAAGCTTAACATGAACACACTTATAATCTTGTAACCTGAACAAGACTCATTTAATCTATTTATCTAAGTGCGTCAAATGGCTTAAAACCGTAATCAAGTAGTAAATATGTAAAACGAGTTGGTATATTGTAATAAATGTGTTAAATAGATCAACAGATCGTAAACATATTTGTTGGTCTACATGTTTAATTAAACTAGTTAAAATTGTCAACCTGAAAACAACCTATATATTAAACGATTAGATATGACAAACCAAAATCTAGTTATTTTAGTACCTCGTTCGTGTCATATTTCTAACCGGAAATTCCCACCCCAAAGTGATATATGTTTTCACAAGTATGTTGTAAAAACATTTATAAAAGTTATATCACTTGGGGTGTAAAAAGGTATGTAGGATAATATGATGCATGGGTAAAAGTATAAGTATGTGGCTATTACATGATATTATCCCTTAGTTAGGTTACATTACAATAAACCCGAAGTCATTAACATGTGATTTATTCTCGTTCTTATAACATATTGTTGGGTTTGTCCTTTAATAAGCAAACTTTTAGTGCTCATTTACAAGGATAGCACAATAAAGTATTAATGCTCCTATGGTGGGTTTTGTCAAAGTGAAAACCAAAATAATTGTGAGAAGCACTATCAAAATTTGCTACTTCCTAATTAAGTAGAACCAGATCTTGTGCAATATTCATAAATCAAAACTTGTTGGAGCTTCCATCATGTCACAAACCCTAATTTTTAAATTGCAAATCACTTTGATTTGAACTGCAAAATCTTTTAAGTAATCATGCCGTTTTGCATAAAAGGGTACACGTCATGACTGACACTTAACGTGATGTGAATTTTATCACACACTCAAATATGTGGTAGCATGGTGTTAATTACGTGTCTCTCTCTCCCTCTTCGATGGGACATATGTGATTTATATATTTCACTGTAACTATTTATTGGGTTTACTGTTTTATTGAACTTTATAAGTTCAAAAAGAATGAATTATTAAAACAAGATATCGATTAAAACTAAGTTCTTCAACAAATGAAATCAAATATATATTAATTTGAATGTAAAACAAGTTGATTCAAGCAGATAAGATGTTAAAAATTCAATTAACAAAACTCGTCACTTTGGACATGTTACATGTGCACAAGCCTAACTATAATGTTCTATAATTAACTACCCGTTTGATACAAACAAGTTAGATTAATCCACACGATGCTTACTTTTAAAATCCAAATGTCATATTACTACTAAAGTTCAAACAAATGTTACAATATTAATAAACATGCCACGTTTTTTCAATAGATCGAGCTAGCGTGCATGTGTGAAGTAGATCATATCAATAGGGAGATTACGGGTATACCAATTTTTTCAATCTATTTTCTAATCTTCAACACGTATTGACTAGAAAACTTCAATACGCCATCGATGAAGATCAAAGTCGAGGTCAAAACTTTTATCTTTTTCTTAAAATTTACCAACTAATTTTAGCCGTTAATTTTGGCTTATAATGACTGATTACAACCCTCACTAGGATCCACCCATGACCATGGGTCAATCATTTTGAAATGAGAATATCACTAAACATCACTCAAATGTTTATAGTTGTCTTTAAAAAGTTTAATAGATACACTTTAAACAACTAAGTGTATGTGTAACATTTAGATTTATAATATTCAACCCATCGTATTAATCAATATTATCCGTCTCATATACTAGAAGCTCACCAATTTGTTTTTAGTTTGAATTATAACTTTCTTAAAAGTCACACATCTTGAAAACAAAGTCAGTAAAGTTCACTTTTTATTTACAATCAATATGTTTAAAAAATTAATAGTATCTAAGACGACACATCTGTTACAAAACCTAACATCTCTTGCGTCTATCACGAACTTAAAGATTCGATTAAATATGTTTATCAAGCAAGAATATGAAGAAATAAAGCTAGTGATGTCTTTTTGGAGACCATTTTTAAGCAATGTAAAACAATTCAAAACAAATACATTTTTAATCACCCCATAAATGGAACTAAAATAAAAAAATAGTTGCGTATACATACGTGTGTCATACTATCATGTGTGTATAAAATATGAAGAAAAAAAATGGTGACATAAAGAAAGATTAAAACCATTTATTTATACAAAAAAAAAAAGCTTTGAAAGCAACGAGACATATTCATATTTCACAAGAAGCCACCGCCACCACTCTCACAAACCTTTGTTTTCATCTCCCCAACCTCACTATCTATCTTCTGCTAATTGTTATGTCAGAAGATACAATCACTCATCAAAATGGTAATCTTGATGATCATGGGTCACCGGAGATTGAAGAAGAAAGCTCGTGGCGGCGGCGGGTCATGTCGCCGGAGATCGTGGAGGTTGAAGAACCGGAGGTCAGCCGGAGCGGTGTTAGCCGAGAAGCCGTTGACGTGTTTGTCGCCGTCGGGAAACACGATCTCGACGTCGTGAAATGGGCTCTTGATCATGTTGTGGCTCCCGGAGCTCGGGTTTATCTGGTCCATGTTTTCCCGCCTGTCACTCATATTCAGACCCCAGGTATGAATTGGTTATCATAAGTTTGTTTTTTGTTCGGTATGAAAATTTTATAAAATAGTAATAAAGTTTTACGGTTGATTAAAATATATTAAGAGTAAATTAAAGATAAAAATATATTAAGAGTAAATTAAAGATAAAAATATATTAAGAGTAAATTAAAGATAAAGTAAGTTGAATACAAAAAGTCTAAGCTTTTATCGAATATACAAATGGGAGAATCGTATAAGCATTTTCACTTTTTATTTTAAGTATGATAGATAATTAGGGTCTTCATATAACTTTTTATCTTTTTGTAACATTCATTATATCTGTTAAATTTTACGCATAAATATGTTATAAGGTTGTCATGAACAGAAGTTTATAGTAAATATGTTTCTTATCAAGTGGTTAAAAGTTCTAGTTTTTATAATGAATATTAACGTAAATTTAAAAATAGTTAAAATAGTTTTTGAGTTTTAGTTGTTGCGGAAAGAAAAAGAAAAGGTGATCGTGATCTTTAATTAAAATTGATTATGTGTTAAGATATGGTATTGTGTGTCGTTATCTTGTTTAAAGTTATAATTAGTTTAATTACATTAGTGTCCTTAATTTTAAATTTTATCTTTTACTCAGTCCATAAGATGGTTGTTAAATAATATAGTTAAATATTTTTAGAAAGACACCTTTACCCTTTTTGTATTTGTAAGTTGTAACCAAACACAACTTTTTCCTTTTTGATTGAAGAAATTCACAAACTCAAATCACACCTCACCACTCTCCCCAAAAGTTAACAAAAGAAAAATGTGATTATGTTTAAATAAAATAATAAAATTTTATGTTGAAAAGTCGATGGTTTACTATTGAGTGGGAGTGGGTGGTGGGTTTTATATACTTTTTTAAATATACCAATAAGATAATATATTGAGTCATAATATATGTTAAAATGTCATTTTGAAATAATAACGAGTTTATTACGATCATCACTTTTTATGGATCATATGTGTGACAACTATAAAAATTAGTAATTATAAATTTAAGGTAATTTTACGTAATAATAATCAAGTTTTAAAAAATTTCGACTTGATCACTCAAATTTAAAAAGTGTTACAACTAAAATTACTTAACTTTCATCTTTTATATAAATTACAAGGTTTGACATGTTTTTAGCATTTTTTCATTTTGTTTCATTTAAAAAATATTCTCTTTTTCATATTTTTGATGATGACGTGAATTTTAAGTTTTTATTTTATATTTTTTAGTATAATTACATGTTTTTTATTTTTTAAGTAAAATTACGTATATTGGAAATTAAAACCCTCAAATCTTCTCCTACATTACTTTCTCGACATAAAAAGATCCGATGATCACTCAATTTGCTATTTTAGTGATCCAATTTGGCTAAAATATGTATAAATGATCTAATTAGAATATTTTTAAAACTTGATTATTATGTGATATTTTTCTTACAATTATATGGATAAACAACTTTTAAAATTAGTAACTATTATTGTAGCTTTTTTTAAAAGGAGAATGGAGCTTGACTACAAGAAAAACCTTTGAGTAAAGTCAAAAGTCGACCTTACTGATCCGACAGTGATCTTATTTTAGTTTACTTATAGCTAATCGGAACTTATTATTTCAATAAAAGTAAACTAGAAAAGGCTCTCCATCATGTACTATTATAAATTATTATAGGTTTAGCCACTCATTTGATCAATCACACAAACAATTTCTACATTTAATTTATTGTTATGACTTATGAATGTAATACCAACATAAATTTCATTCGAATCTAACTTCACAACGACACATATTAAATAAATATGTAACGCCAATGGCGGTTTGTCTATGATTGTTATTGTTAGTTAAGAGTGTTTTCTTCCACGGTCTTCATCCTTTATAGGCCAATGACGGTTTTGCCCATGGTTGTTATTGTTAGTTGAGCGTGTTAATTTAGGATTTTAGACTTCATACATACATATTTTTCGCAAACATCACATTTGTGATATCTACATACAAGCATTCGTCTCCAAAAGGATTTCGAAACATCTACCTATTCGTTTTGAATGCACAAGCCTTTTGTAAGCTATTGCTTAAGAAGTTATTAAGAACCCGATTACTAGCTCCTTAATTATATTATGTGACCAAGTTATATGATCCAGTTATGTGATATCATTACCTTTTTTTTAACGTCGTTTGGAACCACCCCAAATTTCTTTATCTCACATATATGTTTTGATGTCACAAAAAGTTGGAAAGCTATCGAGGAGCCAATTAAGCAAAGAGCAAGTCCAAATATACATAAACGAGGAGAATAATAAAAGAAGAAGCCTCTTACAAAAGTATATACGTCTTTGCACAGATGCCAAGGTATGCTTTATTTAACAGTATTTCAAATAAAAAAAGACATTACTTTGCATATATAATTGTATTTTATGATTGGGTGAACAGATAACCGTTGAGACAATGCTTCTCGAGAGCAATACTACAACTAAGGCTATTCTAGATCTTATTCATGTTGTCAACATTACCAGCCTAGTCATTGGAACTAAACGAACACCCTCACTAAGGTAAGTTTATCAACTTTTGTTAAATATGCTAGATATTTTGGTAAAAAAAAACGTTAAAATGACAAATAAAAGGATTCATATTGTTTTGTAGGCGGTTGAGAAAGGGGCCAAGCAAAGGAGAGTTCATCAAGAAGAATGCACCTGATTTTTGTGAAGTGTCCATTATTTGTAACGGAAAACAAGTTATGGCTGATCAACAACTACAAGTTACAAGAGTTGCTCGTTCTAATACACCTACAACAAGTCAAAATGGGTTAAGAGTCGCTCATTCACAAGTGGAACGGAAATTTTTTGAGTGTGCTTGTTTTTCAAGCAAAATTGATTGATTTTTTTCTTATCGTAAATGTGCAATATATGCATAAGATTGCACTTGTCTTGTTTAACTAGTATAACACGATTCACTTATATATTATTTAACATTTTTTTCCACATAGAGTTGTGGTAAAATCATACCACACATACCAGTGGACATGACGATGAAATAGAAAGCTATCACTTTTGATCAATTTTAGTTGTTTAGCAGATTATAACTTGCATAAAATCATTTTCATGTTGGGGCATTTTATCTTCTAAAAATGAATTGTCTAGTAAGTTATTAAAAACACGTAAGACAATATCATCTATATAAAAATATTAATGAAACACAACTAATACATAAATTAGCACATTCTTACATAAAACCAACATTCAGAAAGTAAACGACACAAAATATACCGTTCAAAAAACCATAACTTGAACTAAATTTTAAGTCAAAGCCATAAGTAGTAAACAAAACAAAATGAGAAACCATATAGCAAATGCCATAAGCGGTTTGACACATCTGTCATAACCACAATTCTTCATTTAGAGCTATATATATAGTTGTATATCTAAAAATTACAAATATTTTGTAATATGAAAAAATGAAAATAAAACTTCGCCCTTCAAAAGAATAAATAAATAAAATAAAAAGTGTAACAAACAAATAGTATAAATTGGGCCTCGAATACAAAAAAAGACCCTCTAACAATAGTTGATTGTGCACTTATGCAGCCCATAATAATAACCAAAGCCCAAACAACCAAGCCCATAATCTCCCACACTATCAAAGCCCACACCATCACACTTCACGAGATCTTCTATAAAACCACCCTAGGGTTTCATTTCCTTCGTTAGTCTTCAACCAAGGGTTTCTGCCGCCTTCCTTCACCGAACATCTGCTTCACAGGTATGCATTTTATCACCGATCTGAAGCTTCTATCACAAATTACTATCATCAATCGTTAATCAATCACCTTCATGAATCGATACAAATCGAAGTTTCAGATTTACGATCTGTTTGTTTCCGCAGGCGACAATGACGACGAGACTGAGGAAGAACCGGAAGAAGCGCGGCCACGTCAGCGCCGGTCACGGCCGTATCGGAAAGCACCGGAAGCATCCCGGCGGCAGAGGTAACGCCGGAGGCATGCACCACCACCGGATCCTGTTCGACAAGTATCATCCTGGATACTTCGGTAAAGTCGGTATGCGGTACTTTCACAGGCTCCGAAACAAGTTCCATTGCCCGATTGTGAACGTTGATAAGCTGTGGTCGATGGTGCCTGAGGATGTGAAGGAGAAAGCGAGTGGTGATAAGGTGCCTGTGGTTGATGTTACGCAGTATGGGTACTTTAAGGTGTTGGGGAAGGGGACTGTGCCTGCGTCGCAGCCGATTGTGGTGAAGGCGAAGCTGATTTCGAAGAATGCTGAGAAGAAGATTAAGGAAGCTGGTGGTGCTGTTGTGCTCACTGCTTAGGTTTGTGGTTTTCATTCTTGTTGATGAGTATTGTTGTTGCTGTTTGAACTTGCGTTTTTATCAAAGATACTATGAGTTTTATCGAAGTTTTGAAAAGCTATTGTTGATTGAATGCATGATTAGAGCTAATCAATGGAGCTTTTGATAAAAGTGTGTGATTATGAAGCTAGCATAGTAGCTTCTGATCGAGCTTTCTTTTTGTTTTGCCTTTTTTGATTCGAATTTGTTAAGAGTTAACACTGACCATCTCTAAGGGCAACCACACACCCACCAATCCGATTGTAGATTGATATTTTAACCAAAGAAAACTAAGGATTTTGATTTCTCCAACTGTCTTTTCAATGCTAGATGATTTTTGGTTGAAACATGTCTCATTTCGATATCTCCATAGACACTAAATGGTGGTTTGTATCGTCGTATATATTAATTTCTTCTATCTTGAAGATCCTTGAGCAATTGAATGATATTGAAGAATGTCATTCACATGAAATAAATAGAAAAAGGGAAGCTTACATCATGAGGCGGTAATGTCCCAAACCAATTGTGAGAAGGGGCAAAAATCAAATAAATGTTCTAAGGATTTCTCACAACTGTCACATAAAAGACAGTTTGGAGTCGTGATGTTAACATGTTTTCGAATCAGAGAATCAATTGTTGGCAGTCTTCCCAAATACTTTCTCCAACAAAGAAAGTTGACTTTGATTAGAGTCTAGTTGTTCCATTGAAAATGGATACCAAGATTTGCGTAAGTCGTTGATTGCATTGCCTCCCTTAAGCTTTTGACAGAGAACAAACTTGATGAGTGGAGATCCCATACCCAATTAGATCTGTCCATTGAGTCCGAGTGAGGCCGAATAAGACTGGAAAGATCCATGCCACATCTTACAAGTTTTCGATAGATATTAAATATTTGTTTCTGAGGGTTGGGTTGTGAAATTTTTACTGGAAGAAAATTCCAAGATCTAGAGTTACAATGGAAGCATCAAATAACCTTTCTCCATAATCCATTTACTTCCGTTTTAAATCGCCAGCACCACTTGACTAACATAGCTATATTAGCCTCACGGAGTGATCCAATACCCAATCCACCATTGCCTTTCGATGCTATTACGTTGTTCCAAGAGACCTAGTTGATTTTTTTTTTATCCGACGATCCACCCCACAAGAATTCTCTATGTAATCGTTCCAAATCATTGATGATTTTTGTTGGAGCCTTATATAACGAAAATTAATAAGTGGGCAATGAATTAAGAACCGATCGAATTAGTGTTATTCGGCCACCGAAGGAAAGGTTTTTTGATTTCCAAATTGATAAATGCTTCCTGAATGTGTTTGCTATTGGTCTCCAATGTTTAATTAGATTCATGATTGCTCCCATTTGTCACCCCATACTTAAATGGAAATATTCGATTTGTCAATGAAGTATATTAGCCTTTTCTCCATTTTATTGGTTTCCACACAAACTCTATAGAGATGACTTTTGACAAGGTTAACACGTAAACCCGAAATTAAATAAAAGAATCGGAGTAATTTGTTCAGATTACGAACATTAGTATTTGACCATTCTCCAATGAAGACCACATCATTCGCAAATAGGAAATGAGATGAAGTTGGACTGATAGGTGAACAAGAGATCCCTTGGAATTGTCCTAGTGAACATGCTTTCTTGATTATTTCAGAAAATGCCTACATAGCTATTATGAACAAACACGGAGACAATGGGTCACCTTGCCTGAGACCCCTATAACATGAAAATTCTTGTGTCAGGGATCCATTAACAAGGATGGAGGCACGAGTAGATGATAAACATGCCATAATCCAAGATCTCCATTTTACTGGAAAATTCATTTGTGATAAAATTGAAAGGAGAAAATCACAATTCAAAGAATCAAACGCTTTTCAATGTCACTTTCACCATCTGGGGGATTTGTATGTTTGCTTGCCGATCATGATTGTGACATTAAGGGGACGGGGTGCCATTTCGTGATATGCCTCATAATGTTCCACATTGATTCGAGGAAATGCCATTTTGTGTGGTTTTTATATTCATCTATCGCGTCATTAAAAACAATACTTTTACGGTCACCACTACAATGACCTTTTGTTTTTTTAGTATGTAGCACACAATTCCCTGACTTTCAGATGAAGATCCCTCCATATTTTGTGTTAACATGGCGGGGGTACGTCAGGGTAGGTTTTTATGAATTGAAGCGTGATAAAGGTTAATACTCCGCTTTAAAATCGTTACCTTGTTGATTATTACCTAAAAAAATAATGTGTTCAAAATAAATACAAATTTGTGTACGTTAAAATTTATAAAACTTAAATTAAAATTTTATAAATATATACACTAACTTTTGGGTCTTTAGAAAAGTTATGCCATGCCCGAGCAAGAGCAACTTCTTCATAATTAGTCCACTTTTACTTTTAGGTTTTAGAGTCTGTTATGGTTGCGTTTGCATTCTTTTGTGCCACATCTTTAGTGGTGATGGGGTTGTGTTTCGGCAATACACTTGTCCGATTTCGCTTAAGTTTGCGTATGGCTTCTAAGTTGGGTGATCAAGAAGATGGGTATATGCGAAAAACCCTCCGGTCGACTATCAGTTCGAATAAGTGAACATGACCATGGGTGACAGTTGTGTTGGTAGTTGGGGCTAGTAACACATATTTGGGTCGAAAACAATATGTTGCTTTTGGTTTGAGTTGATGGTTTGGAGGAAACTTGGTTGAAAAGGTTGTTGAAGGATTCATGCTAAGAATTTTTAAGAGAAGAGTATTTTTTGAGTATAAGACTATTTCTTAATGGTAAAAGTTGTGTTGGGTGAATATTGTATCAATAGTGTATAGAAATTGTGTTGAAAAACATATAATACCACAAATCAATGTCAAACACATTATGATATTATATGATACTAACTTGGTTTATTATTATTTTTTTGTATGTTAGGCTGCTAAAATAAAAGGATTGCTAGAATATTTTGTGGGCTGTTGGACTTGAAACATAAGCTTGGGCTGGAACTGTTGGCTTGTAGTTGTATGAGATCTCATAAACATCCACGGGTCATGGGTACCCACTGGGATGGTCCGACTTCTTGTTTGGATCCATTAATAGATCGGCTCTGAGCTTTAGGATATAAAGCTTCGTTTATTACTTTTTTTCTCTCTGTTCTCTCTATAAGTCTTGATGAATACGCTATCGTTGTTCTTTTAGCTAGGGTGTCCGTTCTTGTGTAGATTCCCAATTTATCGTGTATGTTTTATGCGGTCATTGTGTTGATGATTTGCATCTCTAGATAGTTCTTTTTGTCTATATAGATCTGGTGGTTCTTGAGAAGTGTCATATATATTTTTTGCTTTGAGAATAAGAATGGATTTTAAAGTTTGTGACAAATTGGTAAGTTTTTCTTTATATAAATAGCCAACAACTATTATTTTGGACTCGACAATAAAAACTTAATGACCCAAACAACTAGTTTTTGTGTACCGCGAGTGTGAAGCCATTCATGATAATTCCTATCACGCCCCTGTCATGTTTTTTCCCATCGTGATAGGGTTTCACAGATACCCCCATGACATATTTTCTTATTTGTATTGATCTGATAACTAACTATTACCAAAAAAATAATCATCAAATTTGTGAACTCTAGGATTAGAACTCACAACCACTTGATTGGTATGTGTATCATTTACTAACAAGCTATCCACTTAAGGATAACAACTAACTTAAATACCATGACTTTTTTCTTTAACAACTTTTTTTACTCCTGAATACTATCTAATCATACGCTTGTAATGATTTTAAAGCACTCTACTTTATGAGGACATCCACTAATATCACTAGGCTACAAGGTCGAGGACACTTAAATATCGTGACTAACTATAAACTTAGGAGGTGTTCATAGTTTTGTAGCATAGTGACATTATAAATTTCCCTCATAAATTTGATGTGTGTTAATATTATCACAAGAGCAAGATTATTTGGTATTTAAAATTAAAAAAAAAAAATTGTTGTTAATAGAAACTATAATTTAGATAAAGACTATGATGGTTAATAGTAGTAATAGTAGTACCGATAATAATAGTAGTAATAGTAATAGTTATAGTGGTATTAATAATAATAATAATAATAATAATAATAATAATAATAATAATAATAATAATAATAATAATAATAATAATAATAATAATAATAATAATAATAAAGTTAATTAATTAATTAACTAAACTTATAAGCAAATAAATAAATAAAGTCTAGATAATATATAATTTAACACATTAGGCTTTTATTAGTTAGTTTACATTTGTGGTTATTTTTCAATAAAGTTCATGTTCACTATGTTTATATATAGATGTTAATCATCTTATTGATCTTTTACTCTTTTCACGTTACAAACCTTGCCTGTGGATCAACTTCCGTTCTACACTAAACCAATGTCTCTTTCACTTTAAAGGCTATCTATATTCGGGCGGTGAACTATCTTTTCAAGATTCGGCTTCTTACAGAAAGTTTTCTCGTTAAATTCACAATTGGAATAACCCTTTTCATCGAGTAACTATTCGAAATCCCAAAATGGAAACAACTAATAAATGCAATTGTTTTTAGATGATTTGTGTTCTTTAGTTTGCATGTGATACATTGTCAAATACATTGTCCTTCATTCAGGTGAGTTTCATATAGACTCCAATATGAATTAGATTGTTGAAATCAAATTGGGTTCTTTGAGTTGCTTCAAGTTTTGATTTTTGTGATAGCATGTGTTAGATTTACCATTAATGGCAAATTTAAAGTGATTTCAATGTTCTTTAAGTGACTGTAAGTTTGTCAACAATCATAACCTTATACAAGTGAGCACCATGCATGTTTTAAAGTCTGATTAATGATGATCAAATGAGGTTCTTTAAACTGCTGCAAGTTTTGGTTTTTTCTACATAGACTTGAGTAACTGATATGGTACAAGAAGACTCGTAGGCTCGTATCTAAAACAATAAACGCGAAAAACAATCATAAAACTATAAATTAGTATATAAACAATGGCCCTAGTTTTAACTTATAATTGACATTTTATTTGGTTTGATTCCATTTGATTAAGTATAACAACTCTAGAGGTGATGATAATGACAGTCCGGCCATTGACAACACCCCTAATAGTTAACCACGATTAGTTATTCAAGTACGAGATTTGAATCAAGACCTTTGATCATGGTGAAAAGGTTGTGTTAGCCGTGTGAACACACTTTTTGAAGTTTCTTTTATGTACAAATATATCATTAAGTATCAAATTTAAAGTGATTACTATTGGCTAGGCTGGCTTGTAACTTTATGAACAGTTGAGGAATAATGAAGGGGTGACTTTATTTACATTGGCTATTATGTTCCCAACAACTTATTGCAAAAGTTTTGGTTCTTTTAGGGCCCTTTGCTGGTGAACTTATTAGCACAAATGGGAAAGTTTGGTTTGTTTGGGCTTTTGCTATTTAAGCTTTCATAGTTTTCATATTTTTAAGCCTGTCCTTATCGTCTTTCATGGCGAGATGTTAATCTTGCATACGCATCTACTTAACCTCAGTTATTAATTGACGACCCCTACACCACGACGTTTAAACTTTACAAACATGGCAAGTGAAGTGTTTATGAATCCCCTTTTACCTTGCTTATGTCATAGTTATTATATTGTGTGTGCAATACTTAATACTTTTACATGTGTTTTCACAACCTTTGATGTAGTGGTAAGCATTAATTTAAATCATGCTTTCACGGTTTTTATGTCGTAACCTACTGATGATCATACGTACAACGTAAACTACACTCTACCTGATGATGTTGTTATCAGGGTATTCACTGTCTTGTAAGTTTACTGGAAACACGTTCTCATGAACACAAAAAGAGGAAAACTTGTAAAAAGAGACTAATTTTACACCTTACATTTTTGTCAACATAAGACATGATATTATTTGGAGTTTTCTCTTTTGCTCTTCAAGAAAATGTAAAAGTGGTGAACTTGAGTTCAATTATTGAGTTATTACCTCTCTGACTTATTGTCAGTTAGTATATATTTATGAACTTTTGTTACACATAAGGAAACTTGGCCACACTTCTTATCTAAAGTGTGTATGCTCATATTACTCAATATTTGGGTCCCACCTAATACTTCTTCTAAACCATGTTTTTCAAATCTATGTCTGGTTTTCTGTTTTCTGTCTTATTCTTACGAATTCTTACTAAATTAATATATCGTAGATATCCTTCTACGCGTAAAGTTAACTTTATACGACACGTATATCATATCAAGATTCTGACAAGAATATACGTAGAATATGCGGGCTTGAGTAGAATCTCTAGACAATTGTATCACGTTACATTCATAACACGAAGGATGTCACTAACATTGAGGCGAAATAGTAAAAGAATTGTCGATTTCAAATTTGCTTCCATCCAAATATATAAAAACTAACCATGCTAAATACGCTGTTAAAAAAGGAAACTAGAATACCACACGCGAGTTGACACTTCAATATACATACTATTTGGTGAATTCCACATCAGAATGTTGTACCCAACCGTTTGAACATCAAGAAAACTTTACAGTGCCTTTAGTCACATCTCTATATACCATAAACCAAAAAAAACCCAAAAATATTATATCGTTGAGCAAACCTTATAGTATAAAACTAGCAAGAGTACACGCGTTACTTACGCGGGTATCTAATCATTTGTTGATAAAATTATAATAAATGGTATGTTTAAAATTTACATGGGTCAATCATATGTGATGGAAAACATGAGTGTACTCCCCATGTAGTGACCCCGTTGGGTAGATATTGATATCTGATGCATTATTGACTTGTACATTATGCATATGATGTCCCCATCGACCTACACATCTTTCTTCAGATTTGACATTAACACCATTGAGTTCAAACATATCACCTTCAAATGTCATAGGTTGAAACCCTGCAGAAAGACTTGTGTTCATGTTTGAACTATTGGTAGTACTTGAACTCTCTCTACCTTCATTGATCATGAACGAATTCGCGGTCATTTTCGAACCCGAATGATCAGAAAAGTCTGCTTTCTGATGATCAAAACTTGCTAAATTTGGCAATGATGTTTCATAGCTTGTTTGGTGAAATTGAGCTAAAAGATTTGGATTGTAGCCGATTGGATCCATACCCGAATGGAATTCAACCAAGAACAACGGATCACATATCGATTTACTCAAGAAACTATCGCGTATCAAACTAGTTTCCATTGATGATGATGATGATAACATAAATCCACCATTGTTGAAATGTAAAGCATTCTCTAATTCAGCTACTACTGGCATTGATGACGACGAACTAGCGAAAAACTCAGGCTTCTTATCGAAAAATTCGATCTTTTTCTCTTTAAGATGATCATTACTAGTAATCTGCTTGTGGGTGTTTGGATCAATCCCTTGTTTCATTAGTTTCTTCTTCAAACACGAGTTCCAAAAGTTCTTGATCTCGTTATCTGTTCTTCCTGGCAACTGTGCAGCAATTTTAGCCCACCTAGATACCAAATTTTAGCACAAATTTCCACAAGATTCAACAAAAATGCACACCCATTTCGCATAATCGAATAATCGAATATATTTGTTTTGAATTTTCTTACCTGTTGCCAAGAACTTGATGAAGATGAAGTATTAGATCTTCTTCTTGTTGCGAAAACATCCCTCTTTTAAGATCGGGTCTCAAGTAGTTTATCCATCGAAGCCTGCAACTCTTCCCACATCTTTGCAATCCTGCTTTTTGTTCAAGATTCCAAAATAAGTTATAATGTTACAAACTCTATATGTAACATGATCATTTTTACACAAACAACAACAAAAAGACTATTTTTTCTTAATCATTTGTAACAAAAAGAGAGGAAAATGAGAGAGGATCATGATTCTATTCAAGAAAGAACAAGAATCCACATATATTCTTGTAATTTACAACGAAAATGACGCGAAACAACGAAAACTCTTTAATTATGTTTCAATTTGCAGTATTTAACAGTCGGGCATCGCGTAAACAAGAGAGTAAAAGATAACAACCAGCATGTTTAGGAACAGAACTCCAGCAACCGACACCGAATCTTGTAATGTATTTGAGAAGCTTTTCGTCTTCTTCGGGAGACCATAATCCTTTTCTAAGCTTTTGCTTCACACAACATGAAGAATGGTGACCCATGAGTGTGTATGTTTAAAGAAGAAGCTGCTAGCTGTTGTTATCACTACAAATATATAAGCAAGCAAAGGGGTTGGGGGATATAAGGTATTTTAATAAAAGATATTTAGTATGTAAAGGTTGTGTCTTTTGATTTTTCTAAAGTGACAAATAAAGAATAAATTAAAAAAAAAGAAGAAAACCATAAGTAATTAAGTTTAATAATATATTAGAGATAACAAAGAATAAAGAAAATCATACTTAGAAATGAAGTTAAGAGGAAGAAATAAAGAACGAGAAGAATTAAGTGGGATTGAAGCAAAACTTTGAAGCTTTAATTTGCACTGGATTGGATTATATTTGAAGATATCTTTGTCTTTCTAGTTTTAAATTAAATATTTTGCTTAAATATTTAAATGGGTAAAGTAAAAGTATGTTACATTGTTACTAACGTTGTCATCCACAGTTTTTGTGTAATGGTGTGTTTAAATTTAGAGATTTCACGGTATATTTAGAAGTACAAACAACGTACATAAAAAACACCAACCAGATGATTTTATAATTGTCATGCAGTGTCCTTCGATAAGCCATTTTGGCCTGTTTATGATCGTAGATT
Source organism: Flaveria ramosissima (assembly GCA_025215565.1). NCBI lineage: Eukaryota > Viridiplantae > Streptophyta > Magnoliopsida > Asterales > Asteraceae > Flaveria > Flaveria ramosissima. Next base: position 38,282,573 of record CM046044.1, on the reverse strand, counting down.
ATTGGTTTCGTCTTGCCTTATACTCACTTGAGAAGTGGCCCTAACTCCCGAAAAGGAGTGTACCAGGAAGTGCAAGTGTCACACACTTTAACTAATTATTGAGGCACTCTTGGGTTACCGGGTGCGGATGATAAGTGGAACGATAAAATAGTTATTGTCCAATGGTTCAAAGCAATGACGATAGGGTGGTGTGAAGTTCTGTGGTGTCCGGGGTTATTACACCGAAGAGGAAGATTTTTTGGCTCACTGGGGTCCGGGGGTGGGGAGGGGGTTTCTCCACCATCCCGATGCCGACTCTATGTCCCGGCCCTTAGTAGGAATGAAAATTGAGACAAACCTTGTACATATATTTAAAATTTACAGGCAAAACCTATAACTTATTATATACTTAAATAACGAAAAATAATTCACTCTTATAATTTTTTTTAATACGTTTTTTTAAAACGGTGGACAAAGGGTCAATTTAAATTATGAAACTGACTAAAAAGTATTGTCGGCATGTATAAAGTGGTATAAGTAACAAAATCTTGATCATATGATGGCTTCTTTAATATTGTCTTTTGATTTGAACACATCAGATATGATTTTAATACCTTTGATCAATCTTTGATGTTTAATTTTCTTTTATTTTATTTATAAAGTGGCGCGTGTCTATATATATTAAGAAAGATAAAAACTAGTAGTGAAATAATGATTGATTGAATAAACAACAATGAATTGTGTTAGTAGCATAGAGAAATTGCGAGAACGTACAGTGAGTAGGTTTTTGTATGTGTAATTTTTTTTTATGTTTATCAATTATGTATATTAAATAAATAAACATAAAATATTTTATTAGTGTGTGTATATAGTTAGTTGATTAAGGAAGGGATAATATAAAAATATAGAATGTAAAAGAGTTTTACATGTTTTATAAATATATTTTGTTATAAAAGGGGGTTCAATAAAATATATTAAAAAATCTATCTTATGTTAATATTGATTATTAAAAGAAAACATAGAAATTATATAATATTAAACTTAACATGACTATAAATTGTAGTGATTTTTATGTTAATATTGATTTTTAAAAGAAAACATAGAAATTATATAATATTAAACTTAACATGACTATAAATTGTAGTGATTTTTATTTTCAATCATATAATTTCAAAAAGATCCCTCCATACCCATGCCATTTCTGTATGTTATTCTTAGTAGGAATGAAAACGGTCTAGGTAACAGATGAAATGTAATAACATGCCTAGCTATAAAATCATATTTCATACCCGCATGTTGTGTACTTTTTTGGTACTTAATACTCGTCATGAAAAAAATATAACAATTTATGATTTTTTGGTTGAAAATTACTTGTCAGATAACCTATTAACTGGAACCTAATTTGAACCTCAAATCAATATTTGACCAACTAGAAATCTCAAATACTATATTACACGTCTAACAATTTTATCTTTTTGATAATTTCAAGTTTCTAACAACTTTAACATGATATATTATATATTTTTTTAAATTATATAATATATTAAAATTTTCAGGAAAATGGTTAAGTAATCAGGCACTATCGCCTAATCTCCTTACATGTTCAAGACTCGTGAGAATTTTTAAAACAATCTCATATTCGATTTCATACCCACACATTTGTACAAATACTGTCCCAAATATTTTTAGTTTCGGTTTCCCAGTCAAGTTTGGGTTTCTTTGCCATTCATAACTCTCCGCTAACATTTAATATCACATCAAATTAAAAGATTTATTTTTCTTCCATCATTATCTTGTTTTTCTTTATATCTTTTATAATACTTATTATTCTTATTAATAATGATAATATTAATCACATATCTATACACATACATACTAGGCTTGTATTTTTTGTGTTACATAAGTCGAAAAAAAGTTAAATAATTAGTAATAAAAATTTAAGATTATAAGACAATACTATGAGATAAGATATATTTGAATTTACGTATAAATAGTTATTTTAAAGAATAAAATAATAATATTATTTAAAAAAATTGTTTTAAACCATATTTTTTAAAAATTATTTTTTAAATATTTATAAACTGCATATTAAAAATGTCATTTTCTATAAGAAGTTTGTTATATTAGAAAAACTTTATATTTTATAAAAAAGGTTTTTAAAGTGTGTTTTTATAAAAAAAAGATCGTAATTTTTAATATAGCATATGATTTTTAGATGAAAAATTAATTTTTAATAATCACAAGCCAATTTTTAAAATTTACATATCATATGATTTTTAAATATTACTAACATTGAATATAGTTACATTATATTATAAATATTTTTTGTCTTGATATTAGATCCTTTATTCTATCTGTTAATTAGATTACATTATCAATATCTTTTTTAACACTTTATCATTTATTCAACCCGTGTAATACACGGATCACTAAACTAGTTATATATATATATATATATATATATATATATATATATATATATATATATATATATATATATATATATATATATATATATATATATATATATATATATATATATATATATATATATATATATATATATATATATATATATATATATATATTATGACTTTTTATGTTTATTTGTTTATTTAAACAAGACATTTATATGATTTCATACATATAACTAAAACTTTATTACCATTTTTTTATCTCAATTTATTTATATAATTTGCAAAATACTAAGATAACTTTTATGAAGGAGGATGGTAGAACAATAAAATAATGTTTTTTAAACTATAGTAATAAATAGAAGTAATCGCAAGATTGGTCTATGTTGTCTACTCTTATTTTTCTTTTGAAAATTTATAAAAATCATTTAGTTTGATCTCTATTCTTTATTAAACTGTAAAACGTTGAGTATTTCCCATGATTTTTCTTTTGAAATAGACTATTTTAAAAAGGGTAATGACAAGTTGGACACTTTTTAGTTGGATCGGAAAATGGGTTAGTCGTCATCCTAGATAGCAACTTCATTGTCTTAAATTTTTTTAATGGTTAACATTAAGAATAGCGAGTTATCGGTTTTGTCCTTCTACTATTGAAGTTGCTTCGTGTTGGTGCGGCTTCACGTGTTCATAGATTCCCCATCATCATCTAATATGAAGACTCACAAGGTAGTCGTTTGTGAAGATGGCGGAATCATCTTAAATCAAGAGTTCAAATAGCGAATCGAGGAAAAAAAAACACTAAACCAAAACTTTATAAACTGACTTAGCAAAACAAAATTTTCATACACCATTTATCAACCCATACTTTGTATAACACTTCCAACGTTTTTCTTAGAAAAACCTTTCTAACGGTTCTCTTAAATACTTTTCCACGAAACTCTTTTTAACCGTTTGTTCTTATTATAAGATCTCAACATTTTCTATAATTGTAAACATCAACATTATGGCATTAATCCATCCACTTACTGTTAGATAATGGGGTGGTAGATTTTCATAAATAAATGAAATTGTTATGTGTGACGAATCATCTAGAAATACTTATTTTAATATGACACAATCCCATGTTTTAGTTGTTAAGGAACTACTGATTTTTTGTTCGTTTTGCGTTTGTATCTGTCTACCACTCTACCCGATTATTTTTAACTTCTTAACTTTAAAAGACTTGTGCTTTGATTCCAAACTGATTCTATTTTATTTTCCAGAATGCAAAGTAACATAGTTGTTTTGTTGTATCCCATTAAAGGTGAGGAAGTACAAGTTTTTAAGATTTAATTTTCACATATTTTGGTTTTTTTTCTTATAACTTTTAAAATATAATATATTACAAGATTCCACGTATAAAGTTACGACATGTTTATTTTTATCGCATCGTGTGAAACGAGTTGTTTGAACTTTATTTTTTTGATTCTTTATTTTTAAATACAATTTTGTTTTTACCTTTATAATTATGATGTCAACGTATTGAGTTTTTTAAATTTGTATCTATTATTGATATTCAATAGCCTTTTGTTAGTGACACTTGATGTTTATACCTACTAAATTGATGCGGTTGTGAGCAATATGTGATACCAAAAATAGATTTTAAAAAAAATGTGTGTTTGTCGTTAAAAAAATCTATTATTAATAACTAGTAACAAAAAGAAAAATACAGGAGAAGATCAACTCTCCTTGTTGGATAACTTAATATGTAAATCGTATTTTAAAAATAAATACTTATAAACATCTATATTTCTATAGAGTTTTACAAACGGGTTTTCTAATGGATCTGTGACTCTGTTGATGAACATCAGCTTTGTAGTTTATGCAGCTTTTTCAATCCTTTATACGAGATCAGATCGACGCATGCTTGGCTCTGCTTTGATGACATCCAAACTCATAAAACATATGGGTCTAAACTAACATCATCAAAATTTTGTAACCAGTTCAAACAATCGAGGTAAAAGGTCTTATTTGAATTCGGTTTATTTGCAAATGCTTCATGGTTTGTGGGTATATTTTATAAACGTTTGTGTTTTGGGTATTCCGTAAATACCATTTATTGAAGTGCTTATGTGACTATAATGAAAGATGTAGTTATAATAAACAAGTTTATCAGGTTGTGATACATAAACACATCCGTAAATAACATTTACGGAATATGTATTAACCAAAACATTTCATTTCATACCCAAAAACCATTACCATTTGCACATAAACCCAATATATTCAAATAAAAATCTTGAGGTAGAGGGGGTTAGTTCTACATGTCATTCATCATCATCATCATCATCATCATCATCAGTGTTGTTGTTTCCATCAAGGGGATCAATGAAGATGCTTAGTGTATTCATGAGGAAGTCTAAGTATACAAAAAAGATACATTTTGAAACAAAATATTATAAAATTTCTAGAACAACTTAAAATAATAACCGTTTATGTATATATTTAGTAATGCAAAAGAGCGACACCAAAACCAGAAATTAGTTAAAAGAAATGATTAGGTTTTTACTAAGTATAATTACTATAGTAATTATGAATGATTAGAATGAAGAAGTTGTAATTACACCTTTTGACTTAGTGGCCTTTTGAGACATATAACATGAGAAAACCCAAGATAATCATTATTCTCCTCTCAAATCTTGATTTCTTTTTTCATTTTAGTTTTTAGATTTTAAATTTTCGTTATTTTAAAGTTAATTATTTGTTTATGAAGTTAAGTGATCACAATAATTTGATAAGATGAATCCCACTAAACCCAGGTGTTTATGGGTCCTCTTGTCACATACCTGTTGGAGCATCATATTCTAAATAGCCTATCAAAAACATTTTATTTTCTTAATTATCCTTTTTAAATTTATTATTTTTTAATGTTTATAAACCCCTCTATAATGATTCTTGTGAAGGATTATACATTTAATCATTTTCTTCTGGTTTTTAACTAATTTGACAATCATTCTTCTCCTCATGCAAGTTGTAAAATTTGTTGATGCACACTCTCATGAGCACCTTGTATTCAGATTACTATATATGAAAACAATGAGTTGCATTGTATTAAAGCATTTATTTACCTTACATTAGTTTGATAATACCATAAATTTTACATTTAGCATAAATCGATATTTGTGACTAACATGATTATATTAAAATAGATTAAAGTTCTGAGTGACAATTTTCTCTGTCTTCGCATAATATAGACAAGAAACCAATGGAAAATATATAAACATGCGTCTAGAGTTTACATAATATATGTACTTAAATTACACGATTTAATAAATATAACCAACTAATATTATACCCCTTGTGTTACCGCGGGGGCGTGAAACCATGACAAATAGCACCAAAGATACACCACCGTTAGCGACCACCAACCGAAACATAGAACTAAGGATACACCACCGTTAGGCGAAACATAAAACATATAATATGATAACTAAGTCGATCTTGGACCAGTGCGTTGTGACGACACCGTTAAATTGGGGAAAGTAGGTGTAAAAACGCTGAACTACACACGCACAATGCGCTGTGTTAACTCGCAAAATGTAAACACAATTTTTTTAAATATAACCAAAGTTAAAAGTAAAAAAATATACGGGCTAAATTATAATAGATGTAAAAGTGTTGGGTTAAAATGAAAAAAATTAAAGTTAAAAAGAATAATACAAAAGTTAAGTATAACCATCAAAACATGTTGTACAACCCATAATGCATAATAAAGTTAGTACTTAATATATATATATATATATATATATATATATATATATATATATATATATATATATATATATATATATATATTATATCTATATATATATATATATATATATATATATATATATAGGGGAGGGTTCAAATGAGAACCACCTTTTTTGTGAGAACTCTAGGAACCAATCTCAGCCACTCATTTTGTATCACATGCAAATCACATGTCATTTCCCCCTATTTTTTAAAACGTTCATAACTTTTTTTCACGACATCATTTTTCAAAAAAAATTTACCATAAAATTTAGCATTTTTTATCTTTCCAACGCCTACCATATTGATATATTTTTCTAAAAAAATCATACATCCGTTGTTTACACATGTGTAAATCTAGTTATACACATGTGTAGTACTGGATTTACACATGTGTAAAACGAATTTCGTTAAAAAAACGGGAATTTTTTTTATTTTTTATAAAAAAATTTTATTTTTTTATGAAAGAGGGAAAGTAAGGGAGCATTTTTGTGTTTTTATTTTTTTATTTATATGTTATTTTTTGATTTATAAATTTTTTAAATATGTTTTTGTTAATTACAATTTTGCCATTGAGAACTAGTGGTTGAGATTGGTTCCTAGAGTTCTCACAAAAAAAGCTAGTTCTCATTTGATCCCTCCCCTATATATATATATATATATATATATATATATATATATATATATATATATATATATATATATATATATATATATATATATATATATATATATATATATATATATATATATATATATAATATATATATATATATATATATAAAATTAATTATTAACACGCCGGCTTGATATTTATGTGACTTAAGCTCTTCTAGAGAATATAAACTTACCACAACCATGTATCAAAATCATGTAAAAAAGCAAGATGACGTAAAAAAACACAATTCTTTAATCTTGGACGTCAACATCTAATATGAGTATCTCGTGTCAGGGTGCAATGCCCCTTCGGGCAACAACCATGGAAACCTAATACAGTTCTTCCTACCACATGGAAAATTGAGGTCGTTCGACGATCACATACCGCTCCCCATTACGGGCAACAACCACTTGGGTTGGCTAACTTTTGTTACAATTGCTACACAAAAAATATTACATTGTACTTCACATTTACACATGATAGTATTCGACTAGTTTGGTTACTATTCATCAATCTCTTTTGTTATCAGTATGTAGCTAGTATTAAGCCACCTGCATTGTGGTCGGGCGTAAAAGAGCGTAAAACCATGCCAAATAACACATGTCACACCACCGCCAGTTACCACCAGCACTAAAGTTGTGATGTGTTAATGTAAAGAAATTAGATAGAAACGTAAAACATAGGAAAGTTTATAACTAAGTCGATCTAGTGTTAATGTAAAGAAATTAGATAGAAACCTACATCTTCATTATTCATATTTTTTCTATTTGTTATATATAGTGATGCGCGAGTGTTATTGAGTTTTTTTTCCGATTTGTCTTAAACGTGATATATTAGGGTATTATAATAATAATAATAATAATAATAATAATAATAATAATAATAATAATAATAATTATTATTATTATTATTATTATTATTATTATTATTATTATTATTATTATTATTATTATTATTATTATTATTATAACTATGTAAATATTTAGAGATTATATAATTAAATGTTAAATAAATTATACTTATTACAAATATTATTAAGTTATAAAAATATAAATAATAAATGTATATATTTTAATATTAATTTAAAATATTATAAATAAGATAATTATTAAAATAAATATATATTAAATAATGTATTCATTAGGAAAAACTTAAATATAAACAAATTAGAAATTATTGTATATAATACTTATACCTTGTATTTAAATATTAAGTGTTTAGAAAAATTAGAAGTGTGTAATCATCAAGTATATAGCCATCGCCAAACAGACTAAATTATGAGTGGGGCCCAACAAGTTATAAATAAGATAATATCTCTTAAACAAGTTATAGCCCAACTATCATCTATATGTTAAACAATAATGGGATGTTAGAAATGCATGAAAAAACACACCGTATAATTTCTAATATGAAAAACCACTACTAGAAAACTAAACAACTACTCTAGATATATTGGATGTGAATAAACAACTTTATTTGTAGTTTAAAAATAATATTAAACATATGTAAACCGTCTACAGCTCTTAACGTTTTTAGATAAAAAATGTTTCAAATCAGTGATGATTCGTGTAACATGTAATCTTTGAAAGATCTACTATGACTCTCGTTGTTTTCATACCCATAATGCTTAAATTTAACAAGGAATCGTTTGACGCGTGTCACATTAATGTGGGGCATTGAAAAATGAAAGAAAATTTGGGCTAGTGATGATACTAGTATGTATATAAAAATACATGTTTACATGTGACAATAAATGTTAAGGCACATACATAGGATTTTTATGAACTTTAAACAAACAAGATTAAATATTCCTTTTCTTTCTATTGAGACAAGCAATTAAAGGTTGGGACAGCCATGGCCAAAGAGACTAAATCATGAGTGGGGGCAAACAAAGGATTCAAGAAAAGAAAAAAAGAGATGTGAAGGGAGTTTCTATTCCCTCATAATACAACTTTAATTTCATCATCACTTGGAAAAGAAGCTTTTTTGTTGATTGATTGTGATTGTCTGAAAAGAACTATGCCTTTATAGGAAGGAAAACATTGCAATTACTTTCTAGGAACCACCACCACTCCTTCGGATCAACTTTGCCGCTCACAGGATTGGCCATTCGTATCCCTTGAATTTTCATCGTACCCTCTCTGAATTAATATGAAAAATGAGACTTTTTTTTTAATATTATTGATATGACAACCTAATCAAAAGAGGTTTATAACAAGTAAAAACAAAGAGTAATTATATTATGACTCCAGTAATGCCATGTCGTTTTCATTTTTTACACACTCCTTTTAGCATCTTACACATATACAATGTGACATGTATACGAAAAGTAGCTAGCTTATGCATGTAAATTTCTAACACACAGCGAAGCATGAAATTATGGGTCGAACCGGCAAATAGTTTAGCTAAACGGTTTGTTTTTGTGTTAATTGGACGGGTTCTCAGGCTGGCTCATTTAACCCATTTATATTTTATTTTATTATTTTAAAGCATCTTTTATGTAATAACTTATAAATCATATTTGTTGTGTGTTTTATTTTAAAATTGAAACCTAAAATAGAAATCGACATAATATTATCTAAATTAGAATATAACTGTTTTGTACAAAATTATAGAGCATTAACATGTGAAAAAATAAAAACAAAAAAATTTCGAGTTGAACGGGTCGTGTTCGTGTTAACAACCTATAAATTTTCATGTCATGTTCAGGTTCATATGTCTGACACGTTTTTTGATTTCATGTTCACATTTTTACTCAGGTTTGTGTCAAGTTGGACCAGCGAACCGAGGAACACGACAACGCCAAGTAGACTAGCATGCAAGGAATCATCTTTCACTTAATTTTTTCTACTATCGGTTAACTTTATGACTTACCAATTTGCATTACATTTTTACATCGTTTCGTCTTACTTAGCGTGGCTCATCTCGTGGATAACTTTACCATCTCATTTCACATGCAAGGAAAGCAAGCATAGTAACAGTTTAAAACACATGATATGATGACTAAATCATCAAATTAATTGGGGTATGTACAATGCGATTCGGTTCTCTAACCCCTAACCGAAACCAAAGTTTTCGGTTATGAGACTTCTAAAACCGATCAGTTTCAGTTATATTGGTTTCAATTTAATCGGTTTTTAAGATTTTTTTTGTTCGGTTTCAGGTTAACCTGTTTTCCAAAGTTTTCAGTTCAATTATTGTTCGGAAAAAATTAGCTTGCAAGAAAAGAATAATTAAAATTAAAATCATTATTGAAATGCCAATGAGCCAAGGAGACCAAATATTCAAATGGGTCAAAGCACAATTTTTCTAAGGGGTTCATTTATAGCCGACTAGCTTTTTTACTGGCCATATGCGACGTGATAAAGTATATAATACAGTCGTTCTGACTCGTTTCCGAATTAAGTTTGAGGAGAAACATAGAGTAAGTCGAATTTTATCGTTGAATGAAAACATATTATATTTGACCTCACTCGTTTCCAAACAAAATTTACGTCGAAACATAGACCAATTTAAAACGTACATAAAAATAAGCATGATTCAGTAGCGTTGTCTCCGGCGTGGTAAAGTATATATAAACTATAATCATCCAAATCGTTTCCAAACTAAATCTCTGATGAAAATGTATAGTAACTCGAATTTATATTGTCCAATGAAAAATAATTATATTTGACCACTCCAAACTCGTTTTCACAAAAAAATTATGTTGAAACATATACCAACTCAAAAGATTAAAAATAAGAACGAACTTGTTTTATATATGTTTCGGCTTCCTCCGGAACACAATTTATTTCGAAGAATAGTCGAACTCGAATTTATACTGACACGTACATAAAAATGAAAACTTAAGAAACTAGGTTTTTTTTTAATAAAAATACATAGCTAGGAGGTAACCTGAAAATTTAAAAACTCAAGGAGATCAAACCGAAACTTTTATAAAGTTTTTAAGATATAAATAAATAACTCTTCTCCTATGGTTTTTTATCTAGCCATCGATGTGCGACTAACCCTTTTGCAATGAACTCTTGCGTTACATCTCAATATAGTATTTTCTCAACTTCACATCATCTCCATTGTTCCATGATAAATGCACATGAAACCACTTTCACCAACTGTATTGTATTTTGGTATATAAATTACATTCATTGACAGAGTTTAATTCAATTAATTGCAGTGAGTTGAGCTAAAATTTGACATAACGGTAATATTACTATTTGAGTGAACAAAAATTGCAAAAAAAAAAATAATTTTAAACTTTTTTTTTTCAAATTAAGGATTTTCTCCTTTTTTTATTTTAGTTGTATTTTTTATTTTAAATTTAATGAAATTTGATTTTTCTTTCAATTTTTAGTGTTTTTAATAATATGCAATTACATTTGTTGATATATAAACTAACGTAAATTAAAAAATAACATTAGTTAAAAATGATTTAATCATCAACCAAACCTCTCCTATTACACCCCTTTTAGAGCATTCACAACTTATTCATTATCAATATCTTTATAATATAACTAAAAATGATTATCCATTGATTATAATTATATATATATTCTAATTACTAACTTGAATGTACATAATTTATGCATATGGTACAACCATATAATTTTTTTATTTTATGCCCAATACTTTTACACATTTTACAATTTAACCTACAAAATTCTACTTTCAACTTTGTTACCCTATATATTTCATCTCTAACAAAATTTTCATTTACATTTCGTTCTACATTTTAAGAGTTACACTTCGTAACGTAACCATGTGGTTTAACGTTGTTACGCCTATTTCTTCCCGTTTAGCGGCCCCGTCGCAACGTGCGGGTGGTCCTAATTCGACTTAGGTATTTTGTTTTTAATATTTTACGTTTCACGTGTTTGGTTTAATATTTTTACGCCTATTTTTCAGTTCGGTTTTATTTTTTTCGTTTTTATTTTTTTTAATACGAGTCTTATCCGATGTTGCTGATCGCTAATATTATTATTATTATTTTCCTCTTTCTTCCATCTACAATTTAACTTTCTTAGTTTACTTTTACATTTTAACTATTTTGTCTTAGCAGCGGGTTTACAAAAGTACGAGATACAAAGCAAGTGATTACATCAAGGTTTCAGAATTGGTAAGACTATGTAAAATCAAAATTATTTATCTAGTTGAAAAAACCTCATGCACATAACTTATTTCAAGGTATGAAAAGTTACATGGATACACCATTAATAATACTTTGTAAGAAGGATAATCACAAGGTAAAGGAATTCGGCCCTGTTGATCTAATGAACGAAAAACAAATAAAAACACATACTAAGACGTCGTCTCAATGAAAATCGATTCGTATAAAATGAGATCTAGAAAACAATTAATAATTAATTATCAAGAGACCAATGATTAATGATTACACTATTTCAACAAAAACAAATGTTTTCTTTTAAACAAAAGTAAACACAAACCTATTCACATAAATACATAAAAATTTTCACTACTACATAATACGAACATGCTCAAGTGTTGAGCAAAAATAATAACATCAAGTTGAAAGCATTTGCATAACCAAACCCTACCCATAAATGTGATCACAAAAACGTACTACTAAGCCATCATTACCAAAAACGAAAAGTTATCACACCACGAATCTTTGTATTTACACTTTCGTAAAAAAAAAACACAATTAAAATTAGGAAAAAATCTCAAAATGTTCTTTACTCACAAAAGTTCCTCAAAATGTCCCTTCAAAAAGACTATTCTCAAACTGTTATTGTTTCATAGTAGTCTCCGTCTCTAACGTTATAATTTTAAAAAAAATATTTTTTATATGGTCAGACGTCTTTATAGTAGGGCTGGACGTCTTTGTAGTACGGGTGCCTCTATAGGATGGTCGAACATCTATATAGTACGATCGGGCGCCTCTATAGTACAGTCAGACATGTCTATAGTAGGGTTGGACATCTCTATAGTAAGATCAGACGTCTCTATAATAAGTTCAGACAATTTTTCTGGTAGGGACATATTATGATATGGCCTTTTGAAAGGATTATTTTGAGTAAATATGATTTAGAAAAAATTTTAAGAGTTTTAGATTAAGATTAACCCCTTTGTTTGTTTGCCCCATCTTCCGTTGCGAAACCCCATCCGTCGTTGCTTTTAATTACTTGTGTTGGGCCTATTAAATATATTTTGCAGACTTGCACCACAAAATTTAGTCCAAGTAGTTTTAGTTTAGCCCAACACAAACCCACCAATATGTGATATCATAAGAATGCAATGCGGCCCAACGTCAATTTTTTCCTTTACTAGGGTTGTAGTTAGAGATGGGCAAACCGGGTTTTGGGCCATACCCGAAACCGAGTTCAAACTGGGTTGGGCCCAATCGGGTTATTTTGTACCCGGGTAGTGGTGAACCCGGGTACGAACCCGGGTCGGGTTCGCTTATTTGAAAACCCTACCCGCCATACCCGGGTAGGGTAGGGTCGGGTCGGGTCCGGAACCGGGTCCAAAACCGGGTTTAGTTTTTTTTCCTTCTTTTCTTTTCTTGTTTTTATGTCCAATACCGGGTTTAATATCGGGTCCAATACCGGGTTAAATTTGGGTTTAAACCGGGTCGGCTTAGGGTCGGGTCGGGTTCGCTAAAAAACTCAAAAACTAACCCCGGTTCGAACCCTACGGGTTTAAACGAGTCCAACCCGGGTATGCCTCCCATCGGGTACTACCCGTACCCGGGTCCGGGTCGCGTACACCGGGTCGGGTCCAAACCCGGTTTTTATGCCCACCTTTAGTTGTAGTCATTTGTTTCGTAAACCTCCTGTTTGAAAATTTGAATTATATTATAATACTTATTAAAAACTTTGGTCGGTTTATACGAGAAGATTTAATGTTTTTAAAATTAACCATAAAAGTTTTAGGATTGACCTTTTCCACCTATTCTTTTCTTACCATAAAAAATACTCTATCCATTAAATATACATTTCTATTAATGCACTTATTTAAAAATAAATAAACTACGAATCTTACTTATCTGTTAAAAATAGAAAAATAGATAATATAAAATTAACAATATATAAATTTGGATGCTTTTATTATCTTATCAACTAACAATAAATATTTGAAGAATGTTTATAAAAATATAAGAGTACAAAATATATAATGTAATTTCTTAATAATCCTAAAAAAATTTAATCTATTTTTTTATCTGTTGTTTTTCTAAATGATTCCGTCTAAGAGCATTTCTCTTTTGTTATTTAACATAGTGTTTTTAATTCGTAGTAATGCGCGAATCACAATCTCGTAAAATACCTAACCCAAAGAGACCCGCGGCAACGCACGGTACTCAACTTCTAGTTAGAGTAATAGATAGATCAAACAATAATTTAATCATTTGAGTTCAATTAATTTTAGTCTGTTTATTTGCTGAATTATTTTCTCATTTATCTCATATGAATTATTAGTTCATTATAAGTAAAAACCTACAAAAAAGATAAAAACAACGTAAAGTGTTGTATATTATACAATTATATTAATGTATGAGGTCTAGTAACCCATATATTACACGAGTTGAGTAAATAAAATATTAAATAAAATAAAATTTTATTAGCTATAAAATGATATTCTAAGATAAATATGATTGAAATCATATATAAGCACTATAAATAATAAAACAATAATATCAACTTTTTAATCTTTTGTTTTGAATTTTTTTTCATCTTTCTCAAAATAAAATTAAAGGTTTTGTTTCATAACAAACATTTTAAATAGATGCAATTTTTAAAAACTTTCTTATTATAACTCTTAATTTTAATTATTTTTTGTTTATTAAAATTTTACTTAAAAATATTAATTTTAAAATATTTTGTATTTTTTAAAAAAGTTTGATGTTTTAGAACAATTTCTTATTTTATAAAAGTTTATTTATTTAGGAAAAATACTCATAAAAAGATCTTTTTCTTAATTTATTATTAGTAATTAATATGATATATAATAGGAGAGAGGATCGGAAAAATTTTGATGAGGTGAAATAGTGATGTCACTTGTCCACCCTAGTTATATGAAGATTCATAACATAACTAGATAAGTATACACGTTGGTTATCAATATATGTTACTTTCTTTACTTTGTCTTGAATGGTGATCGACAATTGCATTTTTTGTAATCTTTTTGATGAGTACTAACAAATATATCACTTTGTGGTTTTATATTTGCTGTCTTGCATTCTTCTATATGTGTGTTCTTTTATAAGGAAAAAAACAAAGTGTGGCGATGTATGGTAATTGATCTATATAGCGTCTTATTTGAGTGTGTAATTTGACGCGGTGGCTTAAGTATGTGCGCTGGTATTGATCCAACGCCTTATCTAGCGTGTCATTTGAACAACGACTTAATTGTGTGGCGATGGTATTGACCCAACACCTTATCTAGGTGCCCCGTTTGATCGGTGACTTTAAATGTGTGATGTTGGTATCGATCCAACATCTTATTTGGGTGCACCATTTGAATGACGACTTAATTGTTTAGCTTATTATTTTTTATTCTCTGCTCTTAATAACCAGATCAATCATGTAAGCCTGCGGATAGAGTCTATATAATCCTTGAATACTTTATCCTTCATCCTTGGGTAGGTTGTGCTAGCATTTTTTATGGCTAAAAGGCACTTTGGCATAGTAGAAAACACATATGTTTGTATGACACATCGTCTTGTATTCGTCTTCGTCCGTTCTTTTGATTTAATGGTAGCCCTTGAATGCATTGAGGAAACATTTGAATTTAAAATACGCGAGTGAATCTATCTTGGTGTTTATGTTAAGTAGTGGGAATGACTCTTTTGAAAATGTCATTTCAAGTCAGTGTAGTCTACGCACATGCACCAACGTCCATCTAATTTTTGTTATCATTATAAGGTTTGCAACACATGTCTCACAGTGGGCCTCTTAGAGTATGTTCGTTTCCACTAATTTACTTACTTCCTTGACCATTGCTTCCTTATGTTCAACCCCCATACTATGTTGTTTCCCTGCCACTTGAACCGTTGTCTTGCGTAGTTTTAACTTGTGTGGCTTTTCTTTTCTTGGAAATCTGGTCATATCAAAGGCTAGAAAGCAAACAAATCTATATAAGATCGTATGAGTTGTTTTAAATGTTCCTTATGGTTGGTGATAGGGTTGCGCATATAGTTATTATTTAGTCAAGAATTAAGGGTTAATAACCCATTTCTTGAGGGAAGTTTTTAGCGGGCTGAATGTTGTTGGTGCGCTAGTGGTTTCTACCCTGCCTATTAGCGTACACTCTTACAACCATTCTAGAGGTTTGGAAAGTTATCAGCCCATTTATATGGAGACTGTTGCATGGAGGGCGGCTAGCGTTGCGCACCCTAGGATGGCATTATGTTAGGATACATTAGATATGACTATGAATGTGAGGAGCATAGTTCTTTTTCACCCGACTTCCCTAAGGTTACTAGATAATTTATTTGACCTAAGAGGGTGATGGTTTCCCCTGAAAACCTATGATAGGGCCATTCGTGCTTTCTAGCCACACATTATCAGCTAATTTCATATTTCAGAAACATTATTCATACATTATTTATTAGTTGAGTCCATATTCTGGAAATGCTGTGAGGATGTAAAGTTCCCTTATTATCTTTTGGCCTACGGTTTCCTTATTGTTTCCTATTTTGTTGGCGCATGTCTTGTTATCTTTTACTAAATGGGCTAACTTTTCATTAGCGATATTTTCTTCTATATGTTTTCATAGCTGCCAACACTTGTCTATTTCATGGTCATGCCCTTATGATATTCACATATTTGCTTGTGTCATGTTTGATGTCATGTTTATTGGGACTGACATTTTAGATTTGATGTTTTTAAGGCCATAAACGATGCTCGGTGTTTTGACGAGTAAGGTGTAGAAGATGTTACCCTCTTTTTTTCTTGTGGTATGGTTTTCTTTATTACGCGGTGGTAGCGCTTGTGGTCGAAGCCATTCCTTGCCATGCATTAGCTGTATGTGTTCGTTGTACATTGGGAGGTTTGTGGTGGGATTTGTTGCGCTTGGTGAATTCCATCATATTGCTTGGGCGCCTCTAGCTACTTTCATGATTCATTTATCTTTTCCCAGAGCATGTTCAGCACCATGGCTCATTTATGCTTTTACATGCACATTGGCAGTATTTGTTAGTGTCGTTATGTCTAGAGTATTCCCTTACGACCATGTGATGAGGTGATCATCTCTTACCCTTAGCACGAAACCTAAAATCATGGGCATTTCGTTGCCCCTATGATATGTAACCTTCCAGATTGTACCTAGTGATGTAATCAACTTTGGAGAATGTTTGTCTTATCTTTCTTGTATTATCTTTGTTGGTTGAACTAGTGCATAAACTTCTTAGAGGCTTTTACAAACCATATATACCTTTCATTGGCAGACTATGATATCATAAGTTGCACCTACCAACGAATGCACAAACATGCGACATCATACATGTTCCTTCTATTGCTCGGTTTCACTTGTACTAACAAATACATTAACATGATCATCAAGGTCTGAGGACCCTTCATATTTTCCTACTATGGATGACATTTTAGTTTTTTTTTCATAAACTCCTCTTGTGCTAGTCGTGTGGTGAACTTGGATTGGGCAAGTAATGCTATTTGGGGGTATACGCTAATCGTCTAATCCGCCTACAGTCGTGATTCTGGATTGGGCGACCTATTTATGGACGATATAATCTGTATCATGCATTGGGGCTGCTGAAGTGTTGGAAAAAGGGTGGTGTACCCTGACGGGAGTACCATTGGTTGGTATGATTATGCCGAGGGCCCAAGGTGTTTGTTATGGAATGGTGTTGTCATAAACAGTGGTGCGCCATGCGTGTGGGGGAGATGGTGTCTAGGTTGTCAAATATGATGACAAAGGGCTTGTGGAGCTTTAGGGTGCCACCCCCTACATAAAGTTTGATGCTGAGGTGGTATTCAAGGTTGTTTCCATTATATGTGGTATCTCTATAAAGATAAGCATTAACTTAAAGCTACGAACAACGAGTTGTTTAGAGATATTTCGATTGCACACGCTAGGGAGCTTATGATGTAGTTTAACATGAATGCAAAGTATTGACTTGGTAGGATTTTTACGTCTTCATCGGTGTCAAAGTTGACATTAGGTAAGGCTTGCGAGGCTATCATTTCTTGGGTATTTTCAGGGTATAGGGGCAATTGATTAATGTACTTGAGCCCACTACTAGGTTCAGGGTTGTTAATTTTTTAAGGGTGAATTATCAGCCATGGTGTTAAAGTTATCGAAGAAAAAAAAAGGATAATAGACATGTCCCGCGAAGGTCACCATGTGACATAAATCTGAGTGCAATGTGAATACAAGTGGGATCAAAGTCAGACCTCTAGTCTTTCTCCAATGGATACACTTTACCTCGACTGCACACTAGACAAACGCGTTAAGGAAACACAGAGAAACGAGAAGGGGATTTCCCTATGATAAACCTACTTCGTGAGAATCATTTATTTAATTGACTAATTGAGGGATAATAAATGTATACGTGTAGTATGTGTAAAGTGGAGAGACTACATGTTTTGTTTCTTTATGTAATTATAGTGTTTAAATTAGGGTTTCTTTATGAGGGTCCAATGCGGGGACAAGTCCTGACGTGGTATGTTTCATGACTTAAATAAAAATATATCGTGATATAAGCTTTTATCTATACTATAATTCTTGTAAGACCTCGTAAAACCATAAATTAATACCTTTGATTTTTTACAAGCCTAGACGACCTTATGTCTAACAAAAAGACTAACACATAGTAAAATTAAAGAGAAAAAAGTGATGAAATAAATAAATAAGTCATACTATGATACTTTTAAGTATGTCTTAGAAGTATTTATTATTAACATTATTGTCCTTTTGAACGTAGCATAGTATACAAGATAATCGTTTTTAGTTTGCATACCTAACTTGTTATCACTCGTCACTATTTTCCATCGAGGATATGTTGTCCTTTTCTGTTCTAGTCTAATCGTCATCCACCTTCATGAGGGCCTATGTCGCCTTATAAGATTCTTTTATGATCATTATTACTCATGTTTATTTTTCTACCTTGCGTCAAAGTATTCATGCATATCATGAGAAAGTTATGTTACTGTAAAAGAAAATGTTACAGTTTTTTCGTATTATGAGAACCTTATACCGGAAAACAAATCTCAAAGGCCACCATAAGTATCTATCTAACCAACATGACCTAATTAAATATAGTTTACGTCGAACAGATGATCTTTATATACTAGAGCTAGAACATTGGTGCCCGGTAGAATTTAAATCCTAATCTAAGACATGTGCTAAAGGTACTTAATTGTTTACTACTACATCACCCTTAAGATCTCAAAGTACAAACTTAATTTCAATGGAATAAAACTGTAAATCCTTTTTATTTTAATTATAGTATCTTGATCAAGAGTTCTTGATACTTATAATATTCAGGGTGGAAGGTTTTGTGCACTGATAAATAGATAGAAGTTAGTAGGATCTATTATCAATCAAAATCTACGACTCGAGTTTTAAGGGTAACAGTTTATCGTAAATTATTTAGTTCTGCCCACTGTATTCTAGATAACCTAGGTGTTAGCTATTAACCTTCATTTCCATATTTGACTAGGTGGAAAATGGAAATTGACTTGAATTCCAATTAAAACGAATGAAGCACTTGTGAGACATGGTCCTAATGGTTGCTGTTGGGCTACAGGCTCAGTAGGCACAAAAGATGTGGACTAGGTTTACCTGAAGGCCTAGAAAGGATAACATTCTCTTAATCATAGAGAGTAACTGTTGGGATATGTATACATACCCACTTGTTATACTTTGACAACTCAATAAATTATAAATCCCAGGGCCCTTTGGAAAAAACACAATCCTACAAGTAAAACAAGACAAAAACAAACTATTATATCAATCAATAATCTCCACTGTGCCAAGCCAGTAATATATATGATTTGACATAAAATAGAAAGGGTCTTTTCTGAACGTTAAATGAGTCGATTTGAGTCATGCTTTTTTATAGTCGGATGAGGAAAAAAATAAAGAAAATAGTAAGCAATGGATTGAATGATAACGTAGCGTTAAACTCTACCAGGTTGTTAACTTAGGAATACATTTTTATAATTATATTTAGACTTAATTGTCATTTTCATCTTTGAGTTTTGATGTATCTTGTCATTTCCACCCAAAAAAGATATTTTTCTCTTCTGGGTCCTTGATTTTTTAAAAGTTTGTTAATTTCATACATTTTCGTTAACTTTGTTAATTTTATTTGTTAAATTAGGGGCATTTAAGTTATTATACAAATCATTTAATTTAAGTTTTCATTTGTATAATGACTCAAATGCTCCTAACTTGGCAAACATAACTAACTGAGTTAACGAAAATAAATGAAAATGAATTAAAATGTCAACTTTTTAAAGGGCCAGAGACCCAGAAAAGAAAAAATATTTTTGAATGAAAATGTCAATTAACTCTTATATTTAATATACTATTAGATTATAAAATGATATATATATATATATATATATATATATATATATATATATATATATATATATATATATATATATATATACACACACACACTGGCGGACCTACATGGAGCCAAGGGGTATCCTTCGCTACCCCTCAACTTTTTACGAGTAGTGTATTTACAGTATTACGTAATAAAAATAATAAATTTACGGTTTTACATTACCCCTGAGAAAACATTACGCTACCCCTAAATTTTTTAAACTCAACACTTTATAGAAAATTTTAAATTTTATAAAAAATAATCTTATATGTTATAAAAAATAATCTTATATTTTATAAAAAAATTACATTTTATAAAAACATAAATAACTAATAAACCCAAAATACTCAATAGTCCAATACAATAATAATTAACAAACCTAAAATAAAAATAAGCCCAAGAAACATAAACAGTTTAAAAAGCGTAACTAATTAGCCCAAATACTCATAAATCAATCAAACATAAAACTTAAAATAAAAAAACACCATCCATCGCCCCATGCCTCCATCGACTCTTCGTCCCTTCCCCAAGCCACAATCAATCAGTCACTATCCACCAACAATGTCAATCACCCCACGTCCCCACCGCCGGCCGTCAGGCTAACCATCGTTAAACGGCCGCCTGCTGCGACTGTGATCTTTTACCAATTCATCGCCCACTTCATGGTAACATTTCTAGTGTTTTCTCTCTATTACACTATGAAATTAGTGATTTAGGATTAATGTTGTTCAATCTCTAATATTTAAGTGTTATTTGTTATAAAAATAAATGGTCATGTGATTCAATTTCTAATATTAAAGATTTATGCAATTATGTATATGAAGTAAGGGTTTAAAAGATGAATTAAAAATTTGATATTGAAATTAGGTATTTGAATTTTGTTAATTCTAAGTGCAATTTGTAATCTTATTGTGTTATATAAAATTAGAGATTTAAAAGAGAAAAACAAGTTCTTATTGGTATATTTTTTAACAGAAAATTTCAAGAGTGGGATATTGTTAATGATGATGATATCGAGTCAACAACCGTTCGAGTTCAATTCCTTCGGGTTCAATTCCTCCGATCCCAAATGGATTTGATTTGAATGATCTTACTTCGGACCCATTTATTAATATATATGTACGGTAAAAAAAATTACGTTACCCCTGAACTTTGTTTCTAGATCCGCCACTATATATATATATATATATATATATATATATATATATATATATATATATATATATATATATATATATATATATATATATATATGTATATATATATATATATATATATGTATGTATGTATGTATATATATATATATATCTGTATGTATGTATGTGTATATATATATATATATATATATATATATATGTATGTCTGTATATATATCTATGTATGTATATGTCTATATATGTCTGTATGTATCTGTATATATATCTCTGTCTGTCTGTCTCTCTCTATCTCTCTATCTCTCTATCTCTATCTCTCTATCTCTCTATATCTCTATCTATCTCTGTCTCTATCTGTATGTATGTATATATATAAAATAGGTTAGTAATATAAATAACCAACATACTTTTGTAACTTTTTTGTAAAGTCTATGAACATGTCAAAATACACCAAAATATCTCTAAATATAATTTTGGTTTGTTTAACGATAAACTCATGCATCAGCTAAACATACCCCTAAATCTATATAATTAGTGAACAATATGATTTTATCAAAACTTTACTAAGGATAACTAGTCATTATATTAAATATCTTTTTCACTAGCACGGGCATTCTAATCAAGTATGCAGGTCTAATCTAGGATAATTGGTTTGAAGGGTTTTTAATGTTATTTTGACATGTTTGGAGACCTTAATATATAAAAGCTTAGGTTGAGAGACTTTTTTTAAGAAAAATTAATAAGAAACTATGTTAGTTTCTTATCATATCAATTTAAACAATTTTACTTCTTGTACAGTTAAGTGATATTAAAACATTTCACTATAGAAAATGGTTCAAAGGTAAACCTAGAGAAATAAAAATAAACTTTTTAATTAAATCTAAGTCATTTTTATCAGTGGCGGAGCTTGAAAATCTCCGTAGGGCAGGGGCGAAATTAATTTTTTTTACGGGGGGCGAACTCGATATTTATATAAACATTTACACTATCAAACCAAAAATTTATACTAACAGACTAAAATTTAACATTACCGACGAAAAAAATAGAGGGGGGCATTGTTTTTTATTAATATCCATGGTTCTAGATTTAGGGGCTGTTTGGCAACTTCTAAATGATTAAGTGTTGAACCAATAAGAGGTCTGAATCATTAAGTGCTAAACCATTAAGAGAGCTGAACCATTAAGAGCTAGTATATCGTTTAACTATTCAAATGCAAATGTCTGACCAATTCAGATAAGAGATCTTAACCATTTAGCATTAGACATTTTAACCATTCAGCATTAGTATAATGCTTAACCTTTCAAAGGCAAATGTCTTAATCATTCAGACATTTGCTCGCGAAACAAGCAGTCTGAACCATTAAGTGCTGAACCATTCAGACATCTGAACCATTAAGAGGCTGATTAAGAGGCTGTCAAATAGCCCCTTAGTTGGAAATGGTCCCAACCAATCATGAATCTGTATCTTTTTATTTAAAAGAAACTAGAAGCATAGATCTTAAGTCTTAACCAATTAAAAGCTTAGATTTTATTATGAGTTTTCTTAATTTATTTTGATTTTTATTTAAACCCTTCCCCTTCACCACATAGATGTTGTTGTTGCTTGGGACATCAAAGGACCTATTAAGACCAAGTTTCATTTCAAACCCATTTTTCTATGATACAAATGGATATGCTGCTAATAATTCCTAGACCTATAGTTGTCTAGCTTACGCCATCACCATCGTCATCGTTTGTTGGTTGCTATATCAAGGTCTTTATTGCTTAGCCAAGTTAGTTTTGAAGATGAGACACAGGTTAAGAAGTCACCACTAACCCAGGTTCAATCTTCATCACTATCAAAGGCGAACCTGATTCTTAAAAATAATAATAATAATTGTGTGCAATAAGGAAGAAGACCGTAAGCAAGAGTTGGTTATACCATTCCTAACTTATGCATATACATGACATACAATCTAGTGAACACGTAGCAACGTAAATTCTCTTAGACATGTAGTTATAGATGACAATATGCATTCATTTATTCTCTTACATTATGTCGTTAAACAATATAACAATGTATATTATACACCTATTATATAACATGTAGATACATATAATGGTATACCGTAAATCATAACTTAAAAAAATATAACGTCTCAAGGTAATAAGATGTTTAACATTAACACAAGTTGATGCATTCAGTTCCTATATTTTTGCACAAGTTTACATTACAACTTACAAATGTATAATTAAGTCAATTGCTATCGTAGTAAATTGGTTAAATCAAATGGTTATCTCGTGATTTTCCCCTAATCGGTTAAACGATGTTACTTGTTCTGATATATGGTTTGTAGTAACAAATGAGTGAATTTATAACACTCAAAAGTAATGCCAACAATTTTACTATATATTTATTCAATTTAATGAAAGCCATTATTAACTTTGAAAGAAATTTTTGATACAATAATAGATTTACGTGTAAGAGACTCGTCGGATTCCTACTGAAACTTAGAATCTCTCTCATCAATCATCGACCTTAGAATCTATCTATCTATCAATCATAGTACCTCATCTTTTTCTTTTTGTTTGTTTTTCTTTTTGCTTTTTCAGTCAAATTCTTTTATAATTAACTTCAGTGTAATATTTTTCAAATTTAATGGATCTTAGTTCTTAAAACTAAATTTTCATACTTGCTAAAAACGTATTCTAAAGAAATAACTAAGTGGGCAACCATATTTAATCGAACCCTTATTTATAAGATTCCACTTTGTTTTAATTTCTAGGTTTTAAAACAAAAATAGATAAGCAATATACTTGCTCAGATTTTTTTAAACTAAACCTCACCTTAACTTTAATATGTGTGATTATGTGTTTTTTAAGAATCATACATATAAAATGTGGGTTGTTTTATCCCGGCCAGGTGTTAGGATCCTAAACCAAAAACTACTTTCTTTTCGAAATAAGCCCCGATTTTAGAATCCGGATTAAGCCTTGATATACTCTATTATTATAACTGTCTCCTTTCTAAGTATGAATGCTTAAATGTTCCATGTTAGATCAAAATATAAATTAATATTACAAAACTGAAAAAAGGAAATCAATAATTGATCAAATAATAATATTATACTATTCAGCTAAATAAAACCTAAAATAGTTAGGGCACTGGGGGCATTCTCGTCGCAGGCTCACGACGGGGGCCAGCGCCGCGTGGCAACACCGCCGCCGGTCACCATCACAAAAGTACAAACCCTAACTGTCGTCATCGTGTTCAAACCCTAGAGGGCGGCATGCGTCTACCTTTGTCGTTGCTGCCCTGTCCATCCTCGTAGCTTTTCTTTTAGTCCTATTATTTTCCTTTTACCTTTTCTGTTCTAAATAAAGATCTATCTCGGTTTAGATTCAAGTCACTTATTCTAAATCTTTCTTCCCCACAAAACTCGTCTGTTCAAATTTTTAATCACGATTAAGATTTCTCATCGGGTTTACATCTCTCGTTTTAGATCTGGTATCCCCATCTTACTTGTTTCTTTTGTTCTTGCAGGACCACGATCCATTGCCACCAAAGAACGCCGCCTAAAGGTCACCGGCCTCGATTCGACACACCACCGCATGACCACAGTCGTCGGGTGTCTTTTTTTTCTTTCTTTTTTATGTTTCTTATTTGACATGAAATGACGTTAATGACCTGGTTTATGTATTATAAGCACAAACAAAGTTAGAAAGAAATATATATTACAAAATAAAGATTGACAAACCAAAATATTAACCGGTATTGGAGAGAGAGAGAGAGAGAGAGAGAGAGAGAGAGAGAGAGAGAGAGAGAGAGAGAGAGAGAGAGAGAGAGAGAGAGAGAGAGAGAGAGAGAATGTGACAGTGTAGCTATAATGCATCAGTCAATCATAGTCATTTGCCATGGAAAATAATATGTGAGAAAAATCTTAAACATAGTCATTATCATGATGGTATTAACATCTATAGTTAATTAAGAAAAGATTACTCTCTTGTCATGAGTCATATATACTTTTACATGCATATGAGAGTACATTTTTATCCATCAATGCATTAAACACATGTAATATGCTATCAATAATAGGAACAGACGAATACTTGAGGGTGTTGTTATAAATACCCTTTTCATATTATTTTTATTTGTTATACTTCTTCTCTTAAGTTTGTAATATATACGATTCAAACCTTATGTTTTTTTGTCTTTTAATTGTCTGTTATAATTATAAATAATATAATAATAATAATAATAATAATAATAATAATAATAATAATAATAATAATAATAATAATAATAATAATAATAATAATAATAATCCTCCTCTCATCCTAATCCTCCTAATACTCCATCCTCCTACTACTCTAATACTCACTCCTAATCATCCTACTCTATCCTAATCCTCCTCCTAATCTCCTCCTCCTCCTCCTCCTCCTCTCCTACTCCTCCTCCTCCTCCTCCTCCTCCTCCTCCTCCTCCTCCTCCTCCTCCTCCTCCTCCTCCTCCTCCTCCTCCTCCTCCTCCTCCTCCTCCTCCTCCTCCTCCTCCTCCTCCTCCTCCTCCTCCTCCTCCTCCTCCTCCTCCTCCTCCTCCTCCTCTCCTCCTCCTCCTCCTCCTCCTCCTCCTCCTCCTCCTCCTCCTCCTCCTCCTCCTCCTCCTCTCCTCCTCCTCCTCCTCCTCCTCCTCCTCCTCCTCCTCCTCCTCCTCCTCCTCCTCCTCCTCCTCCTCCTCCTCCTCCTCCTCCTCCTCCTCCTCCTCCTCCTCCTCCTCCTCCTCCTCCTCCTCCTCCTCCTCCTCCTCCTCCTCCTCCTCCTCCTCCTCCTCCTCCTCCTCCTCCTCCTCCTCCTCCTCCTCCTCCTCCTCTCCCTCCTCCTCCTCCTCCTCCTCCTCCTCCTCCTCCTCCTCCTCCTCCTCCTCCTCCTCCTCCTCCTCCTCCTCCTCCTCCTCCTCCTCCTCCTCCTCCTCCTCCTCCTCCTCCTCCTCCTCCTCCTCCTCCTCCTCCTCCTCCTCCTCCTCCTCCTCCTCCTCCTCCTCCTCCTCCCCTCCTCCTCCTCCTCCTCCTCCTCCTCCTCCTCCTCCTCCTCCTCCTCCTCCTCCTCCTCCTCCTCCTCCTCCTCCTCCTCCTCCTCCTCCTCCTCCTCCTCCTCCTCCTCCTCCTCCTCCTCCTCCTCCTCCTCCTCCTCCTCCTCCTCCTCCTCCTCCTCCTCCTCCTCCTCCTCCTCCTCCTCCTCCTCCTCCTCCTCCTCCTCCTCTCCTCCTCCTCCTCCTCCTCCTACTCCTCCTCCTCCTTGTCTTTCTCCTTGTGTTCGCCTCGTATTCCCCTTCTTCTCTTCTGTATCTCCCGTGTCTTCCCTCTAGGCTATAGTAATGATTTAAGCTTTATAGTTTTTGCCACATAAATTTGATAATTTACATAGTAATCGTATGAGAAGTTGTAAAGAGAGATGAACACACACTTGGCCATGAATCAAAGCACTACAAATTTTGCAAAAAAAAACAATATGTCAAGAACTTCAGGTAATAGCGTAATACCTAACAATCCATCATCGTACTTCTATGTTTGTCCATAAAGTTAAGAAAAAAATTAACTAAACTTCATGGTTTGGCATGATTAGTTTCAGTGGGTGCAAAAAATTAAACCCTCAAAGCCCAAGCCCCCACTCTGAACGATTTGTGTATCCACTAAAACCACCAACGACTTGGAGAGAGATGACTCGCAAGCACCCTGCACGTTCAAACCTATTTACAAAGAAAAGAGCTAGCACTCAGTGGCGGCTTAAGGATAATAGGTTAGTAACCCGATTAAGAGAAGGTATGACGAGTAAAATGGAGGGTGGAAACATTTTTAATTTTTAAGGGGAGAATATGACAAGTTTTAAAATTAATTATTTAGAGAGAAGTATAACAAATAGAAGAAGAGAGTATGTATAGCATATCCCATTAGAATCTTGGACTCACGGATCTCATGCTAGATGCCTAATATTTTTCTCATATAATTATAGAGGTTTAAAACACCTAAGAAAATAAATATATTCACAAATTTCTTCACATTGATTTGGGTTTTCATTATTTAAGTAAATCTAGAACAAAGCAATTGAAGTAAATGAAAAGGCAAACACTATAATATGATTCCAAGTTATAATATAAGAAGATTTACATAAGACTTAATTTGTGGGTCTTCATTAACAACTTAAATGTTCATAATCTAGTGACATTAATAATTGTTCTTTATAAAAATATTATTTGGATCAAACTTTTATAACTGTAAGTTGAGAAGTTGATTGAAAGGAAAAAATTGTTGTTAAGAAAAACAATATAAACAATGCAATAAGTGATTAACTTGATACATTATAGATAGACTAGACCTTGTCTGAAACTCTAACATTAGTTTATCATATGGGCTAAGTAAATATAACTCTTACATATTTAAGTTTACATGTGAAACCCTTTAAATTATGTCGTTTGTTTAAATTATTAGTTTGGATTGATGATGAAATTCAAAAGATAGATATTTTAGAAAATGAACATGATGTTTAATTGCTTTGTGTTTGTAAAGTTGAGTGAATTCATTTACATGGGAGAGATTAAAGCTAACTAAACAAAACTATATAGTTCTAATGTTAACTTAATTAAAACAAATTAGTTTTAGAGAGTTCCAAATGTAAGCTTAAATGTATAACAACCTCATATTCACTTTCACAAAAATTATATATGTCAAATCTAATCACCATACCATATATAAAGCTTAATATGGTTTTACATTGAATGCATTGAGAAATTTCATGCTTCTATTCATGATAATTCAAAATCGTCAAAAAATTTTGAGATATCCTTGAACCAGATTTTAGTAAAACGTAGGAAAATTTCTACAATACGGACACGATTAAACGGGGAATTAATTCGTCCTTTATCACCCTTGTTCCAAAGATCTCAAATCCATTGGTTGTATCTAACTATAGACCAACCATCCTTATTGGGTGCATCTATAAGTTCACAACAATGTATTAGCCAACATAATCATACATTATTAGCTCTACTATTAGTAATGTATAATCGACATTTATTGTGGAGAGGGACATTCTAGATGAATCATTGATCATAAATGAGGTCTACACATGGCTAAATTACTAGAAGAAAAAGAGAATGTTCTTCAAAGTAGAATTTAAAAGACCTCTGAAATAACAAATTGGGAGTCTCCAGGCTTGATGATAGAACAAATGGGATCTCCATCGTTATGGAGGATTTGGATCACCAACTGCTTAGTATCAGTATTATCATCAGTTATCATCAGTGGGGCCTTACAAATGAGATTTTTGTTCAATGCAGAGTCACATTAAGAGATCTAATATCTTGTTATTAATAATCGCAATGGAGGCGCTTCATGTTATTCAAAATGCTCGTATAATAAAAAATCCCTAACATTTCCCTATGTTATCTCATTTTTTCTTTGTGGATGATGGTAGCTTCAAAGGAGATGCTCGTTTAAAAAACATACAAGTTTAAATCACACCATTCATATATTAAACCATTCGTATCTATAATCTCCCAAGACACATGTATGGTTTTATAGTCCATCATCCATGCTCGCTTCTTATCATCACCCTAACTCGTTACATACACATTCATATCTATAAACTCCTAGCACACATGTATTGGAATTGATAATCACCAACATGTTACAAACGAATATAGAGATAAGGATTTCAAATAAAATTTTGTCCCAAACTTTTTAGGGGACATGATTTCTTGTCAGCCTTTCGTCTTGTTGTTATTTGAGAATTTCATCGACGAGTATCCTGTCGGTAAAGCATTGAAAAGTATTTATAATATCATGTCCCCTAGACTATCTAATATTGTTCGTTTTGGTCATTATGCACTCATGACTTTATTTTTGGTTGCTTGATTGGAGGTTTCTTAAAAGGTTTTCCATCACTGGATTGCTCTTACTCAAGCATATTTAGCTATGGAGATTTTCAATCATCTACATCCGATGAGCCCAAAATACCTTGGTGACGTTTAAGGCATGGCATTCCTTGTGGTGCAGTATCTTTCTTGTGGATAGATCAGAACATCTAAGGTGTCATGACACCCTATTGCACTCATGGTCCTCGATTGCTCGGCCATCCTTAACAAACACCTAAGGTATCACAAACACCCTAAATGAGACTCATTACCGTTTGCAATATATGGTCCTTCGTACCATTTAATATTGTTTGTTTTACTTACAAGGAGCTCGTGAATTCAATTTTGACTGTTTGAGTAAAGACTTAACAGGAGATCACCCACCATGAATTGCTTTTACTCAAGTATGCTTAATCGTAAAGTGCTCTTCTCATATAACAGTCAATTTATTTTCAATGCGGATGGTATTTGAGACGAGACATTTTTTATGAACTAGTATATTTATTATATAGATAATAGCGATATGCAACTCTGCTATAGTGTCGCAATTTCTCTTTAGACTGTAATCATTATAAGACATCATATTGATGTAGATAGAGGATCAACTTAGTTTTTTGTTTTTGGAGTTTATGGTCGACCACAATTTACAATCGAAGGCCACATATATTTTTTTTCGTACATATGTGTTTTGGCCCTCAAAAGCTTAAACCGAACTTAGAAACATCATCTTTTAATTCCATTTCTATATCCAATATAAATTCGCTAGGTGCCAAACATTCAGTTTACTAATTTACGCAATTTTATAATCTTTTATACATAAGTTCGAGATGTTATGTTACTTAATGTTATAGAAATTTATTTTCTGTACTTCAAATAAATATTCTAACACCTATCATTTTCTTCGGGTAGTAATATCAGTCAGTGTCAAACCCATGATGTTAACTTAAGACTTAAAGGTGTTAAGCGTCAACCATTCAATTTGACTTAATTTCTTTTCTGCAAGTATGATTAGTCAACTATTTATTCATTTTTATTGAACTTTTAGCTTTCTTAAGAGAACATTTTAATAAAAGAAACCAACACTTTAAAATCCAATATTAATCAAAAGATAATAGCATTCATTTATTAATTTATATGTATATCTTTCAGAGTGGATCAAGAATTTGGACACAGTAATACTTTAAAAGATCGTTTTGATTTGCATAAGAACTCATATTCTTCAAAGGAATTAAGAATAAAATCTCTTTAGATATGATTCTCTAATTAATTAGTTTAGCTTTATAACTGAAATCTCATAAAAATGATTTTGGTCAACGTCAAGAACTTAAGTATTGATATCTATTGGATACGATTTGGACTAATGGGCTACTGTGGTTTGTATGCATAAAATATACCCACAAATTAAAGTTCATTTTTTTTTCAATTTCCTTTATGATTTTAAATTGTTTATGATGTAAAATGGATTGAGTATTAATGTATGACAAGAATATTTAGAGTCTGTTTGGAATGAACTAACAAATTAAACGATAAAATGGAATATAGAAAAATTATGAAAGGAAATAGAAGCGGAACTTAAAGAGGAATACTTGGATAAGCTCAGAGACAAACCTAAGTCAACCACACAAGGAGAGTTGGGATCGAGTGTGGGCTTACATCGAAAGCACTCCCGCATTATCCTTTGATCAAGAACCGACTCTAGAAAGTTATATTAACTATCTCGAACTAGTAAAGATGCATGAGTGGTTGATGAAAATTAAGATTGCTTTTAAGTTGGAATTTGCTCGTTTGGTGATTGGTGATTGGTTAATTTGTCAAGGACTATTTGGAGATAGTTAAGGCTAATGAGAAACCATCGTGTTTGTCGAATGGTGTGGAAGTAGATTTGCGCGAGCTCTGTGAAGCAGTTAGCACAGAATAAAGGTGGATTCGATCAAGATAGTCAAGAAGGAAAATAGGGTTTGATAGCAACAAGACTTGGATTCAAGTGGGAAAATGCCAAGGAATGAAGCTTGTCTATATTAGGTACCTTGACTTTAATGAGTGGTATTACCGCTACATCATTAATTGAACGAGTCAAGCGTGTGTGACGTGGCCCGATTCTAGTTTCATTAACGAATTTGGCCTATTAGTAATTTATGTGTTATCGCTTGCTACTTAAAACAATCTGTATTATGCTTGTTTATTTAATTTATGTTTGGACCATAGGCCAACAAACCGTGAATGTGGGCTAAAGATAGCAACAATTGCCCAGCACCAATAAAGAATGTCCAAGGAATTCCAAGAATTCTTGTTATACATTTGTTTCAACCCTCAATCCTCTTTTTGAATGCGGCTAAGGTTGGCAACGACTTTTTCTCAATTATAGGGAGTTTGATAATTGATAACCACCTTGGTGGTTATCCTTTAATCAACGCCAACCCTCCCCTTGGCAACGGTTCGTGTAGTTTAAATAGAATTGACACTACATGTACGTGTTATAACCCTATTATGAGTTTATCAAAAGTATCAAGTGTGTTTCACATTATCTATTTACATCCATGATTTCAAAGTTAAATTGTTGCTCGAATCATTGGGACACACATTATTCCAAACGAATGAATAGTTTTATACATAAATAGTGTTGGTAGACTCAAGCCTAATTAAGGAGTGTACTGTAGTAGCCAGCAGACAAGAGAATTTTGTGACATCCCTAGCTATAGCCAGTGGTGATGCATATTATCACACAATATCAAACAATTTATTTTAGATGGTGTGTCAAGTCATCTTTTTTCTTTAATATTTTGAAATGTACCACTTATATTTTAGATTTATTATCTTTGTTCTTTTGGCTCCATTCTCTTCTCCCATCCACTAAATACCCTTTGTTTCCCCTCCTCTATCTCTCTCTCCTATCTTTTACCTTTTGCAAGCTACAGAAGCTACTGATCATCAATTTGCAGGTCTGTCCACTTCTCTCCCCCCTCAAATTAGGGTTTACTAAATGTTTCTTTATTGAGGTTGCAGTTTTCAAACCTTCTTTTATGAAGCACATGTATGTACACTTATATAACCTTTGTGTAATCTTGATTTGAAAGCAGACACACCACACAGTGTGATCAATCAAAGAGCTAGCTATCTACCTAGCTCTTTGAATTGAACACAAGCTAGAGCAAGAAAAAAGGTGCTTGTCTTTTTTATGTTTTGTGATACTGAGATCTTAACTCTTAAGATGAAAGAGACATGTAGTATTATATAGCCTATAAACTAATCCATAGAACATGTAATCACATGAAGCTATATCCTTGTGTTTGTTTCTTTTTGGGTAATTCTCTTTTTCTGTCTTTACTTTGCTTGTAAATTCTAGAAGTGTGTCTGATCTACTAGGGTTTTAGAGAGAGAGAGAGAGAGAGTGTGTGTGTGTGTGTGTGTGTGTGAGTGAGGGGTTGTTCATCTTCATCCGTGAGGGACGCGACATCGATGTGAAGGAGAGAGGGTGGAACGCCATCCGTGAAAGAGTGTGAGGAGAGGCAGGGAAGAGGGTGACGTGGCTGCATCCGTGAACAGCCGTGGCTATAATTGGAGATACCATTGTTTCTGGTACAGAAGTTCCTGTAAAAATAGAAAATATTCTACCTTTAAGTGCGGTTTGAACTATGATAAATATATTTCAACCAATTATCTTGGAATCTAAACAACCAATATATATGGATTTGAACAACTTTACAAGTAATGCATGTGTGAATAGGTGTTAGGTCAGAGAGTGAGGAGAGGGAGAAAGAGAGAGATTGGGGATTTGGAGTAGAGAATTTCTGTAAAAGACTGTTGTAGACAACTTCAATTCATCAGTTCTGTGTCTCCTAGAAGCAAACATATCCTGCAATCAATCAACAGTATTGATTATTCAAATTGTAATATGTATACATACATGTGTGTGTGTCTTTATATATATAAACACAACACACTATAAATCAAGGACATCCTTCATTGAGCACTGAATGATTAACTTAAGATGTTCTGTGTCTATATGAAACCAAATTCAGAATAAAACTCCAAATTCTTGATATGGAAAAAATATTGATACTAAAGAGTACTTTTGATTTGAAAACCTACATATAGTATGCTACATTTGTACATAATATTCTTGGGTGGTTTAATGTACATTTTAATCTATAAGTAAAGTAGTTTTTCTTAGGGATCTCAAACTTCAATCTTAGTTATTACATTCTCAAAAGTCTAAGTAAAAACCTAAGAAATACTAAATTACTAAAATCAAAAGCATCAATCTTGTTTAGAATGCATAACACTAAAAAAAGTGTGTACGCATAATAAACAAACAAACTTACCCAGTAATATCTCAGTATCTCACTGTGTACATAATAAAGATATATTCTTGATTTGCAGTTGGTTGAAAAAGAGAGGAATAATGGCTTCATCAAGCTCTTACAACTCTCCATGTGCTGCCTGCAAGTTCTTGAGGAGAAAGTGCATGCCTGGGTGCATATTTGCACCCTACTTCCCACCCGAGGAACCGCAGAAATTCGCAAATGTTCACAAAATCTTCGGTGCGAGCAACGTCACTAAGCTTCTGAATGACATCCTGCCTCACCAGAGAGAAGATGCAGTGAATTCACTTGCGTATGAAGCCGAGGCGCGCGTTAGGGATCCGGTTTATGGGTGTGTTGGGGCCATATCTTTTCTTCAAAGGCAAGTTGATAAGCTTCAAAAGGAGCTTGATGCAGCCAATGCTGATCTGATTAGATATGCATACAATGAGATTCCTAGTGGGATGAATGTGGTGCCTCATTTGAGCTCAATTCAGCCTATTACTCCACCTCAAAGATCCATTGATCACTACCCTAATAGGAGGTTTGGAGATATTGATGGTGGTGGTGGTGGTGGATACTACCAATCACCACCTTCTTTTCCTTACCCTTATGGTAATCAACTTCAATGGAACCCATCAAGCTCTGGTGGTGGTGGTGGTAGTGGTGGTGGTGGAGGTGGTGGTGGTGGTGGAGGACAAGGTAACATATGAATTTCTTTCAATCTCTATGATGTTATAAAACCCTCATTTGGGCATGTTATATTTGAGACACTATGGTTTACTAGCTGAACTCTATGGCTAGTTAAGCTATGATGTGTGTTCTATGTGTCTATATATCATCACATGTGAGTCATCTAGCTAGACCACCAATCCCTACTCCTCCCCATAATTATATTATTATTATTACTTTCGGTGGTCTTAGTTAAGATTATTGAATAACATTGGGATCATTTATTTTTTCTAATGCTACCGACTTTTTTATATAGGGTTGGTTTTTGGCTTCACTAATTCTTTAGGTTTCTTTGGGGCGTTTGAGTTGCATATGATGTATTGAAATTGTATACCAATTCACCTCTAAATTGTATAAAAATACATATGATATTCATGATATATATATATATATATATATATATATATATATATATATATATATATATATATATATATATATATATAGATCGAGTTTTATTTCAAAACTTATAATATGTTAAAAACTCAAAAATAATTTTAACTCTTATACTTTTACTATATAAAATTATAAGAATGCAAATGAAAATCATGTTTGAAATTTTGTTTTCTAAAATGTAATATTGATAACATATTGTCTACATAAAATGTGGACTTAATACTAGTACATGCAAATGATTGCATTTATTTTTTTTTTTCAAGAAAACGTTAAGAGAGATGAGATAAATTAAAGAAAGAGTGAAAAGTGAGAAGTGAACTATTATTTTAGTTTTCAAATATCCTTTAGATTAAAGCATTTTGTAGGGAGGTTTATGTGGTTCTTATGGTTTTGAGATATAGTTGTATATGATGATCACAAGAACATATGTATGAATGCACATATATACATGTATCAGAGGGCTTGTTATATAGAGATGTTAAGGTGTGTAACAAAGATGTGACATTCCTATATGGTTAGATGTTCAGGTCCATGATAAACAAAATGCGTAGGTTTAAGAGTACGATTAAAGCATGTGTAAGTTAGTTGTTTTAAGAATAAATATACATGTAACATAAACATATGCATATATTGTCACTTTCTTACAACTTACTTTTGTTACATAGGGTTTCTTTTATATATTTACAATTATTATATACACGTACAGTTTATATACATCTTTGATTAGAATATATATTTTTTCTAAATATCTCGTTATTTAAATTTCTACGGTAAAATATTAAAAGTAACCATGTTAAGCTGGGACTATTTTCCAAACGGAATCAATAATTGCATGAAAATCCGAAAGATTCTAGTGAATTTTCATGTAAGGCTTCCCTTTTCACCGTTGATATATATACTGTTTTCATTTTCTATTTAGAAACAAAAACTAACAAAAAATGAAATTTTTATGTCCGGAAAAACATTTGAAAAATTAAAATAAAATGAAATTTTTATGACCTTAAGGGTTATGAATTTAAGCCGCAAAAACATGCATACAATAATCGTGAAGCTGTCTAACCTCTTTCGAAACCTTGCACTATACAAGAGTTAAGTCAAATACTGATATATTTTTATAGCTATAAGATTAATTAAAGAAGGATTCTTTTGAAGTAGAGCTAGGTCTATGACTGAGTCCTCCATTAGCAAGTAGTTAATATTCTCGCTAATATTCTCACTTTTTAAGCTTCTTCAGTTTTGTTCTTGGACCACTTTCTCCTTTAATTCAGACTTTAATTTTTTAATTCATTAATATTTAAGCCTATGGTTGCCAATTGCTATAGCTTCCATGAATATAATTCTATAAATTCTATTTTAATAACAAAAACTGCACAAAAGTCAGCAAATATACGAAGTATAAAAGAATGAACCAAAGAGGAGAGAAGTCTATATGCTGATTTTAAAAAGTAGATGATATGATCTTTAACATATGTAATCAAAAGATTTAGGCTGTTAAATGATGATTCACCGTTGGTTTCAAAATTGGTAGTGGATTATATAGTAGGTATTAAATAACGGCATACATACCTTTCTGGATGTCCTGCTGCGAAATCAATTGATCCCGCAACGGGTACCTAAGTAGAGGGGCAGTGTTTCACTCTGCAGTGCCCCTCTATCCCGGTTTTCTTTCCCGATCTCCCTCGCTTTTTCACATAATTTTATTTAAAAAGACGAGTGGTAGTATATCTCACCATGTATTTTAAGGACATGATCTAGTGACACAATTATAATGATATGTATATATTTATATCTTATAAATGGGAGCACATATATGATCTAGTGATTGTGGCATGTGGTAGGTGTCGGCTAGTAAACGCATGGGCGAAGGTAGAATTTGTAATCATGAAAATCCTATAAAGTGCATGCACAAAGAAATTGGGACCCGACAAGGAGAATTCAATGACTAAGAAGCTGAGATGATAATTTGGTATTAACTAGATATCAGAGGTAATGACTAGTGTTATAAATGACCTAACGTCCAATGAACAATTTGTGAACTGTTTCACAAGAAGTTTATTTATGTTTGTGAATTTAATAAATGGACGAACACGAACATGAAAATTATGTTTGTTTAGCTAAAAGAATTAAACATGAACACATGTCGCGCTCATTCATTTATGTTCGTGAACATTCGATATTGTGTTCGGTTATGTTCGTTTGTGATTGTTCATATAAAAATTCTATATTTTATATTTGTATTTCACTAGTTTAACCTTGTTATACTATTTGTCTCTTCTAACATCCCTCAATTATTATTTTTAATTATGTTTGGATAATTAATTTTCCTGTTAATTATATTTTTGATAATTGTGTCAAGTATGCTCGGATCATTATGTTAAGTATGTGTCAAAGCTTGACAAACTTTCCTTTTTGTTCGTTTATGTTCACAAACATTTGTTTATGTTCATTTATCTTTGTTTATATTCATTTATGTACAATAAGTGTTCGTGAACGGTTCATTTTCTTAATCAACGAACATGAATAAGAAATCTCATTTAGTAAGTGTCCGTAAACAGTTCATAAATAACTTCATTTCCTTAATAAAGAAACATGAACAAGGTGTTGTTTGTGTTCGTTCGGTTCATTTACAGCCATGACGGATCTAGAAACAAAGTTTAGGGGTAATGTTAAAAAAAATTACCGTACATTTATAATAATAAAAGGATCCGAAGTAAGATCATTCAAATCAAATCCATTTGGGATCGGAGGAATTGAACTCGAAGGAATTGAACTCGAAAGAGTTGTTGACCCAATATCATCATCATTATTAGAACCAATATCTCACTCTTGATATTTTTTGTTAAAAAATTTACCAATAAGAACTTGTTTTTTTCTCTTTTAAATCTCTAACTTTATAACAATAACACAATAAGATTACAAACTGCACTTAAAAATAACACAATTCAAATACCTAATTTCAATATCAAATCTTTAACTCATCTTTTAAATCCTTACTTCATATACCTAATTGTATAAACCCTAAATATTAGAAATTAAACCACAAAACCATTGATTTTCATAATGTAATAGAGAAAAAACACTAGAAATGTTACCTTAAAGTGGGCGGTGAATTGGTGAAAGATCACATGTGGGTGGTGGCAAGGGTCGCCACAGCAGGAGGCAGTTTAGCGGTGGTCAGTCTGACGATCAATAGTGGGAACGTGGGGTGATTGGCATTGTGGGTGGATGTGGCTGACTGGCTGTGGCCTAGGGAAGGGACGAAGGGTCTATGGGGGCATGAGGCGATGGATGTTGTTTTTTTATTTTAAGTTTTATATTTGATTGGGTTATGGGTATTTGGACTAATTAGTTACGCTTTTTAAGTTGTTTAATGTTTTTTGGTCTTGTTTTTATTTTGGGCTTGTTAATTATTATTGTATTGGACTATTAGGTATTTGGTCTTATTAGTTATTTATGTTTTGATAAAATGTAATGTTTTTTTTTATAAAATACAAGATTATTTTTTATAATGTTTTAAACTTTGAGTTTAAAAAAATGTAGGGGTAACATAATATTTTCTCAGGGGTAACGTAAAACCGTAATTTTTTTATTTTTTATTACGTAAAACCGTATATACACTACCCGTAAAAAATTGTGGGGTAGCGGAGGCTAGCCCTCGGCTCCATGTAGATCCGCTCTTGTTTCCAGCCCTAGTTATGACTATGTGTTGCAGTGGCTCGGTTTTAAATATTGAAGCGTAAATAATGGACGGTTCTTTCTCTAATTCATTTTAGAACTGCAACTATTAATGTTAATTGGGGAATTTAAAAAATGTTATATCTATGTGAAGATAAATGCTAAAGAATAAGAAAACATTTTCTAGTTCATTTTAGGATCGTAACTTCCGACTGTACGTTCGAATTTAAGTGAATGCTATGTTGTGAAAATGAATGTTAAAAAACATGAAGTTAAACTTAAAAATATAATAAGTAAAAATATTTTGTATGTGTGTCTGAACTCGGTTTGGTGTTAAATAGTATATAAAAATAATGACATAGCAATGATATATTTAAAATTTTCTAAAACATTATATTTTTTAATTTATAAGTTGAAAACCACATATGTTTCGAAATAATTATTACACTATTAAAATGTTAAAATTTTAAAAATAAAAGAAATTATTGTGTGGTCATCTGTTAGAAAAGATAATTCAATAATCATTTGTAGTATTTGTGTGTTTCAACAACTTGTAAATTACTCTTCGTACTACTTGTATTTGGTATTCACTAATAGGAAGTATATGTCATTGTTGACATTTTATATAAGTTTCTTCGATTCTTCTGATAGCAATTTTCTAAAATAACTATATGATTAAATCAATAATTTTATTCTTTTTATTTTGCTTATTGTGAAACATTAAAGGCGGTGAGTCGAAGAATAACAACACTACCAACATATATTAGACCATTTATGGTGGGAACCTTTTGAAGTCATGAACGACAGACGTGGAAGAGGGACTGATGACAAGATGAAGATGTAGCAAGGAGAGGGGTAGGTTGTGATATGTGGTCAGGCCGTCTATGAGAAAGACAACTTATGTGTTGCGCTCTATGGGGAAGGAGAGATGATGAGGTGGTTCTTGGGAGGCAGATCGCATTTGTCAATCATGTGATATGAACCAATGATTATGTGGGGATGAACACATTTTCTACGTATATTGTTACCGCGAGATCATAAAAAGACCAAGATATTTGTGTATTTATATATTTTATATATGTATGTATAATATTTATTAGCAAAGGACAATTGCTTTTCTCTTTCGGGTAGAATTAAAAGACACAATGAATATAGAAGTCAAATCATGAATGAAATGTGCAGCAAAAGCTAAAAGGATATGGCAACAGTAAATGTAGCAGAGATTTTGTAGGTCTGTTTTGACGTGTTTTAGAAGCAAAGGGGGTGCAGTTGTAAATTGCCAGGCTTTGTTCTTTTGGCTTTAACTATGTTTTTACAGAGGGGCCACCCAAATAATGTGTTTCACTCTTTCAGTCCCTATACTTTAACCTTTTTCATTCCAATCCCTCCAAGTCCAACTAAACCTCCTAAAGTCAACTTTCTTTTGTGTGCGTTAACTACTGTTAAGTCAACTTGTATTAGGTTTGGACACAATTGGACATACTCTTGGTATATGATTATGTAATTCTAGATAGGTTGTATCTTATAATATGCCTATAAAGAACCAAACATATAAAACTTATTCTATCATCTTCGATCCATTATAACTCACAACAGCCTAGTATAAATCCTTGTAGCCAATATGATTCATCGACCCAATGTGATTGTTTATGACCTAAATGTACGGTCGGTTTCAAGTTGGTGGCTTGTTTAACAGTATGGTCGCAAGTGTGATCGCAAAATAATTTCGTATCGTAGAATATGATTACTTAAATATTTTTACAACTGCATTTGTGGTCGCAAGCAAGCTTTTTGCAACCAAAAACGTGGTCTAAAATAATCAATTTTCTAAGAGTGTTAGCACATATCGCACCTTACTTTATAGGTAAAGTAGTAAAGTAGCTGAGTCATTCGAGAGACTTCAAACTTGGCTAAGCCTTCACATAAGTATAATTGCTATCGAGCAAACAAGAATTGATGATTGTTCTCCATGTTTAGTATGTAAATGACATAACTAAGATTAAGTAGATATAGAAAGACAATTTCCGAAAACAATTCGAGTGATCTAAAGTCATATAAGATTTAGGATTGAAGTTTTGGGCTATAATGATAATCTTAATTTTTACATAGTATTAGTTCAACTTTCATTATTTTACACTTCACTTGTAAGGTTAGTTTATTTCACGTCATTTCAAGCTATAAAATTTGAATTCCACTTTTTTTTGTTAATTTTCCTTGCAACAATCTAAAGAGATGCATTGGTCTCACGCGTATTATGTACACAAGCAGACACAACCAACATGTGTGCCTTCTCTAAATTGTAGTAAGCGGAGATTATTGAGCGGTTTTAGTAAAATTAATCTTAACCAAGGCAAACAGGAGATTATTGAAATTCTCTAGATTTTAGTAAGCGCTTAAGCGGTTTGATTAGAACATTTGTCAAAACTAAACAAAAAAACCCTAAATCACCCTAAAAATCATTTATAGAGATGTTGTGAATTTGTGTGAAAATGGGAGATTATTGAACTTCTTGTTTAATCCTTTTGAAATGGATCTTCACAACCAAAAAAGCAGCATGGGAAGTTCAAAGATTCCAAGACACATATTCGTCATAACACATGATATAAAATAAGATGTTTTTTTAATATATTTGTTTGTAATGGTATTAAGCTATTTTAAGAGTTTCAAACTAAGATTAGCTTGTAAAATTCCCTAAGTGGTGCCGCAAAAATTATATATATAACATAACATTATAGATAATGTTATGTAATAAAAACACCATATATATTACAAGTCACATAGATGAAACATACAAACTAAATCATATGAGTTCTTTTATCCACAATCATTGTGGCACTAACCAAAACTTCATCCATGTAACTAGATAAAATAATAGCGTTAAATAATGAAAGAAAATGATACCCAATGGATAATCATAACCATATTTTCCTATGATTTGATTGTGAAATTTGACCAAAGATAAATTGAACCTCAACCTAAGTGGAGTAACAATCATTGGAAGTTGTCATTTAAATGGTCATATGATATGATATGTTATCCTTAATAACATGGTGCATGCCCTAATTTATAAGCCGAAAGTGGTCTTTTGGTAGGCCACCAATGATTGAACTCATCATATATTAAGACCATTACATTACATCACAAAGGACCCATTACTTAAGATGGTAAAGTAAAAGGTATCGGTTAGGTTGGTTGATGATCAAACTAAGGTTGAAACAGATGATTTTTAATACCAGTCCAACAAGGTTGGACTGATTCATCAATCGTTTTTCTTTGTTTTAGATTTTGATAAATACCTAATGT
This sequence comes from Flaveria ramosissima, assembly GCA_025215565.1. NCBI lineage: Eukaryota > Viridiplantae > Streptophyta > Magnoliopsida > Asterales > Asteraceae > Flaveria > Flaveria ramosissima. The sequence continues at coordinate 38,240,769 of CM046044.1, read as the reverse complement.
GACTTAAATATGATTATGAAATTAAACTGTTAAAATAACAATCCATATCTTTATGAAACAAAGTTGCATAAAATGACAGGTTAAAAACAATTATTAGATGGATATATCATTACTAATATTATGATATATAGACTATAGAGTGTGCTTGTATGGTGCTTAGTACTAAGGCAACCATGGGTCACAATAGCTAGTAATATGTTATAACTTAGTTTTAACTATTCTACCATTGTTAAATCGGAGGTCAAGCTACAAGAAAATAATTACACTAGATACATAATAGAATATTTTGATCACATGAAGGGTCATCTCATGTTCCTTCCACGTGCATACTTCAATATATGTTTCTGATATCTTCAATATATTGTCCCAATTTAGGACATCAAACTATACTTGGTGCATTTCATGGATTTAACCCTTTTTGTTTCTCAGATTTGTCTCTCTAATACGGTAAAGAAATGCTAAAATACTCCTAATTATCTATGTGATTGACACTTTAAGAATATTTATGTGATTATATATGATCATCTTATTACCGTGTATAATGTTAGAATATATATCAATTGTATCAAACCAAATATAAGGAAAACACAGAAGGTTTGAAGCGAACACACTTCGATTCTATTTTTTATTAGAAAAACACATAAATATGAATTACTTAAATGTACTCAACATTAGACCAATCCTCCTATAACATTACAAAGCCAAATAAACCATTACTATAATAGTAATGTGTCACACGACCTTGGTTTTCATATATGTTTTAGTGAATACAAGATAAATTAACCGATTTTAGTTTAATAAATTTTTTAACAGCTCTAGTTTAGTGGTTAAGACTTGAGACTTTATCTCTTGAAGTATTCAGCCCGGGTTCAAATCCATGAGGTTTCTTTTTGTTTGTTTTGTTGATGTTATGCTTTTATTTTATTTTTTAATATTGTTTGTAAATTATTTTATTTTCTTTATTACAGATTTCTTTAACAAATTTGCCATTTTACTGCAGTTTTTTTAACAGTTTCGATTTTAAATATAAAATTTATCAACGTAAAAGTTCATTTAAGTGTTGGATTTTTTAATGGTTTCAGTTTTTTTGGGCGTTTCAATGTTAATTTACCAAATGGTTTCGTTTTTTATATGAACTTTTGAACTTTATTAACGTAAATTCACTACAAGACACGTTGGTTTTACTTTAATCTATATCAAGTTATATTTACATGACAACACGCGAGAACTAAGTCATGTTTACGATGCGATGTGTAAAACAAGTCGTAACGCATGAAGAATTGGTATACTTATTTTTATTGAGGTTTTGATGTCGCAACAACGCGTGGTTCTAATTCTAGTTTAAATAAACAACCAGATAAGTACTAAATGATTTCAAAACCAATTCAAAAACTAAAGGAATTTTTTTTCTTTATCTTAATACTTCGTAAAAAGGTTGGTATATCAAAATGTTATAGTTCTGATTCTCAATACTTTGTAAAAAAGGTTGTATATCAAAATGTTTTTGAAGGGCCCAAAGTTAATGAATGTTCGATCCAGTTAGTATAAAGAGTTGGCCCATGTTGTGTAACCTTATAACATTCTTAAATCCGACAAGTGGTTAGGCGTGACCCGACCCGGTGGACAATAAATTATTAAAAAATCTAATTGTGAATTTGGTTGATTTAGACCAAAGTAATACATGGCATATTCGTAATATTTTGTTAATCTTTGCAAACGTTATTTTAGTTAGATTTCATGCAAGTTTAATAAAGATGAAAATTACGATTTCATCTTGTTTGATAAAACTAAAATGTTACGAGATCGGGGCTTCAAATTGGCATCAAAATTGGTGCGTCTCCACCAAACATTTCAAAATTGGGAGGATTGGTATGGGGAAATTTGGTAAATCATTCCCTCTAAATGAGATAAGATAGTAGTAATGTGACGTTTATATGAGATATGAATAAATTAAGAAAAATTGATGATCACTTTCTACACGCTAAAAGTATTATACCACCAAACAAGCCTCTTTGAACTTTGAACCCATCTTATATTGGCATCTAAATTTTAACTCTCCTTAAAACTACACGCGTTAGGTAAAAAAACAAAAACTGCATTTTATCTTATCGGAATTTTTACATATTTCTTCTTCTTAAGATCATAAATTACATATTTCTCTAAACTAAAAAATCAATAACATATTTCTCATTTCTAAAACATATATATATTACATATTTATTCATTTCATTAATTTTAACCTACTAAATAACAATTTTACCTTGTTTTCACTACATGATTTTTACATATTGATGTTTTATTATTATAATTGCTTAAAACTTTTTATAATTATTTGTATTTGGAAATATAACTTTGATTATCGGTTATTTTTGTTTTGAAATAAAGTTTTAAAAAAGATATAATTTTGTTTTGTATAGATGATCGAACATGAGAATATATGTAATTAATTAGGAAGTGAAATGTGTAAAGTTTATATAGTGAAAATACGAATAAAATAATCCTTCACTAATAATTTCATTAGAATAGGTAAATATATAATATATATGTTTTAGAAAGAAGCAATATATAATTACTTTTTTACTTTGAGTAAATATATAATTAATAATTTTAACCCTCAAGAAAAATCGAAACCATAAAAACAAGACTCTACTAAACATACCTCATTTATCTCACACAAAAAGACACGTAAATGCATAGCGGTTAACCACCCTCTAATAAGTTAAGGTTTGACACGTAAGACGGCTGAGTCAGCAACCCATGTAAGTATGTATGAGTACATGGGTATAATTTGTCCCACGTTATCTCTTTAAACATGTGACACTCGTCTCCCTCCATCCCACGTGTCTACACACCCCTTTCCCTTATATATATACTCACCGGCGCTGCTCTCTGCGGCTCCTCTTTCCTGACGGCTAACACAATAACAACACCAGCAGCCGCCAGCCGCCGTCGGCTACCGCCGTGAAGATTCTTCACCGCCAGCAGATTCTCCGGCATCACAGTCACAACCACCCTCGTTAATGGATTGACGGTGACCGGAATTGTGACGTCAGCAGGTTTTGTAATAACGATCTTGCATCACTAACCTAAATTGTAATTACTAATTAGTAAGTAGTCATCACTGCAAGGTACTTGGGCCAGAGAGTGAAGAATGTGGGCTAGAGAGCCCAAGAAGCAGTCAGGATTTGATATGTGGGCCTTTGTATATTGGGGTGTTGACTTTTGACACCATTATCAAATATATATTTCATTCTCATTATTTTCATTCATTATTCAATATTATTTTTAAAGATTGTGTACCAGCAATGATCTTTAACTCAAACGGTTAAGGTAAAACGTATAAATTCCTTCCAAATTCCATATTGCTGACATTATACTAAAGGCCAACCATAAGTTCCATTTAACGATTTGCTATTATCCAATCTCGACATCCGACCACCTCTTGTTTTGACACTGCGAGGGTGTATTAGCATTAATTATATTTGGTATTAGAAGTGTAACTATCTACCAAATACAAATTAGGTCAAACTGTAATCGATTTCTATGATTGAGATTGTGAATAATAGATTCAATTAGTTTTACCAATTAACCAAAAAACCCTTCAACAAAGTCGATTCGAATCAGTTTTGCCTGTTAGTACATAAATTTCAAGCTGATGTGAGCTCATTCATGCTTACTCGAGTAAATGACGTCTGTCAATGTAAGACTGTTAATATGAGTTAAGGTCAAAATGAGTCGTCAGGTTAAAAACGAGTCCAGACTAACATGAGATTAGGGTGAATGAGTTATGTTAAAAAGAATTAATAACATGTATTCACCAATTACTATGATGGCAAGTGCGACGGGTGTTAGCGGCAATAGGCGCTGGCTGAGACAGTAGAGGCCATTGCGGGATGAATGAGTCACCATTGTGACAAACAAATGTCCCACTTATGCAAGAATCGACCCTTTAGCAACTTTAAACCCATTATTGATGTTCACGTATTATTGTTGCATTAAACATTTGTAACTTTATATATACATTCTTACTATTCCATGTTGCATCGTACAAAAACCTGTTATTAACTTAGTCGACTCAGGTCGCAAGTTGAACAGTTGCAGTTTTCGCAGTATTTAACAATATTATACAGTGGATTAATTGAATTAGATTTAACAACATTTTAGAAACAGTATAACTTAGTTATAAACATCCTGAAATATAAACAAGCCAGAACAAATATACATTCTAGAAACTTTAAAGGACCTTTATTATGAAAATAAAAACTCTGCAACATCTATTGACCCTGTTATATGTTATTAAATTTAAGGGAAAGCACCACAGTATAAAACAACATAATACATGATTTAAGTTCAGAGATAAGAGACTAGCCTTTGTCTACACGGAGACGGGTTCCGGCAAGGCCTCTGGTGGAGCACCACTGCTACCATTGAGGACGGTGACGTTACCATCGGAGTCAACATCAACAATTACAGAATCGCCCTCCTTGATATCGCGTGCAAGCATCTTTTCCGCCATGCTGTCTTCCAATAGCCGCATGATAGCCCGTCTTAATGGCCTTGCACCATAGCTAGGATTGTAACCTTCCTCCACAACACGGTCTCTAAACCTCTCGGTTACTTGAAGTTCAATTTCTTTACCTTTTAGCCTCTCGAAAACTTCCTTCAACATAATATCAGCAATCTCTTTGACTTCCAGTTTGGTCAACTGTCTGAACACGATCATCTCGTCTAATCTGTTCAAGAATTCGGGCCTGAAATATTGCTTTAGTTCTTCAGTCACCAGGCTCTTGATTCTGTTGTAGCTGCTGTCTTTCTCGTCATAATCGAGGTCAAACCCGATTCTCCTTCCACCTTTTTCGATTACACTGCTACCCACATTCGAGGTCATGATTAGAAGTGTGTTCTTGAAGTCAACGGTACGTCCTTTGCTGTCGGTCAACCTTCCATCTTCAAGGATTTGAAGCATCATGTTGAAGACGTCAGGGTGAGCTTTTTCGATTTCGTCGAATAGGACGACGGTGTAAGGGCGGCGGCGGACCGCCTCTGTTAACTGACCGCCTTCTGTGTAGCCAACGTAACCAGGAGGTGAACCAATGAGCTTTGAGACAGTGTGTCGCTCCATAAACTCACTCATGTCCAGCCGGATCATGGCTTCTTCAGAGCCGAAGTAGTAAGCGGCTAAAGCTTTCGCGAGTTCAGATTTACCAACACCAGTGGGTCCCGAGAAGATGAAACTGGCAATGGGACGGTTGGGGTTTTTGAGTCCGACACGAGCACGGCGGATGGCACGGCTAATGGCTTTGACCGCTTCATCTTGACCAATGATTCTTGTGTGGAGTGTTTCTTCCATCTTGAGGAGACGGTCTGATTCATCTGTAGACACTTTTTCAACTGGGATGCCAGTCCATGATGAGACGATATGTTGAATGTCCGCTTCAGTTACAGTGGGGCCCTCCTCTCCCGCCTCAGTCTCGGCTTTGCTCATCTCCTTGTTCTTGTCCACAAGAGCGGATATTTGAGTTTTAAGATCCATTTCCCGATCACGCAACTCCCCAGCCTGTCAAGAGTATAAAATTAGCATCACTTATCCAGAAAAAGGAAAAAAAAAAAAAAAAAAAAAAGATGTGACAAGCATATCAAATGTACAGAAAACTAAATGTGACAACCAACAACATGGATGGACTGGCTAACAGGTCAAAACAATTTTGAGTTAAAACTTAGTTGGCCCGTCAGATTCAGCTGCTCCATCCAATTTACTCTAAATTATGTAGTAATAATTAGCTTGGTAAATCACAAAAATTATTACTAAATTATCTTAAGAATAATTGGTGTTGTTTGATTACACTAACTCAGTAAGATCTGCCTGAGTCAGAAGCTGACCCAGTTAGAAGTTCTGACTAGGTATGCGTCTGACTGAAACTTGGCTGTTTGATTCAGTATTTGACTAGAACCAAATCGATTCACACCACCGGAGTCACACCACCGGTCAGAACCACCACACCACCACCACTGTCACCATATACATTCCGACCACCACCGCAATCCACCGCCCTTCGCCACCGTCGTCCGCCGAACTTCTAACTCGATTCACACCACCAAATCGATTTACACCACCACCACCGCAATCCACCAAACCACCACCAAATCAATTCACACCACCAAATCGATTCACACCACCACCACCGCAATCCACCGAACCACCACCAAATCGATTCACGGGGTAGTGTGGCTCGGGTCCGCCACAGACTAGAGCGAGGATGTTGCAACGGAAGAGCATCTGGACGATAGCGATGCCACCTCCGGTGTCGAAGTCCCGGCGGAAGATCTCTCGGAAGGGTGGTCGCAGGTCTCGGAAGGGGTCGCAGGTCTCGGAAGATCTCTCGAAGTCCCGGTCAGCTAATTTTGTTTCTAGGTCTGGGTCAGCAATGGAGACCCGGTCAGCTACCCCCGAAGCCGAAATCAAACGGGCTGACCCGCTGACCGGTCAGCCCGGTCAGCCGGAAACAAACAGCCCCTTAATATGCTTTGAACCTCCGACCCTTTAACGTATTGGCATTTGTGCTTTTCATTTTGAGTAAATTTTTAAATTTACTCATTTAACCATTAATAGATGAAACGTAACCCAAATCAACCCATTCATAAGCAAAAGGGTTGTCACCTACACAAAAATCAAATTACAAGCACAGTACCTTTTCAAAGTCTTGGCCACGGACTGCTTCGTTCTTCTCTTTTGTTATCTGCCTAAGTTCTTTCTCAAGCTCTCTAGCTTCTTCTGGGAGCTGAAGTGCATAGATCATAAGTTAATGGCTGATTAAACTAAAGAAAACAAAATAAAGATGGACATTAATACATACTTGTGCATGACGAAGTCTAACACGAGAACCAGCTTCATCGATTAGATCAATAGCCTTATCAGGCAGAAAACGGTCACTGCAGATATAGAAAAATCATCAGATAAATAAAAGGAAAAAAAACCAAAAAAGACGTATCTTTTATCATGTTATAAATATATAACCGATGATACTCTGCAAGAGGACAAAGCAAATTACGCATTGTATTCTTATACCTTATGTACTGATATGACAGCTGGGCAGCAGCTACCAGTGCATCATCTGTGTAGCGAAGTTTGTGGTGAATTTCGTATCGTTCGCGAAGCCCCTTTAAAATCTGTATGGTTTCATCAACTGTGGGCTCGGGCACCTTTACGGGCTGGAACCGTCTCTCCAGTGCTGGGTCCTTCTCAATGTGCTTTCGGTATTCATCAAGGGTTGTAGCCCCAATACACTGCACCAATTAATAACCAACACATAACCTTTAATAAGGAGTTCAGCGTTTTTAATCATCATGTGTGATTGATGATGACATCCAAGTATCTAACTGTGTGCATGCATCTCTAATTATTAAGGTTTTACTTGCCTGTAATTCACCACGAGCAAGAGCAGGTTTCAAGATGTTTGCAGCATCAATAGCTCCCTCTGCTGCTCCTGCTCCAATTAATGTATGGACCTCATCAATAAAGAGAATGATTTCATCACTTTGCTTGATTTCCTCCATCAGCTTCTTTAGTCTTTCTTCAAACTCCCCACGGTACTTTGTGCCAGCAACAAGGAGACCCATATCCAAAGTTATCACCTGAAAATCAGGAGCATTAATAACAAACAACTTCCTATGTTAATAAGCAAAACAACAAAAAACCAGACACGTGTTTTTGCAACCCACTTTCTTCCCCTCGATTGTTTCTGGGACATCGCCATTAGCAATTCTTTGAGCAAGGCCTTCTGCAATAGCAGTCTTTCCGACACCAGGCTCTCCAATTAAACAAGGATTGTTTTTTGTACGCCGTCCAAGAATTTGAGTAACTCTTTCAATTTGTGGCTGTCTTCCAACAACAGGATCCAGCTTACCCTACATGATGGAAGAAAGTATTTTTTAAAAAATACAAAAAAAATTACTTAAAGATTGTACACAACTCATATAAAAGACAATAACTACCTCCTCTGCTAGCTTTGTTAAGTTGGTACCATATTCCTCCAATGTTGGCATCTTGTTACCAGAGGTCCCGCCACCAACTCCAGCGCCCACGGCTTCTGCACTCTCGCCAACCATCCTGATCACCTACTCAAGGAGTTGAAGATTGGATAAAAACAAAAAAAGCACAAATATTGATAAGTAAAAAGGAAATTAGAATAGAGATGTATATATAATGAAGATAACTTGCCTGTGTGCGAATGTTATTTGGGTCTGCACCTAAATTCTCAAGAACACGAGCTGCTACACCTTCACCTTCTCGAAGCAAACCAAGAAGCAAATGCTCTGATCCAATATAATTATGACCTGAAACATATCCAAGATGCAAATAACTTATCATATATTCAAATTTATGATGATTCAACAACATACACACTGTTTGGTCAAGGGGATTACCAAGTTGCCGAGCCTCCTCTAGTGAGAGTTCCAGTACACGTTTGGCACGAGGAGTAAATGGAATCTCTACAGCAACAAATCCACTACCCCTTCCGATAATCTTTTCCACCTCAACACGTGCATCTTTTAAATTAATTCCCATTGACTTCAGAACCTTTGCTGCAATGCCAGTGCCCTCACCAATAAGACCTAATAAAATCTGCTCTGTACCAACAAAATTGTGGCCAAGCCTTCTCGCTTCCTCTTGTGCAAGCATAATGACTTTAATAGCCTTCTCAGTGAAGCGTTCAAACATAGCCTTCGGTACAATTCTACTAGGCTTTGCTTTCCGAACCGAGGTGGCAGCTGCAACTTTTGAGTGGAAATCCTGGCCTCTTTTGACCAAGTTGTCTAAAGCATTGGCTCCCCGCAAACCAGAAAAAGTCCTCACCCTCATTGGAGGAGCTTGTAAGCTACACATCATCTTGACTGCTCGTTTTGTATTACCAGATCGCTTTGAACGGACTTTGCTTTCACTTGAAACTGCAGAAGGAAAGCTGGTAGATTGCACTAAAGCCCCTGCCATGATTACAACCAGAGAATTCTGCAAAAAGGAAAAGATTTTATTTGAAGTTATGCACCATTTATCTTTAATATTCAAGAGGATCGATATTAGGGAACAAACATAAGTGAAAATCTAGTTGTTGTAGCATGAACAAATTTGCAACAATTCTTCTCAAAACATACATCATAATAGATACGTGTCAATATGATATCATGGAAAAGGTATGACTTATGCACTAAAAGCATGGGAACGCTACAAGACAATAGAAATCAATATCATACGCGAGGTGTTATCCCAATATCAGGTCAGCAAGCTAAAAGAGAATCCGCCTTAGCTTTTCTTCCAACAGTACTATCTTTGCACATAGTTCAGATAACTTGTACAAGCCTATAACTTTGATAATGTATACAACACCATAATTCTGATAATGTGCACAAACCTCAAAAAAGTATGAAACTTTTTTCCCTTTAGTAACTTTAAACAACCTTCCAACTATGTCAATATATTTCCCTTCATGACAAGTGTTTAATAATACACGAGGTAATGCGAAAAAGTCCAGGTTAGCACGTAATATCAAGTTTCAATCACAAAGTACAGGACCATAGGATAACTCATCAAAATTTAGTGCATAAGAAATCAAACAAAATCCAGAATTAAATGTGCTTGATAAATTGAATCATTTCTTCTTTCAAACAACTAGTTTCTTAGGCCTACATTACCACCGTATATTTTCTCCATTAATATACTCATCCTAAGCAATAAAAACAACTCATCAACAAACTTATTACATCAAAACAAGATTAACCACGAACACAAGCTTCCACAAAATCCTTCACCTCATCCACACAATCACACACAACTCGAACACACTAAAAGTCCAGATCGAACACCGAGACAACGAGATTATCAAATATCATCAATACATCAAAATTCACCAAAACAACGAATCAATTCCACCAGAATCCAACACAAACACACACTTCAAAGCAATCGAAACCGAAACCCTAACACAGCAACAAACAGATACACAAATCAACAAAAACACACAATTGAGGTGCGATTATGTACCTAACACAATGGAAGACGATAGAACAACCGTTGCTCGTGATCGGAACCGAATATTCCGGTTAATCGGAGGAAGACCTCCGGCGGATTGAGGAGATGTGGATGATAAACAGGAAGTGAATCTCTATATATCTTCTATATACTACCAGATTATTATTATTATCATTATTATTATTATTATTATTATTTGTACACGCAACTTCATACGGTTCAAGGGACTCTCATCTGGTGTAAAACGAGGATAAAATCGCTTTGGTTGCTAGCGTGACGGGGGTGTTTGGTTTATGGTGCGTCACGGACCGTTGGATTGGTTGTTGTTGACTGTTGGATTGGGTGTCGTTGATCGTTAAGGCTAAAAATATCGAAGATATTCATGGTTAAAATTAGATAAAGGAAATGAGAGAGAGAGAAGAATAAGTTGTGGTGTTGGATTGAGGTGTTGAATTTGTTTTTGACTTTTTGGTTTCTAGAATCAAAATTAAGGTCAAAAAATCCAGATTTTTACTTTTATTTTTGACTGTTTAACTAACTTTTTAATTCGAAGTTATCTCGTTTCTTAACTTTTATTGTGGGGAATGTGTTGGTGAACGTGAAGTTAAAGTTTTGGTAAGAAAAACCTTTTCTAGAAAGAGCAATATTATATATTTTTTTAAAATTTAAACCATTATATGTTGAATTAATGTGTTTTTAAATTCTAACCACTTATATGTTTAGAGCACTCACAGTGGAGTCCTTAAAATTATGTGAGTGTGTTTGGTATATTATATGGAATGGTTTTGAGTGGTTGTGAGTGAATAAGAGAGAAAATGTTATTGTGGATTGATATATTTGAAGAATCACTGTTCAATTCTTATAAATTTTTTAATATTTTTTAAAGTTGTTGTGAGTGGATGAGAGAGAAAAAAATAATGATAAAGATATAAAAAGTATTATTTAATTGAAAAGGAGAGAGAAAATGTAGTGATTTTTAGTGTAATTATATGGATAAAGATAAGGAAGCTACTGTGAATACTCTTAGGACTTGGGTTTTAACGTTGGATTGAGATATATGTTGAAGCCAAAGAAGAAGAATGATGTAGTGATAATAATAATAATACTATTAATTATATCCAATGAAATTGCTAAAGTTTGAAATTTTTGTCTTGTTATTAAATATGGTATTATACAAAATGACACATAAAAGGCAGCTTCAATACTGAAAACATTTAAGCACTCGGTTAATACCATAAAAAAACAGCATACTCTCTTATTTTTCGTGAAGAAAGATACTCAACGTGATTTCAATTAGTTTCACAGCTAACAAGTCATTAATTAAAATAATAAATACGTGTTATTTTAACAAGTTTATGGATTTTTAACATACAAAAATTAGTTTAGCAATATTTATCGTGTTTTTCTTTAGTCGTGTGACTATTATACATTAAAATAAGGTTAAGAGTTAGACGCTTTTTCGTGAAAGAAAACACAAACCACATCAGTTTTCTAATAGTATCAAGCCACTCAAATCTTCATGAAGGTTTAGACAATCGTATACAAAATTCACTCAAATCTTCATGAAGGTTTAGACAATCGTATACAAAATTCTAAAAGTTAAATTTACATCATGATTTAGAAAGATTCAAATCCCTTGTCCTACTTCACTTCCTTAATACAATCAAATTTGAAAAAATGATGAGTATAATCCATGATGTATGTTCATATTTGATTTTGGTTAATAGATTTCAAAAGTTACCTCTTTAGTCGTCAGTTGTCACTATTGACTCAGGCAACATATTTTGTCGTTGGCTCTAACAGTGGTTAAGAAGATCAATTAAGATTTTTTTTAAATATTATATGTCTTTGTTGGAAAAAAGAAAGTTAAATATATCATTTAACTTTAAAGACAAAATTAAAACCCAACCCCTAACATCACCTACCCTTTCATTTATTTTATTTTTTCTAAACGATATTTTTTATAACATCAAATTCCACCTAAATTTGTACTTGCAAGAATTTAAACACATATTAATTTTGTGGAAAACAAACACTATATCACTATACGCCTACATCATAGGTATCCATCCGTTTATTCAGTCAGCCCTAATAAAGACTTTCTTCTTCTCTATTAACCTCATTCTTCTCTGATCTCCATGGTTGCTAAACCTTTTCCTCAACCCTACAAAACTATATCTTATCTTATGGAGTTAACTTCTTTGAAACCAAAAACAATCTAACTAGAACATGGATGTTGCCAAGGAGTTCCTAAACCAGTCCATAAAAGCACCAAAGGAACAACCCCCTCCGGGATGTAGATGGACTATAAAAAATAAGAATTTAGAGTAATTCTATAGAGTTTTTTTAGCACCTAGAACCAAATGTGTTAATTGTGAGTGAACAATGAATATCATATTTGTAATTTTTTAGTTTATCAGCTCACCCATAAATTTAACCATCGGCAACCATCATCGTTGTGTTCATCGTATAAGGTCTCACACTGCGCAATTTAATAACATACGAATTTAAGCATAATTAATAATTGAGTAAACATTATACATATTATTAGTTAGATGAAACAATATACACGTGTAATCATTCGGAAAAGTTACTATAAATGTAACCAAACCTTAACTATTTTTAAATGAAATTGGTTCAATACCGATAAATGCTTAGGTCTTTTGGTCTCCCCAAGCCTCCCTATTTTCACATGTATTGTTTTGTGGTAACTAGATTATTTCAAGCCACGAATCAGAAATAAAATCAACCATATGTATCCCTAATGAGGTCAAGAACATAGGTGTGTCTTACATGTGGTCTTAGATCCCTCATTTGTGCTAGTGGCAACCTTATATGTTTTGATCAAGACGTTTACATGTGCACACAAGTTATGTGAAAAGGAATTCCACATATTGCTTGGTTTCTCATGTTTTTAAAAGAATTGTGCATTTGAAAACCTAAAGTGTACAAGAATATATGTCGATTTCGTCATTGTTAGAACTTCTGGTCGAGTAATGTTGGAATTGGTAATCTCTTATAATTAAATGTGCCCAAAATAGGTACGCATAAGCTTATATGGTGTTTAGAGTTTGTGTATATCACTAGCATAAGTTTCTTTTTAGCTCTAGAAACAATCCTTTGTTCACTGGTTCCTCAAATGAGACTAAGGTAGAAATAATCTCATATGTCAGATTGTTTTCACGTCTCTAGACTACATCGTGATGAATATTTGAACTAGCCCGGCACATGTACTAATGTGAGGATATGAAAAATGATCGTGCACGTGATAGGCAAATACATAGGATTTATAATGTACATTAGTATAAACTTTTCCCATATATCTCGGAATTGAATGTAATTTAGTGCACATGGTAAGGCATGTCCTTCATCTATAAGACCTGAAAAAATAGTTTACCATCTAAATGATTTGAATGACCTAATACAACTTTGTATAGTCTAAAACAACTCACAAGCACATTACAAGAGCAATAAATTTACTAATCATTATATACATGTATGCAATAGCAGAATGAGTCATTATGATGTAATGTGTCTTTCTAACTTACTAACACATGATATGGCTCATGTGTGTGCTGGAAATCATACACTTATATTTAACACAAAAACGACTTCTTTGACCTATGTGACTTTGTGTAACATATAACAACTTATTAACTCATACAATGCTCACTAAGGTCCATTAGAGTACTAATCATCATACACGTGTCTTTAACATCGAAATGATTTGTAATGATATAATGTGACTTTGTGTATCTTAAGGCAACTTACTATCACATGATAAAATCATTAAGGTCTATTTGTTTAACTTTTGTGTATTATCATGTTACAAGGAAAACTTGAGGTAAAGTGGGATCGGGGGCATGAAATGCAACAATTCAAGCGCAACAAGAGATTGAGTGAAAAGAATTCCAAGTACTCGCTTCTCTTAAAAAATGTTTTCATATTCTCTAAAATATACAATCAAATAGATAACATGTTAACAACTTTTACATGCTTTATGAATCTTGCAATCCCGTTCAGCAAGGCAGAGGCTTGCTGGTGATAGGCAGGCGTGACGGGTGGCCGGTAGGGTGGCTGCCGACAGTAGGGGTGATGCTCCGGTGGCAACAGCCAAGTAGGTTGAAATGTTAATTTTTGAAAGGTTTTGAAAGTTGCTCGTTTGTGCTTTCAGTTTAACAAACAACCTAGGAGATTTTCAACTTAACAAAATAAAAAATCAACGTGTGCAGGCACCGCTTTTACTCCAACTCTTTTTGGGATTAAGATCTTCGTTAAGGTATATCATGTCACTCGCCTGAAAGTATATTGTGTCAACACATAAAAACAATTACTAGTTCATACTATCCTACATAGATCCACCATACAAACAAACCTACATCAAGAAGACAAATTTGAAATAATAATAGTGATTTTTTTGCACACAAACAAAGTATTAAGACAAATAAAAATATATTATTATCACATCTTATATCTATCTAGAATATATAGCTAACCCGAAAAGGATATTCTCAAGGTGTTAATATTCAATTTCCCTGATTAATCACTAATCATCTTATTTAATCATCATGGGCCCAAATATGTTGTCAACTTCAGGCTTCAGCCCTAACATGGGCCCAAATATGTATGATCTCAACATTCTTATGATTGTTGGAGCAAATTCCAAAGATGATGGAGACATATAGCAGGCCATGAATATAATATACAACATATATAAACATATTCATTATAATATATATGTGTGTGTGTTTTATATGTATGTATGCAGTATGTATATGCTGGAATATCGTTTTGCAAGAGCCCAAGAAGTTCAATAGAAAACTTTCATGAAGATGTTGACTTTGACATTTGGAAGTCATTTTCTGAGGAATAATTACTCAATGTGCAAGAGATTATTAGCAGCATATACATACCTAGAAAGCTTCAACACATAAAAGTCAATGGTGCATTTGGCATATGTGCATCTTTCCAAAAAAATTATGAGTTTCGGGTCGAACCTACAAACACGTTTAGCTAAACAAGATTGTTTCAAGTCAACCTAGCGGGTAGACCCGTTTAACCGATTTATTTTTCTTAAGATGTGTTTTGTCTCACATTTAGGTATTTTATGTCATATTCTAAAAATCAAAAGAGATATTTACATAAAGTTTTACAATTTAAGCATAATCCTTTTATACACAATTGTATTTTAAGTTATAAAATAATACAACTCAAGTTAAAAGGCAGGACAGGTCCTGAGAAGTCCAAAAAAAATCCTAGGCCAGGGTGAGAACAAAAATTGGATCCGTATAATAAAAAAGTCTAAACCGAATAACTTGTATATAAAAAATTTATAATATGACGATAAATGTTTTACCAATAAACAATACGAAAGTATTGTAGCAAAATGTCTAATTTACTTAAGCAAATCGAGAGGCTCTTCTAGCATTTTTAGAAGCAAAGTTCTCAATCAACTCTTCATAATTTATTATATATATATATATATATATATATATATATATATATATATATATATATATATATATATATATATATACATATAATATTATAAATTTAAAAATCCGGCCCCTACGAGCGACCTGGCCCTGGGCCGTTGCCCGCCTTGCCCACCCCTAGGGCTAGCCATGTTAAACAGGTCGTGTTCATATCAACTCGTGAATATTTCTGTTGTGTTCAGTTCATGTGTCTAACATAATTTTCGGATTTCTATCAAAATCTCGGGTGCATGTCGTGTTGGACCCACCAACCCTCAAACACAACCTGCTTAGCACCCTTGAGATCAACCCAACACTATTGACCAATCCTAAATTTGACCCATTATTTAACTCCTTCATTTTGCCACCTTTGTTCCCTCAAGTGGCTAGAAAAGATCCATTTTGTGCTCTATTTTCAACTAGATGACAAATATGCAAGTACAAACTCTACCTAAGTATACTTATACTACTTTGCATATCCAACAATTTCATTTGTTCTTGAAAGATGCTCATGGGCTCATCAACTCACTTCCTCTATCTCACTTTCTTCATTACTTCTTTCACACAAGTTCTTTCTCTCAATGTTGTCATGAAATCATCACTTATGTACCCATTAACTTGTTCTGATCACACACATACATGTAACTCTTATCTATACCACATCTCTAAAGGCCATAAACTCGAAGAAATCGCGTCTTTCTACTCAGTTAACACCTCTAGCATCACACCAATTCAACACAACTCTAATCTTGATTATCTAGTATCCGTTCGGTGTGCTTGTGTGAAAGATAACAATAGTAACGCGTATTATTTGTATGAATCGGTTTATAACCGAAAAGCAGGAGAGAGTGTTGAGTACATATCAGATGAGTATTACAGTGGGCAAGTGTGGTCTGTTAGTGGAGAAAATGATGAACAACTTAGTGTGCATCTTGTTTGTGGATGTTTGGAGAATGAATCTCAAGAAGTTGTTACATATACTATTCAAGCTCAAGACACTTTGATTGGAGTTTCTGGGCTTCTTTCTGCAAAAGAGAGTGAAGTAGAGAATCTGAACAAGGTTTTGACTAAAGATCCGAATTATATGGATATCGGGTGGGTGTTGTTTGTGCCTCGAGAGAAGAACAAGATTCGAGCATCGAAGAAATGTGAGTATCCATTTCATCATCTAGCTATGTTTTATCTCTAACGGGTCGGATGAAAAAAATTAAGTTAATTAGAAAACAGTTCAAACGGGCCAAACGGGTCAAAAAGTGGATATTTAATGCATACTATTTTCTAAATTGCTTTACTCAAGAAAGTTAAACCATTACTGTAACAATATTGTTTTTGTAATCATAAAAAAATATTTATAAAAAGTTATTAAGAAAAGTTGGGCAAAAAGTGTTTCAGGTCAACCCGACCCGTTTCTTTATACTGTTATCAACTTTAAGTTTATGATTGTGTGTAGCAGGGAGGATGAAGACTTGGAAGATAATCATCTTTATAGTGTTATCTTTGGCCTTGCTTATGGTGGCTTTCTTGGTCTTGTTTCTTCATAGAAGAAGACAACGGTCTCGAAAGATAAAGGAAGATGAATCAAAAACTACCACAAAGAAGATAAATGCTGGGAAGACGACCCTCGAAAATCACTTTTTTAATGTAGACATGGAAGGTTAGTTTAATGTTAGTAGCTTCTCAATGTTGAATATTATACATTAGAGTTAAGCCCATTTCAGCATGTAATCTCTGTATATATAGTCTTGTATATTGTTTTACTGAACACACAGAGATATAAAAATTTTCATGGTATCAGAGCAGAGAAAAAAATATGTCTGATCATATATCTGAATGATGCAGAGGCAGCATCGAACATCGAGTCTGAAAAACCAGTTATAATTAGTTTGGAGGAGATTGAGCAGGCTACAAATAATTTTGATGAAGCAAGAAAAATAGGAGAAGGTGGATATGGTAGTGTGTACTTTGGCATAATAAGAGAAAGGGTATGAGTTATGCCATAATAATACAATTTTTTTAGTTTCTTTTTACACATTAATCTAACATTATTGTTGAATTATATGTTTAACAGGAAGCTGCAATAAAGAAGATGAGATCTAACAAGTCAAAGGAGTTCTTTGCAGAACTAAAGGTTCTTTGTAGGATACATCATAATAATGTGGTAAGAATATTATATTAACAACAAGGATTAAAGTTAGAAAACAGTTAAGGAATATAACAGTTGCAAAAAAGAAGTCAATGGACAAAACTGTTTAAATATTGGAATTTGGTTGGTTTTATGACTTTATCTTCACTTGTCAATCATGACCCATTCCTTGAGAAATAGCAATTCTTATTTGCTAAATGGGTTAATTTAGGTCTACTCAGATTATACAATGGGTCAAAACGAGTTGCCTTTGGGCCGCGCTGCCACCTACCTATCGTCCCTGACACGACCACCGGCACCACCACCAACGTCGCCACTAGCCACCATAAAAATAAATATAGTGGGTGAATTTGTTGTTACTTTTTTTTCCTAACACGACCTTGAGCCCATTTTGGCTAGAACCTCTTTCGACCCAAACCGTACTAATATTATAAAAAGGGGTTGTTTTGACCCAAACCCAACTTAGCCTGCTACCCGACCCGCCCGTTTTATCAGGCTTAGTTTTATTGAACTTTAACCCTAAAAAATAGACCAAAAAGGTATATGATTAGATTATGCCCTTGCTTTGTAGGTGCAACTTCTGGGATATGCAAGTGGTGACAACCATCTTTATTTGGTATATGAGTATGTCCCAAATGGAACACTTAGTGACCATCTTCAGGACCCTATGCTAAAAGGTACAATCTTTGTGAACCCATATCTAAAATATTAATGTAAATATATATAAAATGAAGATGGTTAAAATTTTCAATCCGATGGTGGCAACTGCGACCCATTATTGGTAAACGGGTTGATTTGAGTTATGCTTCAGCTTAAATCGTTTTGTTTCAAATATTTTTATCATCTTTTAAACTTTAATGTTTATTTTGTTGAAGAAAATAACATATGAAAAAATGTCCGCGCTCGGCCAACTAGTATTTAGAATTACTTGTTCTGACCCAAACCTAGTTTGACATGTTATTCAACCTGTCCATTTTGATTCTCAGGGCACCAGCCGCTTTCGTGGATAGCAAGAGCGAATATTGCACTTGATGCTGCTCGGGGAATCGAGTACATTCATGATCATACAAAGGCGCGTTATGTTCATAGAGATATTAAGACAAGTAATATACTTCTTGACTTGGGACTCAAAGCAAAGGTGTGTGTACAAAATTGTTAGCAACAGTTGAACATCTACTTGCTTTATACTTATTATTTTCTTTAATCTTTTATTATTAGAATTATTGATTTGGAAGATGAACTTTTTGTGACAATATGGTGATCAAATTACAAATTAATAACACTAAGTGGTTCTGTAGGTTGCAGATTTTGGGCTTACTAAGTTCGTTGAACGCGCAAATGAAGATGATTTAATAGCCACAAGAGTTGTGGGTACCCCTGGCTATCTAGCTCCTGAGTATGTTTGTGATCTTTGCTTAATTATAGCATGTATCTAGTGAGTATTAGGGTTGTTTGGATGTGTGTTTTGAAACTGACTATGTGATGTTGATAAAATAAGAATAAGATGATCAAATGCAATTAAAAAGGCTACAAAAAATAGTGTTTGGGTGTGATTATGTTGCTTGAAGTTGTAATATACAGATAATCAGATGCTTGAGTGTTTGACAAATCCAGATGATTTTCAATATGAAAGTAAAAGTTGTAATAAACAAAATAACCAGATGCAGAATCCATTTATCCAAACATCAAACAACCTATTACTAGTGATTTTTAAGATTGTTGTTGACAATTTAGTAAAAGTCACAAATTTGTATGAATTAATGGTTATTTTCAAAACTTTTTCTTCAACTTTTCTATGCAAGGTCAATAAGTGAAATGCAAACCACATCAAAAACTGATGTCTTTGCATTTGGGGTGGTTCTAGCAGAGTTGATAACGGGTCAGCAAGCGCTCGCACGTGATAAGCAGGAACCGAACAAGCTCAAGACACTCGTTTCAGTGGTAAGCAAACGCTTTCCATCAGCAGTTTGAGATTGTTTATTTCAAACTAATTACTTTTAGTGGTTTCAAATTACAAATTTGTCATGTTAATCTTCTGATACAGTTAACCATTTTCTGTTTCAAATCGAGCAGATGCGTGCAATATTCCAAGATCAAGATTCAGCTGCAGCAGCATTAGAAGCTCAAGTTGACAAAAATCTGAAAGGAAGCTACCCTGTAGAAGAAATCTTTAAGGTTAGTAAATAGTAGTATTGATATCCATCTAACAACCCATAATGAAAGGTTTCTCACACCCAAAGCAGTACTTTTTTTAATTTTTCAAGGTGATATTTGATCAATCATAAATTAACAGAAGTGTGCTTAATGGGAGAATGCTAGATGTTTTGTGACTTTGAATAAATCATTATGAAACAAAATTAACCACCGAATTTAATAGAAAATAAATAGTCTTGGGCATGATCAGATAACAAACTGTCATCAAACGGGTCGTAAAAATTAATATTCATGTGTGTTTGTGTAGCTGGAAGTTGTAATTATCAAGTATTTTGAAGTCTTTAACAGACTCTGATATTTAAGAACTAATAGATAAAATGACCAAAGCTCCATGATCATAACGTTTCGTTGTTCCTGTTATAATAACATAATTTTACACGCGTGTCAGATGGCTGAAACGGCTTTCCATTGCTTGAGCGAAGATCCGGCTAATAGACCAGAAATGCGCCACATTGTCACAATATTGGGTCAGATTGTGATGGCCTCTATAGAATGGGAAGCATCACTTGGTGGGTCAAGTCAAGTTTTTAGTGGGTTGTGTGATGGAAGATGAAACAACACAAATCATTCTGCAGCATAGATGATCCAGACAGATGCACAAAACAAGTAGTGACACTGTTGTTGATATAGTGTACCCTGAAAATGTAGCATAGAAAAGAACATAAATATTCTTTATGTACCTTAAAAACTGTTTTATAATGCTTGATGTGATAAAAACTGAATAACTGATTTGGTGTTTTCAGTTGAGGGTCGTTAGGAGAATTGGTTTTATTACTTATATGAACAGTTAACATTGTACATCTTAATAGACTTGGAAACGAGAACTCGAGTAAAGTTGTGTTAACACGAGCCCGGTATGAAATGTTTTGGGATTGATTTGGCAAAGAATATAGCAAGAATATCACTGTATTGTGTATCTAATGAAACATTAAACTATATAAAATAAGACGGTTTAATATATTTGGTGAATGATAGCAAAATGGTAGAGAGGGGATGGTAAATGGGTTGTGGCAGGTGTGTTGAACCTTACACGAACCCAAAAATTATATCAGACACATGAACCTGAACATAATATGAGTTTTCTCGGGTGATATTAACACACCCATTTAGCACAAAAGTTTATTTTATTTTGTTTGCATTTTAATACTCTAAATTTACAAATTTAAATGAAAACATAAATGTAAATAAAACTTTTCCGTTTAAACTATAAAACTAGATGGTCATTTGTCTTTTTATATTTAAATCTTGGCGTAAAATACACATTTACTTTAAGTTATGACCTAGAACACATTGTAGAAATATAATTATAAAATTAAGCACGTTAAACGAGTCAAAGTTTCACACAAGATCAACAGAGACTGACCAAAACCTAGTTAGACTAAACCCAAACCCGTAAATTCATGTTAAGGTTGGCGTCATGTCAAAATTTCACACTCCTATTATGCGAGGAATATGATCGGGACCATATGTATACTCTCTACAAAGAAGACTCGTGCATAGGAATATACATGAACAAATAACTCAAAGGTCTAAATATAACATTTTACAGGTGATCCAATCAAGTTTTTTTAAACCACTTGCCTTTGAACGACCACTTACATTTCATTTTCCCTTTTCGAGTTTGGAGACAAAAGAAAATGTGAACAGTATTTTTGTCTGCTCTCTAGCTTATAAAGTTATCATTTGATACAAAACTAATTTTGAGTAGAAAACAACAAAAACTACATTATTATCTACCTATTGCATCGACTATGATATATAAGTCATATATATGACTCTATAACCACCTCTCTCATTGCATCCTGCCAACACTATGTACAAACTTCTAGGTTCCTTTTGTCCTGATCTTCTCATGTTAGGTTTTTACAGAAAATTTAGCCAAAAGAATGTATTAAGTCGATGTATTTCTCCTAAAAATCAAGTTTTCAAGTTCACATTCTCAAAAGGTTGAATTGGCAACCCAAACTCACCCACACGAAACCGTCTCAAACCCATCACGTGACAACCCATGGATGAAAGAAATGGAGAAATGAGTAAATTGCCCTTCTCTAGCATTAGGCACAAACAATAATATAAACTTGTTCATAACATGGTACCATTTGAAGGTAAAAAATAAAAAATAATAATCAGCTTAGTCTTTTGCACACATACAATAACTTGATCACTTGAGATTGCAAATGATTGCATATATCCTCATATTAATTCTTAATTACAAGCAAACAAGAGAGTTTGCCATCAGTTACAAAATGCACGTAACAAGAACCAAAAGTCAGATAGTAATGACATAACAGCAACCTCCATCTTCACTTTTTTACCTGCAACATCAGACACCTAGGCTCAGTTATGACATAAATTAGTAGTTTGAATCTCATTCTGTAAATTTATAGTTGTAGTGTTGTACCTTAAACCTTGGGGATCGACGAAGAGATGAAGCAGATCCAGGGGACTGAAGTGACGATTGTACCCCTTGAACATGTCTAGCTTTCCTGCCAACTCTATTTGCTTGTCTAATGTGATTCTCCTCTGCAGGGGACCCGCTTCCACTATCAGTGGAGACTGAAGATATTGGTGCTGACATGGATATTATGGTAGTTTCTTGAGGATGAGAAGCAGTTTCCGGTAAATTTCCTGCAAAATAGACCAAGAAATTATATTACGTCCAGTGGAAACTTCAAGCATTCTGCAAGGATCCGTACCCTAAAATAGAGGTGGCAATTTCGATATATTTACTAAGGAACAAGTCAACCTAGATTATGTTTATCTTAACAGATCAAACTGTGAAACTGGTAAAATAAAGAATAGCTTAAAAGGAAATGGGTCAAACAGGTCAAAACTTAAAAGTCACCAAAAATAGAGGTGGTGACTTTGATCCATTAAGGAAGGAACAAGTCAATCTAGGTTATGTTTATATCTCTTAACGGATCAAACTGGTAAAAAAAAAAATTGAATAACTTCAAAGAAAATGGGTCAAACTGGTCAAAACTTAAAAGTCACCTAAAGTGTAACTTTAAGACATAAACCTCCTAAATCATTTTATTAAACAAAAAACTGTGTTAATATGATCATTTCTACATACCAATTTTTTTAAACAAAATAAAAATAGAAATGGAACAGGTGAACCCAACCCAGCCCGTTTAGACTTGTGGAAAAAAGGTGTCTGTCTTGATCCATTACGCAACATGTCCAACTTGATAAAAGAAGAGTGCAAGAGATCAAGCCAGTACCGCTAGCTGAAACCTCTTGAAATTTTGTTCTCATAATTCTGACAAAATTATACAAGCCATTAGTAACATTAAGTTCCTGGATTAATTTTTTGGCCTCAGTCACATGTGGATGACAATCAAGCACTGCAAACAACAGAAGCAAGGAATTAGAGTCTTCTTAACCAAAGCTAGTAATAAGCAAGTGGGAATATGATGTAATGCTTGCATTACTTACAAGAATAACTATCGTTCTCAAGGCGAATGGTGAAGAAATACTCCTCGCTTGGTTTCTTCAAATTTATATTGGTGAATATAAATTTTATTCCTGAAAGTAACAATATCAAAAGTAAGAAAGTTTCCCCGATAATTTTTCTGTCCAAAAAAAGCAAGTTATGTACCACGACCCCTTTCAATTCTGAATCCAAGCGCTTTATTGTACCATGAAATTGCCTCCTCTATTTCTTCTCTACGTTCTGCGTCTTGATTATGTTTTTCCTCACATTCTTTCAGAGCTTTTAACCAAAAAAAGCCAAAAAATGATTTCCTTGATAATACTTTTGGCTAAAACACATACATGTTGAAGTAGGAGATTAAAAAAAAAAGGTAAAGAGCAAGAGTAATTCTGACTGATATTCGAATACCAAGCAAGTCAACATCATGTATATAAAAGTAATCCAACACAATAGCAGTAACCAAACAGAAAAGTACAAAATTCAAGTCCATGAAAAATTCATCTAATAACTGCAAACCAGATAAATACACAGTAACATGGTTTGAAACTTTTATTACCCAAAAAGATAAAAACATTTGATTCCAATTTTGGTTAGGAGTACACACAGTCTTGTCTGGCCGGTTTTGGACTGAATATTTGGTACAGATCAGTAACTACAATTTCAGAAAACATCAAACCAAACCGGCTGGGTTAGATGGGTCGGATGGACCGGCCAAACCATCGAAAAAACGATTCAGTAGCCCAGTCTGGCAGTTTAGGTCGGTTAAAAAAGTTTGTTTTTAACAGTAAACTTAATATATCAACTCTAACCGCTAAAAACAGATGCCAATAACAAAATGAAAGCAAAAATTATAATAGCACGACTAGATCATTCAATAACAATCAACTAATATAATAAACTAGTAATATCTAATATGCATATCTGGTTTGATATTGATATGATTGTAGCCGAAAAGTGAGAGGTGGTGATGGCTCCTTTCTACAAAAGCTAGTCAAAGTAAAGAGTCCTTTGGACTTTTATGAGTGCCTGCACTTGCTATTCATCTAATGCTATGTTTTTTATTGAGTTCCATGGGTAATAGTTGTATATAACCATGGTTTAATCATTATGTCTGTTGTTTTCTTGTGTTGATAACAAAATACAAAGACGCATCATTGGACTTGATGGATAAAAACAGATATCATCACCAACTACTCATGAAGGTAAAAAAAAGTTACATACACCACACACACACACACACGCACACATGTATATATACATATTATAGAGAAGGGTTCTTTACAGAACCACATATATTGCAAGAACCAATCAAAATCATTCATTTATTTGTTTAAGATTCTAACATGACTAGTAAAATTTATCAACGTTAAGTGAATATTCTTGAATTCATATATGCATATTTTTGTAAATTTATGTGCATTCATATATTATAAACATCTACACGTGTAAAATCACTATAGTTTTTTGATCTACATGTGTGCCAAACTTGTTACGAGGAATAGAAAGAGGAGAGAAAGTAAGAAAAATTAATTAATTAAACAGATAAACTATTATAATCTTTTTAGATTATACCTCTGTCCTCTTTCATTTAATTTTTAATAATAAACAAATGATTTTGATTGGTTCTCACAAGTTCTCACGTTATTTTGTGTTCTGTAAAAACCCCTCACCCGTTATGTGTGTGTGGGAGAGTTAATATCAATTATTAACACAAGTGATTCAGCCAACTGCCAACAAGGCCATCAGGCGGTCCCTAACTTAAACCATCAGTCAAACCAGGTTTCATGGTTTCACATACTTACAAACCGGAGGACCAAGACTATGCAGCTCAATCAGGTCAAACAGGCCAGCTTAAGGTTTCGACATTTCATCTACACCCCCAATTTTGATCAATGTTGAACCTTCTTAGAGACCCTTAAAATTGGTATAGTTTACAAGGTTTTAAAATCACATAAGATAGCAAACATAGGAGCCCTTACAAAACAGTCTGGATTGTAAAAGAACCACAAGTGTGTTGTTTAAGGAAGCAAACTTATATACAAGAATAGAAATTAACAAGATGGAACTAATGAGGTCAGCTGCTATAATAGACAGAGATTGGTAATGCCATGGTCTATGACTACAAAAGACAGTTCACAATTTTACATGCCTAAGACAATCCTCAACTACTTGAATTTTAACATATGCAAGAAATCATTTAGTGCCACATACGTGTACCTAGAGTTCAGGTTTGTTACAGATTATTTTGTCACAGTTGTTAGCCATTTGGATATTAAAAATTATCTTCCAGTGATAGAGTCAAATGCCGTTGTATCTAAAACCCAATGGTTCACATTGAACTACAATTTAATTATGGTGTATACTGTATAGTACTGCATACACACAATTGCTATATATTATATGTGGGTTTCTCATGTTTTCTATCTCTTGCGTCATGGAAGGCTAAATATCATCGTAGACACTTATGCAGTAAATGAACAATATCAAAACTCAGCAATACAGAATACAAATGGAATACCTTCAGATTGGTGTGATATGATTTGTGCATATTCCTCCTTTCTGGACCTCTGGTCAGACACAATTGTTTTGAGTTCTTCAATTCTAGCTTTTGCAGCAGAAATGGAGTCTGCAATAGCCATCTTTTGTGCCTCTTTTCGAGTCTTTACTACACATCCATTACCAAAGAGAAACACATATATGCTGATGTAAATTTATTATTTTTCATGTTGATAGAAATAACATTATAGGAAGTATGAGCCATTTCTCAATTAGGTAGTGGTTAAAAAGCTAAAATGAAATATTCCCTGAAAGATTTGAAAATTGTAGAAGAGTCCCAGTTCAAATTGCATACTAATGCATTAGCTAAAACTCTGGATCATTTTGTCCACTAAAGTCCACAAAAGAGTTAAGACATAAAGAACCATATATTATATGGGTTAAGAGGTGTCACAAGATAAAATGAACCTTGCAATGCATAGAAAGAAATGCAGCTGAATTTTAAAACTTTATATAACCAAATTAACTCCCTGGTCAATTAGGCTTACATATTCCTACATGTGTAATTGAAAAAGTAAAAAATTGCAGCACTGTTACAATACAATAAAGAGTACCAGAAATAGCCTTCACCAAGTCATCCTCAACAGCCCTCAGTTGAGCTTTAAGCATCCCTATCTTCCCTGAAATAACCAAATCAAACATCAACTTCATGTGTGGTCTTTATTCGAGTAATATCATCATGCAAGCAACCCCCCCCCCCAAACCAAAACTCAAAAATAAACAGACAGCTTCGTTTTAAAGTTAAAAACCTATATAGCACTTTCCAAATGTTGCAGAGGTGAGAATTAACTGAGATCATAAGTTGTCAACTTGAACTAAACCGGATGATAAATTTGGCTCCAACATTATCCCCAACCGTGGGAAATAATCTTTGGTGTTCAATTTTGCAACACCAGATGTATTCATCATTTCATTGTGAAGTTCATAGTTACTAACTTCACTCTTTGTTTTTCAAAATTAAAAATACACATTCACGAATCATATTTATATGGTCCAATCTAACAATTACTCTACACAAAACCCTAGTTTTTCATACGACCCCAATTTCAATCCTTACAGCAAGCTACACACGCCAACTGAAACAAAAACTCAAGCTTTCACTCAATTTAAGATTTCAGAAACATAATCATACCTTCATTTAACACAGTTTCCTGTGCGCTCGACTTGATCGACTGAAGAGATTTACGGATCGACAGAACGGCGTTTTCCATCCTATGTTGTTGAATGTCGATTTCTTTACCGCAAATCATTCGAAGTTCCGCCATTTTAGCCCTAATTTCACGATCTCCAACTCTTCCCCTTTGCATCGTCATCGGCGACGATGTGTGTGTTGTGTGTGTGTGTGTGAAAGATATGAAGTTTGAAAATGGTGAGCTCTCAAAATTGGCTCTTTATTTGGTTTTCAAAATGGAAAGTTGCTATAAAAACCCTTCAACTTTTTGTTAAAGTTTAGTTTTTACCTTTGGATTTTTCTTTTGTGAAGTAAAGACACCAAATTAACTTCTATCCGGATTTGTTGCAAGGTAATTTGATATCTATGACATCTTGTCTTTGGAGTATAGATAAAACATAAGGAGGTTGAATTGTGTTCCAAAATAGTGTTTTATGGATGTTGAATAGAGTGTTTGAGTGGGCGTTGAGCAAATCAAAGTATCAGTTATAGTTGAGGGGTTAATACTGTCAGATTGAAAGTCAATAAGTAAAACTGGTAAACTTCCAAACTAAGTAAAGTGGGCGGTTGTTTAACTATTGACGTGTGAAATGAAACTATCATGTGCTTAAAAAGTTTGTGTGTATTTAAAGTGGTCATTTAGAGCGATGATAAACGGTCATTTTCGATGAAGAAAATTTAGCTATAAATACGTCTTTTGGAAAAAGAAAGCTTCACTCTTGGGAGATTGAAGCCTTGCTTTATGGTATTTCTTGTGTTTTAAATGCTACTTTAATTGTTTGAAATGTTTATGGGTCACTTTTTGCATACGAGGAGTGCCAAATCCGACATGTGGGCCTTTGTGATATCCATACGAAATCATATTGGAGTTTTCAAGATTATAATACATGTTATAAGATTGGATATGAGCTTTCGCAATTCAATATAGAATCGTATGGGAGTTCGATATTTTGAAGCAGATGGGAGTTCTTATGGTTCCAACTTCCAATGTGTTGTATGTTGGTGTTAGTTGTTATGAGGCCATGTGATGTATCGGTAGCTAAAGGGACAATCATTTAGTGAAACCTAACGTGGACGTTTGCATTTATGTTTGGATAAGCGACGGTGTTGAAAGGGTGAATTCAAGTCAAATCTCATGGATGAATCATTAAACGCACATCTTGTTTTAGCATTAATTTGGTTTTAGCTTTATTTTTAGTTCTTAATTGAGCATTTATTTGATTTTTTTATTTTCTTTAAATTTTAAAGAAAATTATAAAATTGGTCCCTGTAGTTTTATCTTGTTGCAAGTTTAGTCCATAATCTGCTAAAATTAATTATTATCAATTGTGCAGACTAAATTTTCAACCATTTGCATAAATGTTTGGACTAAGTTTGTTACTTTTAAAATCTAAGGACCTAGTTTGCAAAATGATTAAACCACAATGACTATTTGTGTAATTTTTCTCTTTAATTTAATTGTATACAATACTAATTATCAACTTTTGTATGCAATTAGGGGTGTATCATGTGCTTTAGTAGGTTGTACTCACCTTTCTTTCTTTTTTATTATTATTTTTAACTCTTTTATTTTAACCCAAAACTTTTACATATTTTACAATTTACCCCCAATATTTGTTTACTTTCAACTTTGGTTCCCTACTTTTCATGTTTTATGAATTTTCCGTCAAACGTTTCGGTTTGAATTTTGTGAGTTAACACGCCGCAACGTGTGTGTGTGGTTTAACGTTTTTACGTTTATTTTTTCCCCGTTTAATGGCTCCGTCACAACACGTTGGTCCTACATCGACTTATTGTTTTATATGTTTTAAGTTTCGATGCGCGGTACAACGCTTTACGTCTACTTTTCAGTCAGTTTTATCCTTTTTGTTTTTTTTTTTTTTTAATACGAAATTTTCTGGTGTTGATGGTCGCTAACGGTAGTGTCATTAATGTTATTTGTCACGATGTTATGCCCCCTGCCGCAACGCGGGGGGCTTAATACTAGTATATTCTAATTACCAACTCTTATGTGCTTTAGAGTTTGTACATTATGCATTAATGAGTTGTACATGCTATTGGTTTCTTTCTTCTTCTTCTTTTTAATAACGTATGTGTGTGGTTCAATGTTGTTACGCCTATTTTTTCCCGTTTAACGGCCCCGTCGCAACGTGTGGATGGTCCTAAATCGACATAGTTATTGTTTATAATGTTTTACGTTTCACATGTGCGGTATACCATTTTTACGTATACTTTTCGTTTGGTTTTATTTTTTTCGTTCTTACTTCTTTTATAATGCGAGCTCTTCCGGTGTCGGTGACACTAACAGTGGTTTGAAATTGGTGCTACTTGACATGGTATTACGCTCATGCCGCAACGCGGGGGCTTAATACTAGTTAGTTAACTCAAAAACAATATTTGTTTTTAAACAAACAACTTGCTGCTATTTACACCGACTTTCTTACTTATAACATAACTTGACCGTAGCTTCTTTTTTTACGATAATATCAATCCAAAATGTTAACATGTAGAAATTTATTTTTCTTTTATAACTTTTAATATGCAATTTTTCATAAGAACGAACGTGTCATTTGTTTAAAATTTTCTATTTATATTATAATATTACATTTTAAAAAAGGATTATTGGATTTTAATAATCACAACTTTCATTTATTGGCCAAGATTAATCCCAACTCGAAAAATATTTACAGACACTCCCAACTTTGCGCTTATTTTCCTCTGACAATCTCTTATTAACAGAGAGTTAACACTGTTAGTTTTTGGAAGACGTGGATTGCTATGTGGTCAAAACACTAAGTAGAAAGTTAAAAATCTACTATCAGGTTCGTCAATCTAAAACATTTGAACTTTGAAAACTGTTAATCTCCATCTATTGATCTGAACCACTTGACACGTTAAAGGTAGATTTCAGGTGACGATGAAGGCTAGACACCAGAAAACGAACTTGATGGAGGCTAGGAGGCGACAAAGTTGACAAATGGCTCAAAGTTTGCCTCATTTCATAAAAAAAACTAACGGAGGTTTACTTTCAGTTAGTAAGGAATCGTTGGAGGAAAATAAGTTTAAAGCTGTGAGTGTCTGTAAACATTTTATGAGTTGGGATTAATCCCGACCAATAAATGAAATTTGAGGTTATTAAAATCCAATAACCCTTTTAAGAATAATGAATCGTATAAAATGCACCGACTGATTATATTCACAGTTGATGGTGTTCCACCAACACAAATCGTGTCTGCTTTTCTGTTTTACTGATGGCCAATTGTTCTTACCGACGATTACTATTAAGAAACACAATTAGTGTTGATTAGTGTAGTTTTAATTGATGGGTCGGTTACTATAGATTACACATGATGTTATGAGCTTACCGATTGTGACAACCCTAAACTAAGATTAGGTAAATTTAACATTTTCTATAAATTAATATTATATGTTTATATCTTATTAGAAATAACTAAGGTAACTTTATTTGGTTATATGAGTTTTTGCATGTTTAATTGAACATGCACATATGATACATGAGCATGCATGCATGCATGCATAAATGTTTACGTGTGCATGTATTCTTTTCATGTGAATTTTGTGATTATTGTATCTTACGTGTCTAGTTACCAAATTATAAGATTATATGATTAGTTACTTGAATGATAAATGTCTCATATTTACATGATATGAATTAAGATCAAAACTTAATCAAACATTACCAAACAATATTATATCTAGAAACTATGTATCAAAACTAAAACTAATCAAACCTTAAACACCTAAACACTAACTAAAACACAACATTAGCCCTAACCTCGGTTCATTAGGATACTATTCAACCTGATTAATAACTAATTTATTAACTAATCCTAGCATTAATGACCAAATGAGTCATTATCCTCCAAAACCGCCAACTAGCACCACCCTAACACTAATCATCTTCCAATTTCGCCACCTAGCATCCAAGACACTAAGCACACATTAGAACTTGCCATCACATCCTCCTAATGATCCATTAATCAAGGCTATAATCACAACCTCACAAGTCTAAGACTAGATGTAATGATGGCCATCTCCACTAACTTGGAGCTCTCGGCCGCTGGACTCTCCACAACCATCATTCCATCAACCGTGCACCACCACAACTCACCACAACCGCAATCCACCACACCTGCAACCATCCTACTCGGTTCCCACCCCTCTCCTACTATCGGTTCTCTGTCCATCACCTCATACCTTCGGTTCTCATCTCATCACCACCTCCTAATCATTAACAACCTCAAGAACATGGACCAAGTTACTTCCACAAGCCTATGATCAATCTTTAAGCTCAAAGAACAAACACACCAAGTGGATCATCAAGAGTATAACCAAGTAATCTTTTTAAGTTTTTTCATCCTCAATCAAGGTTTGATTCCTAAACCCATTGGATAAGAAGTATATGTGTGTGTTTAACTAAACACATATATATACCAACCCTTTAAGAATCATCAAGACTATTTGTAAAACTCATGAACATATGATTTTATTTAAAAATCAGTAAGAAAGAAAGTTCAAGAACTGAAAAATTGAAGATTTTTATAAAAATTAAAGATTTAAATAAAAATACAAAAATTAAAAGGTTGAAAACATAAATAATCTTGATGAATTGAATTAAAAACTTAAATGACTGTGATTTTAGGAATAAAATTAGGAACTTGTTAAGAAATATTGAAAATAATGATGTGTAAAATATGGAGTAGTAATATTGGATAGATTAATTTATATAATTAATTTAAGGAAATAAAAGAAAATAATCAAACAGAAGATCCGAACTTGATAAAAATCTAGAAAAATTATATAATGACCCTTGTAATTTATGAGAATTACAGGATAAATTTCATGACTTTATTCGCATGTTGAGTTTTATATTTTAGAACATTCTGTAAATAGAAAATAAAAAGAAATAGAGAAACAGTGAGATAATCATGTAAAATTTGCATAAATTATAATATTTAGAATAAAATAGTGTGTATGAATTTCGGAATTTTTAGAAATTTTTAACTATTTCTGCCAATTAATATGAAACTTGTAAAAATTGTAGAAATTTTTTTGTTATGAGTTATTAATCTGAAATTTTATGAGATAATATAGATTTCAGAATGTTTAGGCTGGTAAATTTTAGTGATTTTTGAATAACATAAGCTATCAAATTGGAATTTTGGCAATATTTATGATTTAAAATGCTGAAAATTTTAAAGAAATTAGATTTATTATAACAAATAATTATTTTATAGGAATTATTTGACTTATTGGCTGAAATTAAGGTGAGTAACATAGCTCCTTTTTTATTTATAATTTTTTGGGGAAAAACATATTGTTTTGTGTTGAATTGGATGTATTTTTTGAATTTTTGATTTGTTACTGTCATATCGACACAACCATTAATTCGGATGAAGAACCATCAAATAATATAAGTAGCGCTACTTAGAAATTGTCAACATGCGTATGCTGAGATGAGGGCAATGGTGTTATGTTATTTGATTGTGTGATTTGTATTTGACAGTTATAAATCACTTGACATTTGAGTAGGTTTGGTTGTGAGTTTGATTATATTGCATCAATTCAAAATGATTTATGTTATTGATTAAACCTATGTTCTCACCAACTGTTTGCTGACTATTTTGAGTATGCTTTTTCAGGTCAACAAAATGTATTATAATCTCGTGTATACCTTCAACATGTATAGTGATTGACATGACTATTTAGGGAAGCTGTACGTCTGATTGACTATTGATATGTTTGACTTCAGCCTTTACGTGAACGTTCACGTTCACTACTAGCTGAAGATTATGTGATATATTGAAGAAGTATATTTGGAATAGGATTATAAATGTATAAGTCAAAAATATTAGACTAAATTTTGTATCATGTAATCCTATAAGTTATATATTAATGAAAGTAATTTTTAGTTTATTGTTGTGATTTGTATGTCTTGTTAATAAATGCTTTTTAAACTGACGAGTCACACTCAAGCATTTCACACTTCATCCGGGATGTGACACCGATGAAAAGCTTGGTTCCTACTAATGGTTCACTTCTTATAGACGACTCGATCACCATGATGGGCGGCACAAGCTTGGTTGCGACTGACGCACAACATTTTACAAGTAAATTGTTGTTATAAGTGATAACTTATCTTTTAACCACATAAATTGTTGTTAAGATGTTTGACACAACTTAACTTTTACGTCTAGTTGGATTAAATGATTAATCGATTTCTATTTTGATTTGAGCATATAAGTAAGGTACTACCTTAGATGAAAATACCGAGAAACAAACATTATTGAGCATAATAACACATGAAAAACGAGTTTTCAGTTATATGTTTCAGATGTTATTACGTTTCTTGGGTATTTTTATAGCATTACATACTACTTCGAATGTTGTACAATGGAAGACACAAATCCTCTTATGTAAGGTGCACAATATGTATTAAGAGACCCATATTAAACAAAAATACTAGTCACCTCTTGTTTTTTTTGTTGCGTTTCCTTTTATTTCAATTGTAACATGCTTACATCTTATATTCTTTCATGTAGTATGTTATATTTAAATAGTGTTTGTTACTATGAATGATATTTTCCTATACAATTTAATGAACTTCTTCGAGCGTTAGTAGGAGTGTTATTGTCTTGACTCGTTTAACTTAAGCTTGAGCATCCCTTATTTTACACCTCGTCTTTAAAGTTTAGTATGAATCTGAAAGGGAATTAAAGGTTTATGTGTATGCATGGGCGGATATATGTATTGTTGAGGGATGGCCTTCGCTACCCCTCACTTATTATAGGTAGTGTAAATTTTTTTTTATGGTTTTATGTAAAAAAGTTATGATTTTACGTTACCCCTGAGATAAAATCACGTTATCCCTAAAAATATTTTAAACATAACGCTTCATAAAAAATAAATTTTATAAAAAATATCTAATACTTTATAAAGAACAAAATACATTTTATAAAATTCGAGTTTAAACCAAATACTAAATACCACTATGCCATTTATCCATTAGTGATCTATTAAGTGATCTATTAGTTCATTACCCAATAACATAAAAACTCTAAATACCATTTACCCATTACAATACAAATAATAAGCCCAAAATAATAATATAGAACATAAAAATAAAAAAAAGAATAGAAGATCGAGCAGTAGCAGCGCCCAACAAGTCAGGAACAACAAGCATCACCTCACCTGCCAGCTGCCACCGCCCATCTTTTTCACCGGCCACCGGACCACCCACCTTCGCCACTCGTTCACTCAATGTAACAAGTTTTACTCTATTAGACTATAAAATTGAGGATTTAGGGTTTATACTTTTAATTTCTAATATTTCTATATCATTTGTTATAAAAATCATCATTCCATAAAGTTTTAAATCTTATCAATGACGTCCAGATTTTATTTTTATTATTTGAAATTACGTATGTTATCACACCCCTCTCAACATGCAGGATTGCAGTGAAATTTTGACGTTAGTTATTTTTCATAAGTTTACACTCATAATGCAATAAAATATTTCGTTCTTTTTCATAAGGTTTCGATTGTTACCAAATATCAATAACATCTAAGATCGTCTTCTTATATAAAGTTACGTTTGTTATTTTATGTTCCCTTGAACCGTGAACGCATGTTAATGTTTCAACCATAACTTTTTTCACGATCTTATGTCACATACCAGTTATATATGAAAACTACAAGGATAAGAACAATCATACACCTAAAGTTATGTGGCAAATGTTGAAACAAACAATATCACAGCTAACGACCGCCTTTCACTTTTATCCCCAAGAAACCTCTTTACATTTACAGAAAACTGAAAAAAAATCGCATAAAACCCTAAATTTGACCCCAAATTTTCACCACTTTCATCATCCTGTCTTTATCCTAATCTTTCATCCCAGAACTCCATTGGAAGATAACAGATAAAGCTTCAACTTTTCTTTCTTTCATCTTCGAATTCACCCCAATATTCTCGTGAATTCTTTCCATCCAAGCAACCCCATCCACCCTAATCATCCGCACCTAATCTTTCGATAATTCCCACAAATTCAACACCGATTCTTTCGGTATTCGCTGCGGGTACAAATCGGTTTTTGATAAACCATAGGTATGTTTTCATAAATTGGTTTAATTTCAATTTGGGTTTTAGGTTTTATAGGTCAGTGACGAATTTGTAAGATTATGAGCTTGTGATTGCTATCTAGTTTTATATTCATGTTTATAGGTGTATCTTGATGTCATGGAGTTTCGGGGGTTACCCTTTTGTGTTAATTTTCGCCAATTTTAATTTGGGGATGTTCGAACAAGTAGAAAATAATGGTATGAATGTATGATGATGTCAAAGCTACCAATTTTATTTTTTTTGTATTTTTGGATAATATTTGGATTTAGGGGAGGTAGAGTTTTATTTGTTTGGATAGGTGATTCATGGTGGAACATTGTGTATTATTGAGTATTGCACCTGAAGAGACATCCAATGGTTAGTTGTGGATTATGTTAACTAATGTTAGTTAATTGTTACATTTGCAGGTGCTATGTATGATGTTGCTGATTAGATGGTAGGGTGTTTTACAAGGGGATGATGGCATTAGTAACCCACCAAGTTCAGGTAAAAGAAATGATAACCGCTTTGATATGCTGCCTGATTTTGTTAAGATCAGGAATTGATGTATGAGTGGATGTATTGCAAGAGTAAAGAATAAAGAACACACCTTCTGAGAGTTGTGACTTTTATTGTGGGTCACCTATTTTAACCTTTTTGGTTACCTTGAAAAGAAATTAGTTTGAATTTGGTAGGCTGTACCCATTATCTATAATAATTTGGAAAGAGTAAATGAAAACATCAGCATTTCAGTTGAATCGTCTTCTATGCTTTTTTGTTGTCATAGCTTCTGTAATTCTGTGTTATGTTCTAACTCTCTTGAAGGCAACACATATTGTTTTTGAGTCATATGTTTGGGAATTTACTCTAATTCTAGTTCTTTGAGGGTTGTATAAATATAAGGAACGTGGAAGGTATAATTTATGAAACCTGAAATAGTGGCTGATATAAGTTAAAACTATATTTAAAGTCCAGACCATGTTTTTAATTTGGAGAGGATGAATCAAGAGCGTATTATTGTTGCACAATATTTTTGGCATTAATTTAGTAATGAGTTTGTAATAATGTTTTTTATTTATTATTATTTTCATGTTCTACTCTTTAGCAAGTCTGTTTTCTATATGTTATTTTTTGTCATTAGAAAGTAGAAAGTGCATGCTTTCAAGGCATAATGTCTTGGAAAGTTATGTTCATTTGTCAGTTAGAAAGTCATCATTGAGTGTATATTAACGCACTTACAAATAATATAAGCGTTGACAACTGATTCTTATTGTTTGTTTTTCTCAATGGGAGCCATTTTATGGGTAGATGATTAGTATTGTGCGTGCATGATACATGCCTTCTAATGAACGTTTATTTGCCTTTGAAGGGTTCATATGCTGTTCCAAGACCTTTATCTTTGAAGAAGGGTATTGAATCTAAGAAGTTTTTAGTGACATTTCCAATTGTTAAGAGAACAAATATTATCTTATTGAAGCATGGGTCTTGTTTATGGTTAGTACTTATCTATATCTGTCCATATTTCAACTTTCATTTTTTTTAAATTGTATCATGTTTCCTATGAAACGTTGTTTGGTATTGAATTGAATTTAAAGTAAAGCATCGGCTACTTACAAGTGGTTTAAAGGATCAAAATGGAAGTAAAATAGGGTCCATGGCCTATTAGAACTTTATAGGAATATAACAATTTTATGCCTGTTAAGATACTTTGTGGTAACGTTCAATTGCTTTTAAGGTTGCATGTGACACCCATTCAACTTAGTACTGCCATTTATAGTTGATGTGGTTGGCTTGTAATATCACCTTTTCACTTTGAAGTTTTTTGTGTTATCTTAAAACAATCATAGAATACGTGGGCCTGGATCGGAACATGTAATTTTCTGCTTCAGATTGGGCCGACCCAAAACATTTTTTGTTCAATTCTATAAAAAGTTAAGTATTTTGTTTGATTATAAAATTGAATCATAAAATTGGTATTATTTCAATAATAACATAAATGTTGAATATAAATGTTTAGTAGCCTTTATGCATTAAAAGTATTGGTGACTTTTGGTCCATGTCCTTTTTATTCTTCCTAATTGTTAGGTTTTGATTTGTCAGAGATGAAACACAACTTGAATTTAGTCTAATTATGATTTTTATGTGCTCTTTCTTATTTTGCTTACTAATGTACTCATTTATAAACAGTGTAAAGGCACCTCTTTCAAAGAGGAAACCATTAAAAATATCATCTTTTAAAGGTAACATTCAGAATGATGAGTCAGGAGGCAGGGAGAAAGGATCAAAATCAACAAAAAATGCAGTCAAACTTTCCTATGTGCCAAAGGATCGAAGTGAAACCTTTGCTGAATCACCAAAAGTGAAGAGCAATCATGCTCCCTTGATATCTACTAATATGGGTGAGACTACTGCAGGGTCTCAAGCCATACAACTGTTTAAAAGTTGGTTGACTTTGTTACGCACACCTTCACAATGTGAAGTAGCAGATGGAACATTGGAGGAGGGCCCTTCTTCAAATGAAATGGTGGAGACAGACCATAAGATCCAAAACAGTGGGAGAAGTGTGATTTTGAAAGCCGTTTGGGCTAGTTTTGTGGGTCTGGATCCAGCAATAAAGATACCTGCAATGATATTGTAAGTCAGTAGACCTAATTACTTATTATTGTCACTTTAACTGGGTTTCAAACTTCTACACCTGAGGGTTTCCTTATAAAAAATGCTTTTCTATGAATATCCTTTTGTGTATAATATCGGAGGTGGCAAGATGGGCTGGTCATATGGCTGGGTATAAAGGGTTAAAATGGCTTCAGGCCAGAAAAAGTAAATTTTTGGTGATGGTCAAATTGGTCGGGTTGGGTTCAACTCAACACACTTCTTTTCTTAAAAGATTAAGGGGCTGTTTGGCAACTTCTGAATGATTAAGTGCTGAATCAATAAGAGGTCAGAACCATTAAGTGCTGAACCATTTAGTGTTGAACCATTAAGAGGTCTGAACCATTAAGAGCTAGTATATCGTTGAACTATTCAAATGCAAATGTCTGACCAATTCAGGTAAGATGTCTTAACCATTCAACATTAGACCTCTTAACCATTCATCATTAGTATAATGCTTAACCATTCAGAGGCAAATGTCTGAACCATTCAGACATTTGCTCGCGAAACAAACAATCTGAACCATTAAATGTTGAATCATTCAGACATCTGAACCATTAAGAGGTTGCCAAACAGCCCCTAATTGTTACATATAATTACAGGTGTTTGATATGATTCCAAAAACTTTATTATTTCAGTAATAATCAACTTTAAATTTTTTTTAGGTGGCTTTATGCATTAGAAATACATTTGGGGCGACTTTTGACTTGGGTGACCTGTTTTCTTTTGCTAGAGATAAATCATAAACTGAATGACATACAGTAAACGAGTCAAAATTGTCGCATCTAGTCTTCGTCCTGAAAATGCTGTCTTTTGAATGTAAAGAGTTGTTCTTTGGTAGAGGTGGGAAAAATGAGAGGATTGGGCAATCAGTGAATATGGGTTGGATCCAAATGGTTAACTTGTTATCACATTATGGATTGGGTAGACCTGAAACATCTTTTTAAATGAGCAAATAGTTTTAATATGATCACATAAGTCGTGTATTATTTTGATAATAAATTAATAACCAAATATGTTGAATAAATTGTTTTGGGAGGTTTTATACATCGAAAGTACATGTTGGGTGATTTCCGTCTCCATTTGACCCTTATCCTTTTTGGTTTTTTTAATTAGCTGTCTGACCCGTAGAGGATAAAATGTACTCGTGACTAATGAATTATGGCCATGATGACCAACTTGGTTCTGACCTATATTTGATTATTTTCATAATCTAAATCTTGAAATCTCCTTTCATATTTCACATATGCATTTACTTAAACATGAAGTTAGCTCGCTACTTATCATTTTGTTAATTTGTGTAACTTAATTTGCAGCATACCCTTGTACTTAGCAGTCAATATGAAATACGGACCCAAAGTTGCAAAGGAACTGACTCCTTTATGGATATTTGGGCCTCTACTCGTTGCCCTTTACATCAAAATCATACAAGGGCTGTGCTTACTCTATGTTTATAGCTTCAAGCAATCTGTCAAAGTGGTAAAAAACTTGCCCACTTACTACGACTATGTCATTAGTGGTAAGCTCAAAGAAACCATACATGCTCGATTTTGGCAACCCGTGGTGGATTTTAGGAACTTAGGCTACAAAGAAATATGGAAACGCGTTCAAGAATGGATAATCGACAAGTATTTGGACTACATTGAATCGATATGGCCTCATTATTGCAAATTGATCAGGTTTCTGAAGAGGGCCAATTTCATCTAGTGTTCAGAAGATGGGATTTTACTTTTGTTTCAATCCTCTTTTTTATTCGTGTAATGTTTTCGAATAGGGAATATTTGAGGCAAGAGGTAGGAAACCCGATTTTGAATTGGAGTTCATCTCAGTCTTGAGGATTACAAGCAAAAAAAAAGGTGGATTTTGTATGTTGAAATACATTGTATTTGAGTTTCTGATTCTCAGTCTTTTGAAATTAACCATTTTTTACACAGATTTTGTTGCCTAAGTGATGGTTTTGAAATTTACTTTTTAAATTGTGATGGGTTGGTTCGGGTTATGTTAAACAAACAGATGTCGGATAAAATGGATCCTATTCCGTATGAGGTTAAAATGGGTCGGATTGGATTGGGTTTAAAGGGTGGAACCATTGGGTTTCTTTGTTTGAAATTAAGGCCAAACTGTAAAGCTAAAAGAAATGGTTGCAATTTGAACTTTTTAGGAGTGATGGGCTTATGGGCTAATCCGTTTAAGTTTATAAAATCTAAAGAAATTGTTTTATGTGATGCTAATAAAAGAAATAGGAGCTCCCATGCAAACAAAAGAAAATAGCTATCATGTTTATAAAAAAACCACTTCTTAAAGAAACAATTTCAACC
The DNA here is from genome assembly GCA_025215565.1 of Flaveria ramosissima. NCBI lineage: Eukaryota > Viridiplantae > Streptophyta > Magnoliopsida > Asterales > Asteraceae > Flaveria > Flaveria ramosissima. The sequence goes on along the minus strand of CM046044.1, from coordinate 38,200,659 downwards.
ATATGGATTGTTTTTGAAGTGAAAACTTGGGCCAATACTCAAATGATAGCCTTATATACAGAACATGTCATTCCAATTTCAAGACTTGCAACCATGTTGGAAACTTCTTATAGATGATTATTGTAATCATTTTTCTTTCATACTTGTATGTTAGAGTTAATTACACAAATGATTCTGGCTCAAGACACCTCTTTGATTTAAACACAAATGATTACAAGTATTTTCAATTTTATAACATCATTAAGGTTTAAGACTAATTTTCGTTAAGTTACCTATCAAGCTAGTGTTACATTTACCCTCCCCTTCAAATCTTCAATGTACCACCAAGTCCACTACCACATATCTGACGAGATAGTCTTCGTTTACTCTATTTCTTCTCCCTCGGCTTCAATTTTCACCCTCCCCTTCAATGTACCATCATCTTCGACCATCACCATATTTTAGGGCCGTGACGTCCACCACTATTGTTGTTCGTTTCACTTTAGTTGCACGAAAATGACATTAAAAGTATTTCAGATACATCCTCGTGTAAATATTCTAATGAATGTTCATCGATTGAGGTTGTTCTCGAAGGAAATCTATGGGATTTTGGGGTGTTTGTAGGATAACATGAAATCCTGATATTTTGTTTGTCCGGTGGTAGCTTTCTTTTCCTGGTGGATTTTTTTAAACAACCCCTAATCTATTCCACATCAAATCTACTACATGTTTCAAGTGATATTTGAACCCTACACTTTTTGAATGAAAGACATATATTTTTGTCATTAAACTATGCTAGTGGTTGTGTTTTTCTAGTGGATATTGTGGCAAGAGGAGAAGAAGAAAGGGGGAGGGGGCGGGAAGTTGTGTGGGCCAAGGTTTGTTTTTTTAAATATAATTAACTAGGTTATAGACCCGTGTAATACACGGGTTGAACAAATAAGCATATTTTAAAAAATTAGGTGCATTAACTATAAATCTTTAAATATTTTTATACACAACATGTGATGTTTATTTGTAGATCTATCATCTTTATCTAATATTAGTAGTTAACTTAATCTTTACTTAAACTGTAGATAACGCTACATATAATTGACCATGTGGAAATACTTGTATTCTAAAAAACAATCCAACATTTCACATTGATTGTCATTGCACACAACACTAAAATTGAAAACTATCTTCTCTACTTCTATGACTCGATTATGAATTGATATGAGTTGTAATCTTATAAACCATTTCTCTGATTAATATTTCTTAGTAATATTACTGGAACACCTACCTTTAGTACTAAACGGTAATTTGAAAGACCTAAAAGTTTTAAGCAATTTAGAACATCAGGTTAACACATGTTTTATTGTAAAGTATGATTCAAAATATATGTTTTGATAAAGTTGTAGCATTTTGTCACCATTGTGTTATTATTAAAACAAACCTTTTGTGCACTTTTGACATTTGTATGTAGAAGGATTTTTAGCTAACATTGGTTTATGTACAAACAAACACACCAACATATTTAAAAATTTTCAAAAGTTTTTGATTATATTTATAACATGGCTTGAAAATCTGTACCTTGCATTAGAAAAGAAAAACAAATTAAAAAATCATTTGGATACTTGAAACTTGGTCGTTTACATAGGCTGATGATACACAATTTTATGGTATAGTCATGCTTTAGAACGTCAAGATCTTCAAAAACATATTTATTTGAATTCCATCACTATGTTTTGTTAAATGATAGAGAAAAATAGTCATGGAAGGAAGTATTAATACACAAATTAAAGTGTATAATGATGGAAAATTATAATGACATTGTTAATATATATTTGACTAAAATATAAATATTGAAGTTTTTTTATTATTTATTGAAACTTACCATTACAATCAACACTTAATTACGAATTTGAGTAATATATACAAATTTATGTTTTTTTATTTATTATGATATTTAGGAAGGTATAAAATTTTGAAATTAAAATTATTAAATATAAATGGTATAAACTTAAATATAGAAAGTATTAATTAGTTTGTTATGAACGGAAAAATAAAAAATGAGAAGGGTTTATAAGATGTCACATGTACAAAATCATTTTGATTTATTAAAAGTAGGATTCAATTAAATTATTTTGTTCGGATAATTTGATCATTTTAGAGTAATTTAACTGAACATTAACCTCAATCTAAAATAGAGACATTTTTTTAATAAGGAGGAGTAATATTTAACCGAATTCAAAGTCTAGTCAGTTATTTATTTATTTATTTATTTACTAGCTTTAGTAAACCCGTGTATTACACGGTTTGAATAAATAAAATATTGATATAATAAATTTATTAATTACAAAATGATATTTTAAAATAGGATATGATTGAAATTGCGTATCAGAAATGACTATAAATAATAAAATAGTGATATCAACTTTTTAAATTTTTTTAAAAAATAAATATATTATTCTAAAACAAACCGTATAAGAATGTTATTTTTATAAAAACTTCTTATAAAAATAATAAAACAGTGATATCAACTTTTTAAATTTTTTTAAAATATCATATATTTTAAGATATGATATTACTTTTTGTTTTAAAAAATTTGACTTATTAAAAGTATCAATTTATTTAGAAATAACCTTAATAAATAAATTTCTTTCTTACTTTATTATATATTAAAATGTATTAAAATAGTTTTATTAGTAATTAAGGTAATTATTTAATAGGAGAGAGAGGCGGGAAATAATTGGTGAGAATGATTGTGGTGTTGACACGTGGCACCCACATTTACCCTTTTATTAGAGTAGTAAGATAAGATAAGATTAGTGGTAACTCGAGATCAATGTGTAATTAAACTACTAGTCTAAATTTATCAAAACTAACAACTTTACTTTTTTTATTAGAGTTCAATATATGAGATTAAATTTTGAAAAAAATTACTGCCTCTTTTAGTATTGTTATTAATTAAATTGTTGTCAGCTCATCTCTTATTAAATCCAGAATTGGTATTGTTATAAAACCTTGGTAAATTATTAGTAGCAACAGGTTGTGTAGCCTTAGGGAGCGTTTGATTGGAAGGAATGAAATGAAATGGATTGAGAAACTAGTATAATTTTCAAGTAAAATTATGTTTGAGTAAGTAATGAAATGTAAAATCCAAGGGAATGTTTCACCTCAAATTCTCTTGGTTTTGAGATTTCAAATTCCCTCTCTAGGTGAAAGGATTTTGAAATCCCACAACCAATGAAATTTGAGGTGAAACATTCCCTTGGGTTTTACATTTCATTACTCACTTAAACATAATTTTACTTGAAAATTATACTAATTTCTCAATTTCATTTCCTTCCAACCAAACACCCCTTATTGTTAACTTATGAATTTGAAGATTGACTCATTAATTTGGGCATTTTTTTACGGCCAACAAATACTTAAGCCCCATTACTCGAGTAATCTCGAAAGGCCACCCACGCCCGCAAACACAGACAACACTGGTGACCCGACCCATCCACCATTCCAAGGAAACCCATCATCAAAAGACAATTGTGATAAAATCCCTAGTCCACTTGAAACATATTGCATCTAGGGCTTATTGGCCTAGTTAATTTACCCATGCCATGTTGATCCAAGTTGAATAATTGCATCGATCGTGATTCCTCTATAGCTTGGTTGTTCAACTCCTCAATACGATGTTTACATGTACTTTGATTGGCGGATACTACAATCGACGATCTGAAAATAAATCTCCATCTTCATCTCCATACTCTAATATAATGGTAACTAGAAAAGACACGTGACAACACCAAATTCTTTCTTATCAAATTTTATCCGCTTCTCTCCTATTAAATAACCATATTAATTACTAACAATATTATTTAATTTTTTTGGACTAAAATGGTTTTTTAATAAATTAAGAAAGATATCTTTTTATTAGTGTTAATTCTAAAGAAATAAATTTTTATAAAATAAAAAATTTTTAAAACATCAAACTTTTTTAAAAATACAAAATATTTTAAAATTGGAGTTCTTAAAAAGTAAATTTCTTATAAACAAAAAATAATTAAAATTAGGATTTAAAATAAGAATTTTTTTTAAATGACTTTTTTAAAAATGTTTGTTTTGAAATAAATTTTTTATTTTATTTATAATAAGGAAAACTTCAATCATACCTTATCTTAAAATATTAATTTAGAATTAATATATTTTCATTTTATTTAATAACTTTTATTTAACACATTTGTAATACACATGTTTATTAAAGGTAATGATATGAATATATATCAATAAAAATATTTATTATTTCTATTTTTTTTTAAAAAAAAGCACGGTTCAAGGGACTGGCCATGTGTATGCTTAAAAACAAAATATAACATACTTAACTTAACTAAATCACTTGTGTTAAACAACTCATTTAATTAAATCCATAAGATACAGATCAATGAATGACCTAGTGTGCTCACTTGAATCACTATTTTTTATGATTCCTTAATGAACTAACACCATTTATACGTATTATAATTTTCTTTAAACGTGAAAATGTATATATACTCAAATTAATTAATTTTAGCAATCACGTAGTAAGCAACATAACACATCAAAGTAGAGGTAAAATTCAAAGCAAGTTTTTCCCCCTAAACAGGTAAAACATTTATCAGAACCGGTTCGTCACTAACCTTTTTTGATCATTTTTTCTGAATCTTGTAATAATCACGAATGCAAAAATATACATTTAAACAAATCCTATACTTTTTAATAAGATAGAACAAAATTATCGATTTCAGTTTTAATAAAACCTCTTAACAAATAAGAAGTCAACAACCTGTAATAGTTAGAGGTTGCCCTGATGAACCATAACTTACACATGTTGTTTGAACCGATCGAGTCACATCGGTACAACTAGACTAAAGGCTTGATAATTCAAAACTTGTGAAGTCTTAACAATTAACCGATATATACATGTTGTATGTTAGTAAAGGCAAATGTGTATATTTAAAAGTTAAACCACCTTAACTGACTCGATAGCAATTGGGATTTATGTAAGTAACCTAAAAGTTATTAAATGTTGAAATGGATGAATATAAAATCATTGATCGTATTATATTATACATTACATATATAATATATAGAATAGAGAGAGACCACCTTAGTTGTTGACCATAAATGATCCACACAGATTATCCATCACTGCAAACTGCATATTTTCCGATGGTTTCCAGTGACGTTTCCTTTGATTTATGAACCAGTTATTTATCTGTTTTTGGTCCAATCCCGTTGATTCCGCTAGCGCGATTTTGTCCCCTTCCTGCACAAGGTTACATACCATCAAATGGTATAGGTTAGCTTCTAACCTCTCTAAACTGCCTGATTACTTTAAAACGTTCAGACATAAAACTAATTTTTCAAAAAGGTATAGGCTAATTCGTGAACCCGTGAAGTTATTCCAAACATAACCTGTTTAGCTAACGTGTTGGCGGATTTAAACCCTACTAACAGGTTACTATTGACTTTTAACTTCTATAGTGTGTGCCCATTCTATTAAATAAATTCTTTCCTAAGGCATAAATTAAAGAACTCCTTAAATGATTTTATAAAATAAGTGATAAGTTAACTCGGGAGCTCGGGTTATTTTAACGATAGGAAAACCTAATAAAAAAAGTAAGAAATAGCAAAATAAGAAAATGTTTTTAAACAACATGCAGGTGGAAAGTCATTCAAAGTGATTTTTAATAAAACACTTTATTCAATGGATAAAAATAATTAAGCATTTCCAATCACAAATGAAAGCCAACCACTAAATATTTTAACAAAATAAAAAAAAAGTTAAACAATAAGTGTTTTGAGTATAACTAACAAAACATGACCTTAAAAAAATCCCTGTCTTTTACTAAACTTTTCTAACATGTTACTCAACCCACTCATTTTGCAACGTATGAAACACTAGACATTAAATGTGATGTATATGTGTAGTATGATGCATGATTTTAGAAGTAGTGATGTATACTAGCTTACAGTTGGATAAGGCCATCTGTAGTGAATGTTCCACCAGTCAAGCAGCACTTGTCTTGCTTCTTTTGGTAGTTTTCCTTTCTTCTTCTTGCTTGAAAATTCATGCTTCAGAGAACTGATATATTTGCTGTATTTTCTTAGAAGTTTATCCTTAAGAGCTCGATCTTCATTTGTTGTCCAGTTGGTTCTCATAACTTCTGCCTCCCCCTTACTACTCAAGTCTTCTTCTGACCTCTCCACACTTTCATCTGCAATTTTCACAAAGGCAAAGCTAACATCGATCAATATACAAAAAATGATAATACATACACACTAGCTACAAAGTAGAAGGCGTTCATGAAATCCATTAGTGAAAGTGGGATTCATCTTGTGATAATATATGATGGTCCTCAAGAGTTTACCACCATTTCTTACCTAGGGAGATATTTTTCTATCGAAAGTTAATTTTCTAGTAGTGAGATGCGTGTAATTATGTTCCAACATAAACATGTTAACAATTGACCTCTCTACATATACACATTTATATTTTTTGACGGGCATATGGATAGGGGTGAGTTAAAACAAAAAATATCAATTAATTAATAAGAACTAAAATAATAAGTTTTTACCTTTTGATCATCAACCGATAAAAAAGTGGAAATGGTCATTATCAGTGAATCACAATCATCCTCTAAAATATAAAATCATAATCTAGTGATAAAAGGTGATTTAAATGAACCATCTTTGATGTGTTGTTAATGTAATAAACTAGAATTTACCCATAAAGACAATTCTGAGTGTGTTCAATATGTATCTACAATATGTATGTATGTATGCATGCGCTATATATAATGTGTATATGTTTTAATTACATGTATAACAGAAACTTCTAGGCAAGTTCTATATATGTATATGTGCCCAGGCCATGATCCATTGGTCTAGTAGTAATAGGGTGTTTATTTACAAAACTGTGACACTTAAGAATGTAATGTTAAGAGTAATTATGCGGTAAACTTTTGTTGTAGAAAAAGTATAAAAAAACTGTGGTCTAGTACAACATGTTGAATGATTTGAATTTGAGGGATGTGAAAACACACCAGAGTAAGACTGAACGGTGGTGGGACCACACGAAAATGCAACTGACGATTTTGACTGTCAAAAAAGAAATGAGAAATGATAATACAAGGTTCGTTGTGTCGAATCGCAAGCAGCGTCCAGAGGGTCTTTTTTATGTACGGACTTGCAATAAAATTAATGAAAAAGAAGCGAAAGCGAGACAAGAGAGATAACCCGCAAAGCACGCACCTATGACCTACCTCGTTCGCCTGCTACCTTAATTCTTTACTAATGACCAAGTACAAACCCTAACGTAAACCCCTTCCCATCAAGTACAGGAAAAAGGTTTTTGTATGTTTTTTTAAGCAAGTAAGGTAACACTGACAAAGCACTTTATAAAGTTTTGAGAAAAAGTTTCATATTCACTTACTCCTCCTGGCTAGAGTTCATAATAACAACTATTCCCTTAGCTTTAATTTTCCCAGAATGAATGGTGTCCTATCACCTAAATTAATTGATCATATTATGTATATATAAAAAAACAAGTCATTTTTCCTTTTAATGTTTTGTGCTACATTTTTTAAGTATAGTTGTAACACTAACGAAAGATGATAATAATTGGGAAAGAGGAAAAGGTTCTCTTCGGCTAAAATTTTGTGGTTTGGTCAGAATTGCAGTACGGTTCGAACGGTAGGGATAGAATTGTGTAACCCAACTAGTAGGCTTGAATAGACAGTTAGTTGCTCTGACTAGTTTTTTAGTGCAAAAAAGGACCAACGACGACCCTATCCTAAAGGAGAAGGAGTAGGAGCAGAGCGGAGATCACAAGGAGAGAACGAGACAGGAAAAAAAAAGGAAAGATAATAGGTACGTGCAGTGTCTTACGTTTAAATTTTATTTTATTTTCCTTCGTACACAATCTAATTGTAATAGGTATAATATGGGTTGTATGCAAGAAAGACAAGCATGGTAGTATTAAAGATAAGATAATTTCAGAAGAAAAATAGGTAAAAACTTAATATGACATGTTGATTACACATTTAAGTGGAAACTAAGAATGACCTATAGCTTTGTAGACAAGTCTTAGAGTGAAAAAAAAGTGTGAAGTTTTTATGGTTATTTTATGATTTACTTATGAACATGATTGTATAGAGATATAACCCTAAACCTAATGTTTAAACTTTAGAGGTTTTAACTTTTATATAAAATATTTATATTATTTAGGAAAGTAAGATGTTGGTTCAAGCTCAATCACACACAAGAAGAGAGTTTTAGTGCTTTAACTTGCTCTTTTTCATCTTTTATTTAATCTCAAAGCTCACATGAATAGAAAAGACACTTGAATCTAAAGAAATGTAAACTAACTTACCACTTCATGCAAACTACCCATGATTCATAAAATAGAAAAAAGGTGCTTCCAAAACAAAAATTATTGTTAACTCGTACTCCTTAACACAATCAAGATTAATCCCTATGTAATAAATTAACTTTTTATACCACAAAATGAAGACGGTTAAACTCAAATAAAAAACTAACGATATTATAAATATTTTTTCGAACCATGCGTATGAAGCTTACCTCGGCCAAACCGATAATTTTTTTAGAAGCTCACTGTTGTACTTTTACTAACCATTTCACGACTCTTAGAACCCACAACAGCAGTTCTTAAAAATGTGAGCACGCAAGGGCTCGCCCCGCATTGCCCCGAAGCCCCTTTCACAACCAAAGCCAGCTCCAAAAAAGTTTAATTAAAAAACATGCCCTCTTTCTCCTCCTTCTTCTTCTCACATAACCCATTTTTAGAGGCTCTTGCATAAAAACATCTATTCTCTCACCTCTACGTCATCCTTTCTCTTCTTAAAAATTACCCAAAAAATGCTCTTAAGGGTATCTATAGTTTATTTTTTCATTTTTCTTTTTAATTCTTTTTGTGTGTGTGTGAGTGTTTTTTACAAGCAGGGAAACATGATAGAAAAAGATTTTGCCTATGAGTACAAAATTTTTGCATCAGACTTGTGTTATAATAAGATTTCACCATTTCTATGATAGAGAAAACAAAATGGTTCTGCATTTCGTGCCCTATCTTTTCATGCAATTGATAAACAAGCAAACTAGAAAGAACACTACAAAGGTGAAAGAAAATGTGGTCCTACTACTGAAACATCTTTTCAATTCTATCATAAACTTAGAAGATCAAAATGTCAATTATTTAAAAATATTATTCATTTTATACAGAGAAGAGAATATTAACATATAGGACATTTAACCAACTTATCAACCTCCGTTTAACTTATTTAATACAACCCTTCAACCCATATTTGCATGTTGACTCGTTTAATTTATTTATCACAACCCTCCAACCTGTTTAACTCAATGCTACAACCCTCTAACCCATTTACTAATTTGTTAAAGTAGATGATTTGTACGTAACCTTATCTTTTATATAATAGAACTGTTTGAAATAGGAAGGGTCAAATAACAATACCACATGGCCATGTACAAAGTTACACTGTTACCACATCACGGATGTCCTTTGAAATATTATCCGATTTTAATTAAATCTAACATTAAACAAACAAATAGAATCTCTTTTGTGGTAACAGTATCCGCCTCTATATCGTTAATGAAAACTATTAAATGTAATAGAGGTTGGTTGCTTAGTAAAAGACATGCCTATAATTATCTCTAACGATTTTTCTATATATTAGATGTAAAAAACTGGTTTTTTGCTAAGCAATCAGACTCTATTACCATAATATGAGCCCGAACTTATAGTGCCAAGTTTTGGTTTACAAACCTAGTTTTACTACCTCATAATGAGGTCTAGTACCAAATTTAAAACTTAAAATTAATCACCATATTTTCAATACACTTCTGAGACTTTTAATTTTACACATCGTTTGTAACTTTTTAAATATAATTGCCCGTACTTTTTTACTGATGTATTATCTCTAAACATTTGTATATTATGTTTCCGACATCCTATTTTCACTAAAATTATATTTTAATCATGGTTAATACTTATATGCTTATGGGTGCATCCTTTAGTATAAAAATTTGTCTTGTGCATGATGAGGTTTTGATGGTTGTTTATGAAATATAACCTGAGTTCTAAAGAAGTCTTTTAGTTTTAAAGATTGTCTTTATAATAGGTTTTCACAAAGGTTATATTAAGTTGATAGTGTACGGTTGTTAGTAAGAAACTATGTTAGATCAGGTTATCAGATAGTTCCCCTAGAATGGTTATTTTTTACATACATTTAGTAGTGTTAATTACCTTTCATTTTATAGTATTCACAAAGGATTTATTAATTTTACTTGTATTAGCAAAGTTATCCACATAATAATTATATAATATCTTTTTAGTAAGTAATATTTGATAGTAGGGTCTACCCGATACTTGACTTATTTCCGGTTTACACGGAGTCTGGAAAGGAACCGGAACGTTTCGCAATATACACGTCTTTACCCTACGCTTTCTGTGTTTGTGCATGAGTGTGTTTTTCATGCTTTAAACCATACCTAAAGTTTACAAATCACCAACCTTACTCGTTGCTACTAGGTGGGCCCATCTCGTAAGAACATTCACAACTTATTTCTTATCTTTATCCATATAATTACACTAAAAATTACTAATTTTTCTCTCTCTTTTTCAATTAAATAATATTTTTATATATTTATCATTATTTTTTATTTCTACTCCACTCACAACCACTTATAATATATTAAAAACATTATAATGTTTTAAACAGTGTTTCACAAAAATATAGATTGAATAGTAAATTTCTCATATTGTTTACCCACAACCCCTTATAACTATACTATATAATATAGATAATATACTCATATAAATTTATATAATATAGATAATACACTCAAATAAATTTAAAAAACAGGTTTTTAATCCTCTAAAATCTTATAGTGTAGGAAAATTAGAAAACATACCTGTCCTTTTGTCATGAACTTGTGGTAATTCAATGAATATTATATTAGTTAGTGTCTGCCTTTAAAATCAATCACCTCGAGCAAATCGGGATTTCTAGGCGTTTTGACGAATTTGCGATATAAAAACAGATCAAACCGGAATATGAACACGAGTGAAAGATCAAGGATGATCGACTAGGGTTTCAAAATACCTAACCTAGGGTTTCAACTTTCAATTTCTCCATTGCTCTTCTACATCGCCCAATTTAAACCACCGGATCCGGCGGCTGCTTCAATTCCACCACCACCACCACCACCGCCACCGGCGAATTACTCGAAAGAGGTATAAAACGATACAATCCAACACCGCCACCGGCGTCACCGTCATCCGTCCCTCCGGCGACGAAAACGATACGAAAAAACGAAATTCCGACGGAATAAAACACGAAGGAGACGATGAGACGCATGATTAAATAATAATAATATCAAGGTGGGACATAGAAGATGATGAAACTCACACACGCACAGCACGATTATCCATGACGAAAGTAGTACGGAGAGAAAGAGAGAGAGAGAGAGAGAGATAAACACACACCTGTGTGGTAAGTTACAGAAGCTCCTTTGCACAGATCGGTGAGTTGAGTATGCATATTGTTCAAAAACGTTGTAGCTTCATCGAATGGTCTAGCGAGATCCGATCTGTATTTATCCAGCATCTCACAGTAAGTTTCCTTCAACACAAGCACAAATTCAACAATCAGCGATAACACATGAACAAATTAAACAAACGCACAGTACGAACAACGATTTTGACGGACCATGAATTCATCAAGCTCTGGATCATCGCCTAAGCATGAACAACCGCTGGAGCTCCGGCAGAAATCGTTGTCTCTGAAAATTTCGTCGAACAGATTCGCTATATCCGGTGGAGCTCCGACCTGATAACAATCAACACACACCGAATTACTGATTTCGTCTTCGAATGCAAAGTTTTCAATGGATCAGAAACATGAATTCGATCAACTCGTAAACAGCGTTTGAAGATCTTACGAAAACTCGAAAATATCACTAAATTCATAACTGAAACTCATGATGATGATTAACGTCTTAACTCTTACGCATCGAATTCATAACATTGTTAAGCGGATTTTATGCGTTTTTTTATTGCAGATCCAACCATAACTGAAACTATCAATCTCTTACTCTTTCTCTCTCTTTCACACACACACGCACACACATACAGTGATACAGATATACTTCATAGTTCATAGTTCATAGTTGATACCTTTTGGCAAGCGATGTAAGCTTGAAGCAACCTAGGGTACAACGGATGCGAAACGATTTTCGCACGATTCGCACTCGCAAAACCTTCATCCACTTCATCACCTACTCCACCGGTGTTATTACAATCACCGGAGCCCGAAACAAACACCGGCGGAGCCCTCCGTTGGCGTCGAAACTCCGGCGACCGATCACCAAACTCACGGCGATAGCCTTCTCCAACCGCATCGGCATCCGTCGTTGCAACTTGCTGATGATTCATCAATCCGTACATCTCATCCATCGGTTACAACTTACAACTTACAAGTTACATGTGAATGATGAGATGATTGGAAAAGGAGGGAGAATTTAGCGTGGGAACAAGAAGAAGAAAGCCCCAGCAGCACCTGAATGTCTGGTCTTATCCATCATCATCATGCACCATTCTCACCTTCCTTCCTTTTTTGGGGGGGTTCACGCGCCACCTGCAGCGCGTTGGTTACCTGATTGGAGAGGTGGGGTTGATTCAGCTGTGGTCCGTTCGATGTGGTTCGTATGTAACCAATGGAGGTTAGGGTATGGATACCATGCTTATTTGTTATAAATTTATAATAATATAATAGCCAATCGGGTTAGTTAATAGTTTGTTATATTATATATTTTTTTAAGAGAGCATGTTGGTATGTCTTAGCTCGTTTATGACCGAAACACAAAGGAACGATATGATTTTTGAGTTTTTCTCGAACGAGTTTCGAGTATCGAGCATTTTGGACAGCAAAACTCACACTCTCATTAAATCTTACTTTTAGTCAGTGGTGGAACCAGAAAACTTTTTCATGCGGGTCGGAAAATTTTAGTGGTCGTTTGTGTATCGTTGAATATTAATTTTTTTGGTTCGGTTAAATTCGGGTCGATTGGGTCACAAAATAAACATATAAAATCAAATTAAATCTCAAATATATAATAAAAATATATAAATTGTTATATAAAAGTATTATAGAACTACAATGTCGGTATAGCTGATTTCTATGGTGCTTTATTTTTTTAAAATCTAATCATTACAGTTATTAAAAAAATATTTCTAAGAATAAAATTTTATCATTACATAAAACTTAACATTTGTTGGTGCTATGGACTACCGATATGCATACCATGTATAGTTCAGGCCGGCATCTGTAATTTATTGAAAGTGGGAAGTAAAGTTGCAATACGTGTATACTTCAGGGACTATCCGTGTAATTTACTCTATTTTTTAAGTATTATAATCTAAAAAATAAATATAAAAACAATTGTAATAAAAGAAACAAAACAAACTAAATAATAAACATCCACATAGATTACGTTTCTTAACAGCTTGATTTTAGTTTGAAGATAATGAATATTTAATTTGATATTAAATAAATTTATTAATTTAGAAATAATTAACAATTAAAAAAAATTAAGTAATCTGAATCTTCTAAATAATAAAATTTACCTAGTTAATATCTTTCAGCTACAAACATATTGAATTACCTAACTAATAACATACGTATATAAGGAATCAAAGTAATCACAATCATCAATTAGGAAAGCATTGCCAAATTGTCTTTGAAAAAAGTTATTGTCAAATTGAAATTATTTATCATTTTATTCTCTAATTTCAAATAAATTGAACAACTCTTTTAATCGACACTTTTGTAACTCACTTAAAAACAACTAAGTTACACTTATGTATCTCATTTCTCTCTTCACTTTTATATTTCTACAAGCTAGTCTCCAACCAGACTCAAGCATTTCTCAAGTTTAGTCTCACATAAAAATAAAAATGCTACAAGGTAAAGAATAACCAACCAAGACCGCAACGATATGCTTCATGTTTTAATAATCATCTCTTCTTGCAAGATGTATTTGTAATTTTTATATTAACTTTCTTTGGTGTTTTTAAAAATTATTTCATGGGGGTCGTTGTCAAAAATTATTGGGGGTCGCTTGGGTTTTGATTACATATATTAAACATACAAAAAAGAAGTTCATGAGTGTCTGGCGACCCCATACAACCCCTATAGGTCCGGCCTTGCTTTTAATCTATATTTTTAATTTATAATGAAACTACACCCCTCAACCTCATAACAAACGACACTTTCTAAAGATATGCCCACCAAATTATCCTTCTAATTGTATAATTTTTTTTAAATAATAAGATTTGAACCTTTAACCGTATAGGGAGGGACACTTTTTCATACTTCTTGGTACCGTTGGACCATGCCATTTGATTAAAAAAATGACTTAAATTTGGATTTGAACTCTGACGTTTGACAAAAATAAGATTTCTCTTTCATAAAATTATAAATATCAATTTATATCCAAAAGTATTATCAGTTGTACTAATTTTAATCTAAAAGTTGTATTGGTTCTTCTAATCTAGAGTTAAAAGTTTAATCAATTGTTTTAATTACAACCCAATTTATATCCAAATGATAAACTTTTGAAATTAAAATTGAAACAAATCATAAAACTTTTAAACTAAAAATAATATTTTATACTTTTAAAGGAAAATAAGTATTTTATCAAAATTTAATTGCAAAGTCAAATTTAACTCTTCAAAATTGGTTGGTGAGAGAGACTAACTAAAACACCCACTAAATCTTATTCAAGATCGTGCATATTTTGTTTACATTAATACCTGAATCCTTAATATTGTAAAAACATCACCTTTTACAAACATGTGGGTATATAAAACTATAGTTAGGATTAGTTTTAGGATTTTATAATCTAAGGATATGTAATTTCATTATAATCTCCATACTCGTAAAATCTTATATAATAACAAGACTACAATCATAGAATCATGAAAGGCGAAGGAAGGCTGGAATGCCATCTTTTGGCATATAATATAGGGGGCTAGAAATCCACAGACAACATTCTGGAACTTCCAAACCAAAGAAATTTCTTGTTATCGTGGAATTCGTCATCAAGATGGATCACCCTTACGCGGTCAACGAACTCATACTAATGCTAGGACTTGTCGCAAGCAAATTCGGAAATGAAAGAAGTATACCGAAAGCCTTGGTACTTGTCTGATCAATCACACTGATAGCTTCAATAGTTCACTGAAATTTTTTTATTTGGGGATTTCACCGGTTACTAATCCAGTATGACACTTTTTGTTATCTAACTCTATGTAAGATTTCAGTTCACATAGGATAGAGGTATAAATATCTTGGATTTCCCCATTAGGAGATTGAATGAGATTAGTATTCCTCGCCATCCTTTCATCCAGTAAGAAATAAGACATTATTTGAAACGCACTGGCAGAAGCATCTTGGGTAATAGGCATGCGCCTTGCAGATTCAATATCACTATAAATGACAGGTAAAAAAAGCATCTTGGTTGGAAGCAGCATTCATGTATGATTTCTCACCTCCGTCCCCGAAAACTTTCTTTTATTTGATGAAGCAGAAGCTTTAGGAGTTGAAAGAGCGGAACTTATAGAAGAAGGGCAAAAAGGTCTCCCATTTCTTTTCTAATCGGGTAAGTTAAGCCTTTGAGTAGAAGGAGAAAGCCTTCGGAATCATCTCATTGACTTTCAGCCGGTGCCAAGCCAAGGCCAACAAGAATGGGAGAAGGGGCTTACCAAAAATCATAGGAGTGGTAGCACAACGGCTGACAAGCAAGAAAGGGCACTCCCAGCATGAGGGTAAAAGTGAATAGAGAGAACAAGTCCAACCCCCCACGGTGCTTATCCCCCATCGTCTCACTGGCCGACCTTGACCCCTGCTCCTAATTGTTTCAGAGCAACTAGAAAGAGATTCTTACAATAAATTGATCTCTCTTTATGGATAACCAATTCATTTTCAAATATAGTTGGGAGACTTTACCCAAGAAATGGGTAAAAAAAATGGAAAGATCGGAACATGGGAATAGCTCTGATACCAATACGGACTGCCCATTTCAATTGTTGTGCTTTCTTAAATTGCATACCTATACAAGGGTTCAAGTTTCGATCGATATTTGCGGAGTTGATCATCCCTCTCGAAAACGAAGATTTGAAGTGGTCTATAATTTACTGAGTACTCGGTATAACTCACGCATTCGTGTACAAACCAGTGCAGACGAAGTAACACGAATATCCCCGGTAGTCAGTCCATTTCCATCAGCCGTCTATCCAATTTGATTGTACTTGTGTTGTAGAAATAAAGTTGGAAAAAGTTTCAAATTAGTCATTCGACAAATCAAATTTATAATAATAGCCGGACTTTAAAAAAACTTAAATATTTAACGAATCAGATTATGACAAGTGTTCAAATATCTCTAGCTAGCGATACCAATGCGTGTGGTATCGTCAGTTTTATGACTCCAGCGATATCAATACATGTTGTATCGCTAGTGTATCGTTTTAAAACTAAAAAGAAAAAAAAATAATTACATATCGCCAGCCAGAGATACACCGTCTCTCGTGTATCGCCCAAAATATAAAATTTATGTATCTCCGGCCGGAGATACACCGTCCCTCGTGTATCACCCATTAAAAAAAACTAGAAATACAAAAAAAGTAGTACAAGTATATAAAAATTAATTTAAAAATTTACTACAAGTATATTAATTTAAAGAAAAATCTTCAGTACGTCATTTGCCTGCACATTTTAAAGATTCAGATTAATTGTTTAGGCGCCTCCATTTTCCATAATCCAATTTGATGGTTTAGTAACCGGTCGATAATGATATTATTGTATTCATAGATAAATTTTCATTATAAAAATATTTTTT
Organism: Flaveria ramosissima; assembly: GCA_025215565.1. Classification (NCBI taxonomy): domain Eukaryota; kingdom Viridiplantae; phylum Streptophyta; class Magnoliopsida; order Asterales; family Asteraceae; genus Flaveria; species Flaveria ramosissima. Next base: position 38,183,727 of record CM046044.1, on the reverse strand, counting down.
ATGATTCTAAAAAATGGTAGTTGCTTAACGAATTATTTAAAAAAAATTCAAAGTTCGTATTTTTATTTTTATAAAAAAATTGGGCGATACAGAAAAAGTGGTGTATCTTCGGAATAAAAAATGGGTTTTTTTAAAATGCCACGTGGGCGATACCATGACTATATTTGAAAATGTTTTAGTCAACGACTATTTTTGTAATGTTGGTTAAATGGTCATATTGGTAATTTTTCCAATAAAGTAACTCTACTTAAGTAAAATATACACACAGATAATCAGTTAAACGGTCAAAAAAAGAAAATTCATGACAATTTTTCAACTTAATTAATTGTCATGATGGTGGTCTTAAGTTTCATACTTGAGTAATGTTTTTTAAGTTAACACCAATCAATAGTTAGTGGCGTGGATTAATTACTTCATGATATTGCTGTATATAACAATTGTGTCTGTTGACGTTGTCGTGCCTAATACTTGTTAACTGATGTGTGCTTTTATGTGGTCTTTAAGCGGTTAACTTGCACCTAATCAGTGTTGCACGGCATACGTGATTTATTCTGATGTGTAGTCACTATTGCGGTGACCTAAGTAACACATGTTACATGTTTGGTGATAGGAAACAAACAATGGTATGAACTTTTGTAAATATTTTTTGGTATATTGAAATATGTAGCTTAGAATTCATTAGTGTAAGCGGAATTTTCAAGCACGTATGATAAGGAGTTGTGAGACCTCAACTAGCAAGGAAAAAGGTCATACTTGACTGGTAGGCATTCAACACGTTGTGTGATGTCTCTTAGCATAGGGTGTTGATTGAATCATTTGATTATTGTTTAGGTTGGACATGTTTGTTTATTTAAGATTTCCACTGTAAGTTTTTTGCTTTGTTTATGGTTTGGTGTGTAACCATTAAATCACATAGCGTGTAGGGATGTCATTGGTATGGGTTTGAGACGGGTATCGAATATTTATTCATCAGGTATGCCCGTTAAAGTTATAAAAATTATCCATTGGGTATATGTATCTATTGAAATTAGAAAATCATATAAAGTTACATTTGCATATACGTACTAGATAACATTCTCGTTAATTTTTATTATTTTTTTTGTTGATGTTCCACTATTACTACTCTAATTTTAGAGACAAATATCGAGTTATGCTATAACTTTGTAAGATACTATATAATGTCATTGATGGAAAGCTTAATCGATGTGGTATATAATATATTATTAAGTAAAGTAAATTTTAAAAAAATAATTGCGGACATATAATGGGGTAAACAAATATGCTTAATTCGGCAATCAGGTCGGGTAAGCAAGTATACGATGCAATCTCATAAACGTCCCATACTGGCGAAAAAAGAATAAAAATTGATATCATACCCGGTCTCATACCGCTTAGCCGATTCCAAACTCGTCCTAGGTGTCTCTAATTTAGGGTATTCCCATCTGGTACGGGTTTGATTGCGATCTCTAAAAGCGTGTTTTGGGGTGTCACCTTTATATTTCGATAAAAGTATTTTGAGTGCAAGAATTTGGACTTAGGTGAAATTTCTTGAGTTCGTGTACAAGCTTGATTAATTATATTGATTCTTAAAGAGAACATTTAATCATGTAAGCATATGGTTGGCTGTCCAAATCGGAGAATATTGGTATTTAACACATATAGATATGCATAAATGGTACTAAATAAATAAAACGTATATAAACAATCACATATGTAAATATGTACATGTATATCATGCATGAAATTATCCCTATATAGTTTGTAGAAGTTACTTAACTTCATGTATGGTTTAGTGCCATATCAATTAAAGTGTAGGTACTAAAGGTGATGAGGCCTAGAATTTCTATACTATAACCATCAACCATCAACTAGTGATGACTAAATTGACTTATAGCATTTATAACAGCGTCTTCATAATCTTCATATTTATTATTTGGAAATTCTTTTTGATTTGGCATCTCTATTAAGATCTTCATCTTCATATTTAAATTTAGAGTTTTATAAAGTAAAGTTATCACAAGAATAATAATCCAGTTTAAAAAAATATTTTAATTAACTAGTCGCTCATGCATATTTCTTTTCAAAAATTGGATTACTAAATCATCAAATTATCATCATCAAACTTTCTTATATCAAAAAGTAATTAATGGGAAGATGCGAGGGTCGAAATTTTCAATATGTAAAATTATATTAAAAAATAAAAAATGTAATTATATTAAAAATAAAAAAGTACCTAAAATTCACATCACCGTTTCATTTCGGCATCAAAAAAAGGATTAAATTCTAATTAGAATACTTTTGAACACTTTTAAATTTGTTACTATTTTATAAAGTTACTCATTTTATAAATAATGATTCTTTAAATATTAGAGATTCATTTTCATTAATTTATATTTATTTTGTGAGTGAAATAAAATAGTGTTTGTAAGTGTGATAAAAATAAATATGAAGAAGTACTGGAGTGTGAGATGTTAAATAAAATTCAAAGATAAATACAAAAAACTTAAATGCTTTACTATTAAATCGACTTAGATGCATTAATCTCATTTTATTTAACTAAGGAATTGGTACTACAAAAAAAACATTCTTTTATATTTTATATAAAAAAAAGTCCGTCCACCTAAGGTTAATATAATAATATACCTAAACTCGTGCAATGTAAAAAAAATAAAAATGAAAACTTGTTATCTCTTAAACATTTTTTTTGATTTCATAAAGCGGCATTCCATACATATAATAATAATATTTTTTTTTACCATAAGACGCTGCAAATATGTACATACTCATTCAAAAATTTATAAACTAGTAATTTACATCATCAAAAGGGTCAACATGACATTCATGTAAATACAAAGCTATCTAGATAACCTCTACATATACTAATGATAATTTAACTTAAGTGGTTAAAATGAGGTATCCAAAAACTTTATAAAATAGAGAAAAATTTTGGGTTCAAGTTCCGTCTGTGACAAAAAATAAGGGTTTTCAAGTTGGGTCATGGGGTTTTCTCACTTAAGGTTAGTTTCCTTCTAATGATGTTCTCAATTTGGTACTTGAGATATGTAAATGATCGAATGAGTTGGTGGCTCGTTAGTGAATTTTTAGCCCGTTAAAAAAAAGATAACCAAGTAATATTGTGCTAGTGACCACTTACGTATATATATTTATTATAAACAATTTATCTGAGTTTAACATATCAAAATTAATATTGTTAAGAGACTCTTTTATTCAAAAGTAAACATTATGTTTTATGATAGCAACCTTAGAATCTACCTCAGATCACTCGGTTGGTATGGAAAATAGTCACAATTTTATTATTTATGATTTCCTTTTAGTATCAAATAATTAATGTTAGGTACATTGGATGAGTAATCAATTTCCGATGTTAAATCATGCATTTTATAAATCTAGAAGTATGGTTTCAGTTCCAACATAATATCTCTTTTATATGGCCTTTGCCATTTCTCTAGTCGACATCATATGTCTCATATTATGCACATAACTTTAGGGGCAAAATGTTTTTGCCTCTGTGATTGAATTTTTGGAACATATAACAATATATATAATATAATAATAATAAATGACAAACTTTTATTTGGCTACACACAGAAATTAGACATCACATACGAAAAAACAAAAGTTTTGTCATTGTTATAATATCACAATAGTTAACACAAGATTAGTGTTATAACCTTAAGAACTTAAAGAGAATTGTAAGAGCAAGAAGAAGAGAAATGTATAACTTATGAAAGTGATTGAGGTGATATTTATACTACAAAGATCAATCATTTTGATAGACAAGGTAAACTATTTGAGTAGATAAATAGCATAGTTTGACAAATAGTTCATCCACTTGCTATGATAATAATTCATAATAGTCACTCATTTATCAATGCTAAAAAATTTGAGTAATGCGATATTTAAAAGTAACATTTTTGAAATAGTTGCATTTGATTTTAAAGGCAACTTCAAAGTACGTTTTACACAAAAGGATGCGATGCCATCTTTGCGTTGAACAATTGTAATTTTTGTTTATATTGACAACTTGTTAGTAGAGTTGCTAAGTTGTTCGAGGTTTTTATATTTTACAACTTTTTTGATTGACTCTTAAGAAATTTTAAAATATGGCTTTTTTCATGAAATTGTTAATTTGCGATGCGACGTACTTTTTTCCAATGTTTCAACGTGATTTTTTTTTTCATTTTTTCACTTTATGTATATAAAATTCCTAATATTATTCACGATTTCACCGCAACGCACGAGTTTACGTCTACTTGTTATCTAATAATTGATAACTTGAATCCAATTTTTATTGGCTTTTAGATTCTTAAAGTTTCAATATTCACTTGGAAAACATAGCATCCTAAAACTTCAAATTTACTTCAGCAATTGTTACTTCTAGTCTTGAACTATCAAAGGTTGAAGATCAACACAAGAAATCAAAATCTCGATACTACAAAATCCGGTCTTTACTTAAAGACAATGGTAGAGGTATCGTTGCTTGTACAACTCGATTCTACTAGTACATTGAAACATTCATATCCTACAAGAAAAAAAAACCTACTCATTGTCTTTTTGATGGTGTACCAAAATTTCATATATGGACGAATCTAAATACTATCATGATATCTTTCATATTTATCGTTTATATTATAAAAGATTCTTGTGTTTCCTCAAAAACATGACAAGTGAAAAGGTAAAAGCAAACACAAGACGTTATTGAACAAAACAACACTAAATAAGAAACCCCCATTCAATTAGGTATACTTTCTTTTTCTATATTTGGATTACAAATAGCCATAGCCTTACTTTAAACATTGAATGTTGATTAACACCATTTGCTGTTTCTTTATGTTTGGTGTCATGGTACACATTTATTTGTTTTTCCTCCTATATATTCGAAAAACAAGGTAGGCAAAGGGAAACTGTGGTAATAAATAATCCACATGTAGCCCTCGCACACTTTACAAAATATACCATCAAATTATACTTGGATCCTGAAACTATAGAAACAGCTTTCACACACACAAAAAATAAAAAAAACACTTTTTTATTAAATTGTTTGAATTACAATATAAAGATGAAAAAAAACTACAAACAAATTACAAGATGCAGAATAACTGAAAAGAAACTAGGTTTTGGTTAATGATCTCCGTTTAACATATGTCCCTTAAAACAGTTTTCAAACCACTAAGATGGGCTTGACTGTCTCCTAGGATATAACAACTTAAACATATTGTATTAATATGATTATCCTAGTACATGAAAGTTGAAACTATACCTGAAACGAGTGTGTGTAGTGTGGAGAAGGCTGAGAATTCTTCTACATGTGGTTTCCAAAACATGTAGGTTCCAGTGTTTTCAAGAGCGTGCTTAACAACCCACATATGCTTGATATTATGCTAGAAATCATGGATGTGAGAATTCCTGCTATCAATAAACACTTAATTCTATCATTAGTAGAATTAATGCACAATTAACTTCTGTTAAGTTGATGAATTATTGCACCCAAAGCTAGATAGACATTGCACAATTAACTGGACAGACGATGCACAGTTATCTGGTGAATCAATGCACCACAACCATAAAATGTGATGCACTGTTGACTGTGAATCAGTGCACCAGAACCCCAAATATAGTTCACACTTTTAATATTCAACTACATGACTTCGAGCGTCGATATCTCATTCATCTTAGCTTCATTTTAGACATGATTTAGTTCTTTGTGAACCTCTCACGTAGTAAAACACACACATGCTAAATAATAGTTATATCGGTAACATATATATAATTATTTGTATCCAAAATAAGTAAAAAATATAATTTTTACTAAAATTTTCAACAAAATGTCCATTCAGGTAGTGAACTCACTCAAAGGACATTTAGCCATATGGTACCAAGGTATTGTGACGTCCATCCTAAATGGTGAGAGTTCAAGTCTCGTCTTGAATATATAGTGTAGTTTATATGTACATTAGTGGGTGTGTGAGCTTGTTGTTGAAAAAATAATGATTTCACTCATCAAGAGTTTATGCACTCTAATATCTTGGCTCTCTAGTGGACCAAGATTCACATTCTTGACTGACATTACAACAAATAGCTTGGTGTGTCACATATGGTAAGTGCACACATGTTAGCCCAAGACCCATCCGACCTTGACAACCATAATACTCTTGAGTCTTATAATAGTGATAACAAAGTTTGAACCCAATAGGATGTATCTAGTGGACCAAGATTCACATTCTTGACTGATGTTACATCAAATAGCTTGGTGCGTTGCATATGGTAAGTGCACACATGTTAGCCCAAGACCCATCCGACCATAATACTCTCGAGTTTTATAATAGTGATAACAAAGTTTGAACCCAATAAGATGTACATGTATCTTTGGTTGAATTATGGAGCGTGTCAACGTTCCACAACAAACACATCTCATTCCCTTCTTTTTAATGTTGTACGCATGCACACTCTAAACCTAGCTCTAAAACACATTACATTGCCTTTGAATTCTTTTTGTGTATATAATCATCCATAATACACAAGCCATCATACACAAACATAACACTATTATCAAAGCCTTCAAAATTCTTAATCATACAAACCTAGATTTTTTGACCGTAGTGTTCTCAAAGCCTTCAACCTTTTTAGTAGCTTCCGTAGTTACCAAATCATTCATATGAAAAAAGGCCAAAATAGTTAAATAAAGATAGAAAGTTAAATGGATTTAAAGAACAATACAAATAAGAAAAACATTGATATGTGTGATTAGGATAGTTTTAAGTCTTTTGAATAGAGAAAATTTCATAAAATAATAACAAAGTATTATAAATGTTTCAATCAGGTCACTCAAGTTTCAAACTGTTTCAATCAGATCATTTAACTTTAGGGTGATGTTCTAATCCTATGTAATTAACCTGATTAACAGGTAATTATTTATTTTTCAAGTTTTATGAGTGTTCCATCATTGCCGCCCACCACCTGACCACCACTGTCGTCCCACCACCATCGCCGCCCACCACCATTGCCGCTCACCACCCACCGTCGTCCCCCACCATCGCCGTCCACCACCACTGTCGTCCCACCACCATCGCCGCCCACCACCATTGCCGCTCACCACCACCGTCGTCCCCCACCATCGCCGCCCACCACCACCGTCGTCCCCCCACCATCGCCGCCCACCACCACCGTCGTCCCCCCACCATCGCCGCCCACCACCACCGTCGTCCCCCACCATCGCCGCCCACCACCACCGTCGTCCCCACCATCGCCGCCCCACCACCACCGTCGTCCCCTACACCCCCACCACCACCGTTGTCCCCCACTATCGCCGTCCCACCACCACCGTCGTCCCCCACCATCTCTGCCCACCACCACCGTCGCCCCCCCACCATCGCCGCCCACCACCACCGTCGCCCCCCACCATCGCCGCCCACCACCACCGTCGCCCCCCACCATCGCCGCCCCCCCCACCACCACCGTCGCCCCCCACCATCGCCGCCCACCACCACCGTCCCCCCCACCACCATCGCCGCCCACCACCACCGTCGGCCCCCACCATCGCCGTCGTCCCCCCACCATCGCCGCCCCACCACCACCGTCCTTCCCCCCCCCCCACCATCGCCGCCCACCACCATCGTCGTCCCCACCACCATCGCCGCCCCCACCACCGTCGTCCCCCACCATTCTCCCACCGCCTCCTCTCATCTTTGACCCTCTCTTTTACCTACTATTCAGGTTAAATACACAAGATTGAAACATTAAAATAAAGTTTAGTGACCTGATTGGAATAAAAAAGTTTATGTGTGACCTAATTAAGATAATTTTAAAACTTAATTACATTTCTACAAAGTTACCCTTTTGAATAATATGATGTTTGTGCATTGATGGTTTCCACATATATAAATGATTATATAAAAAAGTGCGTATTGCATTGTTGTGTAAAAGTTTTATGTGGAGATCTAATTAGCCTAATCAGTTATGATCCATGAGTTTGTTTACTAACAAAAAAAAAAAATTAGTTTGTAGAATTGTTTTTTTTTGCGAACCAATTTTTTTGTTTGCAAACTATTAAAAATAATACAAAAATGATTTTTTGTTATTATATATATTAAAAAAACATGTCCCTCTAGGTTTCCCTACTCTACTCAGACCTAACGTGACCCTAATCAATTATACACAACTAGTGTTGTAAACGAGCTGAGCCGAGCCAGGATGGGTTCGAGCTCGAGCTCGAAGCTTATCGAAAATTTTAACGAGCTCAAAACACCGGCTCGAGTTCGGCTCGTGAAAAGCTCGAGCCGGCTGGATTTAAATAAATATATTTTTCACATTAATTTATATGAAAACACAAAAAATATATATTAGGGCTTTTACCTTTTGTTGGGTACTTCGTACTTAAGAGAACAAATATCATTATTTTGAATATAAACAATTTACTATCAAGTTATATATTTTTTAAAAAAATACTTAATGTTTCTAAAAAGAATTCATTTTATTTTAAGAAAACTTTTTAAAATCCTAATATAAAAAATAATCATAATAATAGTAGTAATAATAATTATTATTATACTATATATATATATATATATATATATATATATATATTATATAGATATATATATATCTATTATATATATTATATATATATATATAATATATATATATATATATATATATATATATCTATATATATCTATATATATAACCATATTATATGTACCGAGTTACGAGTCGAGCCAACGAACCGAGCCACGAGCCGAGCTCGAATCGAGCTAACCCTGGCTCGAGTTCGGCTCGATTAGAATTCGAGCCAAGCCAAGTCACGAACTTTTTGTACAATCCTACACACAACCTCAATTGTTTGCTTTTAGGGGTTGTTGAAATTCCTTACTCGGTCAGAAGGTGGTGATCGAGTAAAGGGTTGTTCTAAAACTGACCGGGTAAGAGGAACAACAGGCATGGGTCAATGGGGTCGGACCGGGTTAGACGCGAAAGAGTGATAATCAAACACGCTGACCGGTCAAAAAGTCTGATAAGGTTAGTTGGTCAGACATTTTGACCGGATTAAAAGCAAATCAAACAGTCCCTTAGTTATGCCCTACCATACCCGTCTCATACCCTGTTCCTATCCTACCCAAGTTAGCAATACCCAGTTTCATACCATGAACCAAATGTGCACCTCCACTTTCTATCATATGTTTGAACTAGATTAGTGACTCGTGTACATCACGAGTTGAATAGAAGATATGTAAAACAATTATTTTATTTGTTTTAATTTAAAAGATTATTATCATATTAAATCATATGATATGCAAACTTTAAAAATTGAGTTGTGATTGTTAAAAATCAAGTTTTCGACTATTGGAATATTATTATCATATTAAATAAAAATTATTTATTTATAAAATATCAACACATTTGTAAAGTTTGACCTAATTAATTTTTCATTTATATTGTTTAAACAAAAATTAAAAATTAAGATTAAGTTTAGATAGTTTAACATAACTAATTTTGTTTCAAATATTAGGGTTTATTCTGGTGATTACACATGAACAAAATCTAGATGGACGTTCTAGGAAAATAACACGTGTCACCCAACTTAACTTTTATTAACATTTATAGCCAGATTTAATTTTACCTTATAGACTATAGAGTGTCTTCTATCAACAGCCCACTACGCTGTAACCCAAGTTGGGTATTTTTAGTTTTCATGGGCTTATTTGGGCCATATTATACGGACTGAACGGGTCATCCGGATCATAATCGGGTTTTGGCAAAATCCCCCAAATTGCACCGTCTTCTTCGTTAAACAATAAACACCTGCTCGTAATCGAATCATCTCGTCTTCTTCTTCGCCTGAATCTTTTCTATTTCGAATCAGGTATTGTTGAATCATCTCGTTTATCATCTTGTCTCATGTTGTTGAATCTAATTCATAGACCTAATTAAGTTTGTTAGTAAGTTTTCTTCATCTAATATTAAACTTTGACTGATATTTGTTTGTTTAACTAGAGTGGTGGTACGTAGTATTTTGATTAGCTAAAATGAAGCTCTTTATTATTTCAGTTTCAGATTCTCAGTTGCAAATGTTGTATAAATGATGTTATAGTTTTAGATGCGTATTTATAGTTTATGATCAAAATGGTCATGATTTGAACCAGTTGTTGATACAAGTTTGTCTAATACATGACGAGAGAGCTGAGAGCTGTCGTGGAATTATAAACACTACAATTCGCTACTCATAGAGTATGTGTATATATTGAAGAGATTACCCTGTAATGAACATAGAGTAATTTACCCAAACACGATACTTGGTGTCGAAGCAATTCGAGACAAATACATACATCTAAAGGATGCAAACAAATTCTTAACAGATATGAAGGAGTGCAATTAGTTACCATATCATATATATTGATTGACTGTGCTTTTTAAATTATATGTAATCCTTTCATTTTATTTTATCATAATGTGCTGGTTTCTTTGATCTGATACATTTTTGCGTCCTAACAAAAAATTATGCTACCACTTGCTAGTTTCAAGGTGAATTCGTGTCTTTTATGTGATCCAACTTCACATTACTCGGCTAATCGCCTAATTGTAATAAAGAGGTAACTGGTTGATTTTGGTTTATCGTAACTATGTATGTGTTAGAAATGCGTGTTTCTTTACGTTTGGATTTATTTGCATTTTCTTGAGTTATAGCCATTGAATGATTTTCTTGGTTTGCAGGGAAAGTTTATTTTCAGAGACTGTAATCACTTATATTTGACAATGGAAGTCCAAAAAGAACCAGAAGAAAACATTCCTTATGTAAGGCTTACTTTTCTGATTTGCACAATATATATTAGCTATGCTCTCATTTGGTTCTTTGTTGATAAGTGTGTTTTCATAGTGGAACAATGAGGGTTGTAATGTTTTGTGCAACATTGAGAGGGGAGACTATGATTATGTAGGTGTAAGTCATGGGAGAAATCAAGGAAACAGAATAAAATCAAAATGGAAATAGATAAGGTGCATTCAGCTTTCATAGTTGTTATATTTGCATGCCTAAATAAAGGATTTAGCAGTCATTAGACTTGTATTCTAAGTACTAATGGTTAGTTCACAGGCAGTGACTTTCATTTGACAGAACCACGTTAAATCCCCATGTTCTTTAGTTTTCTTATTGTGATCGTTTGTAAATACCAAACATAGTAAATCTTTTGGAGGTAGGCAAGTGAAAAAAAAAATAAAAATTTTGTGGCTAAGTTACCTGTTTTGTTGCATCTCTTTTCTTGAGCCGTATGCTTGTGTTCTAGACAGTGATTTAGGTTATTTTTGGTTAACCACAAGGCCCATAACAATTAGTTCACATTCGCATTGAATCAGTTCACTCAGCATCATATAGCCTACACATGTTAATAATCCAAAGACAGTCCAAGCTACATTGATTAAAGTTAATCTGTCACCATAAGTTCTTAGATATTTACTTTTTACGCTATGAACACAGACAACATCAAAAGTGGCTGGAACTGTCAATTGGGGTACAGCAACTGTAGTTGGAGTATTTGCTGGCATGTTATATGGAGGCATGAAGGAAGCCAATGCTTCAGTTGTAAGTTTGCTTGTGCAGAAAATAATCTTTCATTTAATTACATGTTTTGTTTTTGGAATTAAGGGGTTCCATATATCTTCAAATACTCAACTTTGATATCCTTAAGAATGATTTGCAGTCTGACAACTAGGGGTCAGGAGGCTGAATTGAACATATGGACCTGCAAACGACTGAATTGTTAATATTATAAGTTTATAATGATAAAGATCTAAATTGCTGAAGAAAGCTATATAGGGGGTTGTATGCAGTAATGCAACCTTCTACCTATTTAGCCCGTTCCTTTTTAGTTGACTTTTTTGGTAAAAGATAAACCAGCATGACCTTTTAATAAGCTAATGTCAAAATTTCCTTAAAAGGAATATGTTAATTTTTTGATATAATAATATGGACTGTGGCATTTCTGCAAATATTCTCAGAGCAAGGATGCAGAAGTAACATTGAAACTAGGGAGCACGAGCGACAAACGGGAACAATATCGATTAATGAGAGATGCAATGGAAAAAAGGTTCATTAGTATCACACGTGGTTCAATTGTTGGTGGTGTTCGGCTTGGAATGTTTACAGCTACATTTTACGGGTTGCAAAATATTCTTGCTGATAAAAGAGGAGTACATGATGTTTATAATGTTGTTGGAGCTGGTTCTGCTACAGCTGCTACATTTGGTCTAATCAGTAAGAAATTTTTATTATTAATATGTAAAAATGCCAAATCTTTCAGCCGGTCTTTGGATTTCTGTTCTGGACAGTGATTTGAAGTTGCAATAATCAGTTTCTATTTGTCTAAAACACTAAAAAACTTTTAATTATGTGATTATTACAACTTCAAGTAGCTGTAGAAGCACATCCCAGCTCTATAAAAGCGCACATCCAAACACCCCCTAATTAGTTGCTTCTTATCTTATTCCTGCTTATTCAGCATCACATAATCACTTTAAAAATGCACATCCAAACACCCCCTTAATATCTGATTTTTTAAATTCTTGATTATTTAGCATCACATAATCACTTTTAAAACAAATATCCAAACACCCCCTTAATAGCCGATTTTCTGATTTTTGATTATTCAATTTCACGTAACCACTTTGAAAACACACATCCAAACACCCTCCTTAATAGCAGATTTATCTAATTCTTGATTATTTAATTTCGCATAAATCACTTTGAATACACACATCCAAAGTCCAAACACCCCTTAATACACAGTGGGCCTGAAATAATAAGAAGTTTGAGTATAAATAATGCTAATGTTCTTTCTCTGATGTTTTCAGTGCCTGGGTCACTCGCCTGGCGTGGAAGAAACGTGCTGTTGGGTTCGGTTTTAGGTGCAGCAGTTTGCTTCCCTTTAGGTAATTCACTTTGACTCGAACTTCTATAAAATTACAGTTAGACCCTTATAAGAACTGTAAAATGTTTTGGTGATAGGTTGGCTTCATTTGAAACTAGTGGAGAAAGCAAATGAACAGAACCCGGTTTTGTCTGAAAGTAACACAGCAAAGCCGAGTGTGAGTGCTGCAATCAAAGGTCTTGGAGGGAATACGAGCGATCAATAGTGGCGCTGCAGCAACTATGAAATTGTAAAATAGGACACGACGTCAAGTTTGATGACGAAAAAGGTTTTTATGATCTAAACTACAAGGAGGCGGTTAACATACTTCAGGAGTGTAGTTTTAATATCGGCTTCTTTTGCTATTTGGTTCTTGTTTTCTTAATAAAAGGTGTCTCCTTTTGTGGTATGCTTATATTTTAGATTTCACTCTTAAGTATTAGAAATTATACTTCTAGTTTTAATGGTTTTAATCACTAGTGTGAACAATTATTTGTTTTAGGTGTTAAATCTGTTACTGTGAGTTCAAAGTTGAGATTGTGTATCAAGTAATGCGGTGAGGTGTGTTTAGCACATCCCTTAATATTTGTTAATATGGTTCTTCCTCTTTAAGTTTTTTTATCATCATCAGCTACACATTGTCATTGTAACACCAATTTTCACACCCGAGTCCATTCCAACATGACCCTCCAAATGTGTTCTACAGTTCTGTCATAAATCAATATCAGATTTTACCCTAAACCGCAAACCCTAAACCATTACAAAACCTCCTACCAAACGATTAATCGGCTTACCAAAGTCAAAAGCATATTGATTTGAAACCTTAATCAGTTTCAAAAAGTACAAAAAGGATGGAGGGAGGAAGGAAGAAAGAGGAGTATGAAATATAACACGATAAGGTGGGAAGGTGTCCTATTTAACAACAAAATCTAAAATCTAAAAGATATCCCAAACAAACTGTATAATTTTTTCTTTCTAATTATTGTAATTTTATTTTTCCTAATAAAATTTTTCTTTAAATATTGATCAAACAGTTAAGTTAGGCAAGTTTGATTTCTCTTTCTTACCAACAAAACAAAAATTCTGTAGTATATCACAAACAAGCTGTATAATTTTTCCCCCTAAATCATTGTACTCTTAGTTCTTTTTTCTTATAAAAATTCCTTTTAAATATTTATCAAACAAGTAAGTTTAAGAGCTTGGTTTGGGATATATTTGTGTAAAAATATTTTTTTAATACGAGCAAAATGAAAGGAATTTAAGAGGCAATCTTTTAAAAAAATATAATCAACATGACTTAGCTACCATAAACATCTCACTAAAGTTTAAATCAATCCACTCCACTTTTATTTCTTGAATGCCAATTGTTCTTAAAAAAATCATGTTTTATATCTTCTATATATTTTTAGATTTTAATTAAATATAATATTATTAACTGATAAGATATCATACTAACAATTCTAATTATTAACCACTAGTGTTAGGGCATGTTAAATAACATGAATTGTTTTTTAACTTTAAAAGAATATAACACAACTATATTATGAATTAAATCACCAACGAGAATAATTATCATTTAAAAAAATTTGTTTCAACATCCATTGTTCCATCATTACTGCTAAATACATCTCCCCCAAATTCAAACGGGCAACGCGTGCTCGATAACAAACTCAAACGGCCATTTATAATGCAAGGGATCATGAGACTTTACATAACATGAACATCTTATCTTATGCTCAAACGATAATTAAAAATTATATCATAACATAAAAAACACACGTTTCATTATATGCTTAAATAACCGTCTAACCTACAAACAATCATATTGCATGTCTTCAAACGATCGTTTGTAAGTTATATAAAATTAAACCAGGGCTAAGATAACTAGAATACTGTCGACCTTTTAAATACGATAAATTTATAAGACGAAGAAAATATTATTATTATCATTATAATTTTCGTGAGACACCAGCCAACATACACATCCACCTACAATAACATCGTTCATATCTCAACTCCAAGAACCCCATTTTCTACAGATTCACTCTCACCTTTGCAATCACTTGATTCACCAATAAGGTTAGTTTTCTATCGATTTCACGATTCAACTGCATCAATTTTCAATTATCACGATTATTCACCATAGATTTAATCTTATTGATAACCCTAGTCCTCGTAATCAGCACTCCGTTCAATTTCCGATTGTAATCTCACTTTCACGTTTCAAATTACTGAACTACTGTATGATGACGATGATGATGATGATCATCATCATGAAGTTTGCGAGTTGACGATCACTAGATTAGATCATCTGATTCTCCAGATTCAGGTTGTGATTTTAGTGTTTTTTTTGTTGTTGTGATTGTTAGGGTGATACTAATTCGTTGATATTTTGGGGTTAGAAGGTCAAGGGTGTGCAATCTCCTTTCCTGGTGAGGAAAAGAACTTTCTAGTTGGTGCTTTTTCGCTTTCTGATGATATTGATTGAAAATGTTGTGTTTTTAGTTTGATTATTTATGTATGTTTGGTAAATATGTGTTTACAATAGGATGATGAATGGAGAGGGGAGTAGCGAAACTGTATCCTTGAGTGATAAATTTGATGATGAGTTATTAAACTGGAAGGTTTCAGACGTGAAGTTGTCGAAGGATAGAAGTAATGAGGCATCACCAGTTTCATCGCGTTACTCATCGTGTGGTGAGTCAGAGTTTGATAGGTACTGTAGTGCTAATTCTGCAATGGGTACACCTAGTTTGTGTGGTTCGGTTGGTACGTTTCATGACTTCCCTGAGTCTGATATTGGGTCGGTAAAAAGTTCCAGATTTGGAGATTTAGGTGGTTTGGAGAATTTTAGTTTGGGTGGGAAGTTTGAGAATAAAAATTCATTAGCATTGGGGAAATTAGGTGAATATAGTCAGAAAAACAGTGAAAAATCAGAACAAACGTCGGTGGTGATTGGAAATGAAATGAACTCATACGATGAAATGGAAATTGAAACCTCTTTATCAGATTTGGAAGATGGAGGGGGTGTGGTTACGTGGAAATCCAACGTTAATTCTAGTAGAATGCAACTTAATTCTACTAATAAAGAAACAATGGAAGAGCATTTGGTAAATGTAAGGGGGGAAGAAGGTTCCAAGTCTTGTTCAGGTGTTGACGAGGTCAACCATTTATATGAAGGTGAAACCTCGTCACAATTAGGACATTCAGAATCAGAAGGTTCTATGTATGGTTATGGTACAGATAATGAGGAAATGAATGGTTTGCCCTTTAGAGGTTACACCAATTATTCACAGGAAAAGAACAAATTTCATGAGAACTCATTGCTAATGACTTCAACAGTAGCATATGGTTCTGATGATTTGAACGATTACATGCAAGAAACTATGGAAAATCCTCAAAATATATTTGATAAACATGAAATCCCACAACACAACGAAAATGAAGTTGGAAGTGAAGTTCACACCTCAAAATCCACTGTTGTGTGTGAAAAAATTGACATGCCACATAAAGAAGAAAAGGTTGCAGAACTATTTGAAAAACATGAAATCCCACAACACAACCAAAATGAAATTGGAAGTGAAGATCACACCTCAATATCCATCGTTGTGTGTGAAAAAATTGACATGCCACATGGACAAGAAAAAGTGACAGATTTATTCGTCAAAGATGAAATTCCAAAACACAACCAAAATGAAATTGGAAGTGAAGATCACACCTCAACATCCATCGTGTTGTGTGAAAGTATTGGCATGCCACATAAACAAGAAAAAGTGACAGATATATTTGTCATTTCCAAACAAGCAGAAGTCTTTAGTCAACTCAAGACTGAAGAGGTTTCTCAAGATGTATTGCCTAAAAAACCTGGAAATACAATTTCAAATGGAACCACTGACAATGTAACGCTTGGTCATGTACGGTCAACTTTTACTCAAGATGCTGAAGACGATGCATATTCGCTCCAGTCATTGCCAATTATTAATGCAGAGCAAAGAAAAGATGCTACTCCAATTACATTAAATATTCATGAAGATATTGAAATGGCAAGTAAGGTCAGTTTTACTTTTTGCTCCTTTTTGTGTATTTCCTTTGAGCAATGAACTATTATACAGTAAATTATAGTAACCTTGCTATGTACATTTTCACAGGCAGAAAACTATGAACTGAATGAATTCTTTGATGAAGTTGTTTTTGATATGGAAGAGATACTACTCAATTCTGGTGAGTCTCCTGCAGCTAGATTCACCCGGCGTAGGGAACAGCATAGTCACGTTTCTCTCCCTTCAAGGGACGGGGGCTCTACTGCTTCAACTTCTAGTATCGACACCTATGACTCACTTATTCAAAACCCTTACAAAATCGATGGCGTTGAAGTAATTGGTGCAAAACAAAAGAAAGGGGATGTCTCATTGGGTGAAAGATTAGTGGGAGTTAAGGAATACACTGTGTACAAATTAAGTGTATGGAGTGGGACCCACCAATGGGAAGTGGAACGGAGATACCGTGATTTTTTTACTCTTTACCGCCGTTTAAAATCATCATTTGCCAATAAAGGTCTTGACCTCCCTTCTCCTTGGTCGATGGTTGAGCGAGAGTCAAGAAAATATTTTGGGAATTCATCTCCGGATGTCGTTTTAGAGAGAAGTGCTCTTATACAAGAATGCTTACAATCTATTTTACGCTCCAAATTTTCATCCAATCTCCCCAATACTCTTATATGGTTCTTAGCCCCGCCAAGAAATCGGCCCGATAATTTGCCACAAATTGGAAACAAGCCTACGCACACACTGGGACAGTCGATATCACTTATTGTTGAAATTAGGCCTTATAAATCAATGAGACAGATGTTAGAAGGTCAACAATATTCTTGTGCGGGTTGTCATAAATATTTTGATGAGGGGAAAACTCGGTTATGGGAATTTGTACAGACATTTGGATGGGGCAAGCCTCGTGTTTGTGAATACAGCGGTCAGGTTTTTTGTTCATCTTGTCATATAAATGAAACCGCAATATTGCCTGCTAGGGTTTTGCATTGGTGGGATTTTAAAGAATATCCTGTGTCCCAGCTGGCTAAATCATATCTTGATTCTATTCATGACAAGGTAATTTTTTAATATTCATACTTTATCTTTGGATGTTGATATGCTCTACTTGTAGGTGGCAATGCGCAGGTTATATTTTATATCTAATGGTTATAAGATACAAAAAAAATTGCTAGAAAGGAAACGTGCTAGTGGGTTGAATGTGTCGGAACTATTTGAAAGTCGCTTAAAATCCCTCCTAAATCATTTTATTCAAAAGATTAGGTTATATTGAAATAATTGAATTTGGTAGTTATATATGACTAGTTTATTGTTTATAAAAGTTTGGACAAAAGTGTTCCATGTCAACCTGTCTCAAAAGTTATTTGTTTTTGACCCGTTACCCAACCTGTTCATTTTGTCTATACTGGGTTTCCCTATGGACAACTGTTGAGAGTATTACACATGTAGCTCACCATACAAACACTTTATTTTAGGTACTTATTTAAATATTAGTTCCTTTACCCATGCATCCACACATACATCTTTTGGAGAGAAAATCAAAACATTTTTAGGCATGTAAACAATTGTTGTTGTACTAAGTGTCTAAAAAGAGAGAACTAGGGTTAAGTGTGATGTGCGAAATTGAAGGATGCTATATAATGAGTTAAAGGCAATTTGAACAATTGTATTCTGCCTTTAGGTTTTAAACAACCATAATATTTTCTAAAATTCAAAGAAAAACCACTGATGTTGGCAAGTAGCATAGAAATGGACAAACTTTTATGGATGTGAATGTACCGAGAATTTAATTATGATGGCATCAAACTTATGAAATGAGCACGTTAGTTTGAGAAAAATTATAATAATTACAAAGGAACAATCATTTAACATGCATAATATCATCAACTGAAATTAATAGCTTGGTGTATCTAAAATATAATAATTTCATGCTAAAATATTTTCATTAGCTAACAAATGTATGTCACCAGCCCACGTCACTGCATCACTTGTGACGTCTACTCAATTTTCTTTTTCTTTTTCTTTTTCATTCTCATGCATTTTTCAAAATGTGTATGTTTTAGAGGTTATAAAGATTGGGTGTAAGAAATGACAAATAAAACAACATGATTGAAGAAAGTACGAAAAAAGAACAGTAAACTTCATCTATTAAACTAGTAACATCTTCTTCATATGTTTATTTCTGCTATTTCTACAATTTCAACTATAGTCTATTTTTCCTACTGTAAAAGTATGATTGATTTTTTTTATTCCTTTTTTCAGCCGATGCTTTGTGTAAGCGCTGTGAACCCATTCCTAATTTCCAAAATTCCACCTTTACAACATGTTGTAAATGTCCGAAAAAGAATTGGGAGAATGCTTCCATATGTTCGTTGCCCATACCGTAGGTCCATATACAAAGGAGTTGGATCCAGGAGATACATTCTTGAAAGCAGTGATTTTTTTGCTCTAAAAGACCTTGTTGATCTTTCCAAAGGGGTATTTGCAGGTTAGTAGCCGATTGTCATACAGTTTATATAATTCTTTATATATTATATCAAATGATTCGATCAAATGATAATGTCAAAGGCATATGTAATTGTGCAATTTTGTTTCATGTGGATTTATTCAATAGATTATAATATCTATAGGTTTGAACCGTATATCACAATAGAACACTAATCAGGGGTAAAAGTAATTCATTTATAGAAACATTTTAAATTGAATAAAAGATGATGACTTTCTTTCAGGTTTTACTTGCAAACTGATTGTGTTGGGTCATGGTTTATCTTTTTGTGAGCCAAATGGATTAATCTAGAAACTAAAAAGGAAACAGGTCAAAAGGGTTGAAACTCTCCCAAATGTGCTGTTTAGAAATTGTTTTAGTAATAATATGGTTTTCTGAAGTCATGTTTATGAGTTTATCAGACTAGTTACTTATATAAAAAAGGCTATGAATATTGGACAAATAGTGCTTTCTTGTTAACTTTGGATTATCTTATTCCTGCAGCACTGCCTGTGATGGTAGAGACTATTTCCAAAAAAATTGTGCATCATATAACTGATGAATGTTTAATATGTTATGATGTGGGTGTCCCGTGTGGTGCTAGACAAGCATGTGATGATCCGTCTTCTCTTATTTTCCCATTTCAGGTAAAACATATTATCCATACTTTTTTCTTTATCTATTTGTTTGAAAGCATAATGCATCTTTCCACATCCTTTGGCATCCATGTCAATGAAAACATTAGATTTCTTTTCATGATGTTTTTAGATAAAAGGATAACGAATTCCGGTTGGACTTCTAAATATTCTAATTTAAGAACATTAGCTTTCAAAAATTCCGGTTTAGGCTCATCGATCAAAACTATGACTTAGCAGTTTCTTTGACTAAGTTGACTTTCTGATGTGTTGCCTACATGCTGCTAGAAGGCTGCCTTATAAAATTGCACAATTGTAAAAGTAAAACTTATAAACTAGAACTTTCAACAAATAACCTAGTAAAATGACAACATCCTCAAACACCACCAAAAGAAAGAGAATATCATGTTGAAAAATGGGATATGTTTGTATCTACAGGAAGGTGAGGTTGAAAGATGTAAATCTTGTGAGTTGGTTTACCACAAGGCTTGCTTCAAGAAGATAGCTACTTGCCCATGTGGTGTTATCAGAAACCCGGATGTTAGCCAGAATGAGGTACGGGTCGCTCCAAACAATTTGGGTCAGGATACGGAGTCGAAGTCTTCAATGGGGTTCCTTTCAGGGCTGTTGTCGAAGGCTAGTTCTTCAAAATTCTGGGGGACTAAAGACAACGATGATACGGTAATCCCAATGGGTTCTTTACCAACCTCTTCACTTTGATTATTTTACTTGTATTTTATAAAAATGTTATAAATTTTGAATTTGCCAAATATTTGGGAAACTTTTGTACTCTTATTCTTGTGAAGCATTTGTTTGTAAATGATGCCATGAGTACACATTAAAAATAATGGTTGAAATACTTATAATCTACACAAACATACAAGTGTGTGTGAAAGAAGGGTCGGTTTAGTTATGTACATATATAAGGGCATGTTCAATAGGAACCCATTCCTAAGGGCTAATTACATAAGAGTGAGAATGACATAAATAGTTATGCATCTCAGATACAATGAGAGAAAGAGTTTATTTGCATGACCATGGTTTTAAAAAAGCACGCTTGAGGTGTTGCTTCATGTACAATGGTGTTAAAGCTCGATAAGTAAACGAGACAAGCAAGATGTAACTTCGGGTAGTGTATAGAGCAACGACTAGCGTATATAAAGCTCTCATCTCGTCCCCTTCTGCTTAGTAAAACCAAAGTGATTACACAATTGTTTCATGTAACAGAGTTAACAAAACATGTATAAGTGTTATAGTTCTCATAACTCTTTACCGAGAAGGTTATTGTTTTGAACCTCTTGATGCGTATGAATTGTTTGATCGGTTGGGTATTAGTAAACCATGCATTAAATCAAACCTTTACTTAAAAGGTTACCGTTTCGAACAACTTGATGTGTATGAATTGTTTTGATCGGTTTGGTATCGGTAAACCATGTATCAAATCAAACCTGGTCGTTTACAGCTTCTTAAACAAAAATCAAACCAAACCAAACTACAACAAAGATCCAATATTTAGAGTTGTAAATTGTTTTGATCAGTTTGGTATTAGTAAACCATGCAATAAATCAAACCTCGTGGCTTACGGCCTTATACCTTTATAAAATGTGGGAGGTATCTATAAATTTATGAACATTGCATCATCCTTTAGCATCTTATTTATTCAACCTTAACTAATAAAATATAAAATTATCAAACTTTAAAATTCAGAGTATCTTCTGAATTCAAAAATCTATACATATTTAACTCTACAGTCAAGTTCTTCCACAGATATTCAACAAAATTCTTTGATCTGACATTTACCAAATACACAAGCCAATCTTCACTACCTTCACATGATCAACTTCTGCAAATATTGCAGCAAAGTAGAACATGGTAGAGCATCAACATGTGTCTGTAAATACACACAAACACACACCTCAAATGTTATCTGTAGCATCCCCTAATGTTGAAAGAGCAAAGGGAGCAACAGCCACATTAAACGTCTTTGACCCTACTTTATCAATATGCTTCATTTCAAAGTCACCCTCCTATAATGTGAATAATTAAATAATCAGGTAAAAATATATCATAAAATGTTTAAGAAAAAAAAATGACAATACAGATGCAGAAATTAGAGTACTCACCATTCTTCCGGTAGGAGTGGTTAATGGGCATGCTGATGAATATTCAAAACTATTATTAGGAAGTATAACTGGTTGTTCACCAATAACTCCAATACCCCTATCAAAAAGTTTACTAAAAAAATTCAAAATAAACTACACAAAATGGGGAAAAAAACACCTCAGCAATGTAAAGAGAGATCATACCAAACATCCTCGGATTTCTCATTAGCATTGGTGATTATCCAGTGTCTCTTAAGAAGTTGAACGGGGCGGTTTGAATTATTAGTAATTCGTATTCTGTATGCAAAGAAATATTGGTCTCTCAGAGGTTGACTGCGCCCTTCAATGTACACACTCCTAACTTGAACCCTGATCCCCTAAAATGAATGATAATTTTTCTTTGTTAATTCATTAATTGATTGATAATTTAAGATTTCAAATAAATTAAGAAAGAAACATATAACTCGAGTTCATCGTGAATGAAGAATACAACATTACCACCTACTCACTTTCAGATTCATTAACTGTTTTCAATGTAAACTATGATGAATAGTGCTCAATACTGTGTTGATTATGTTTTTTGTGCATAAAAACTATATGAATTAAACTGGTACCCTAAAAGACTACAAAGTCATATTCTAATTCCATGTATACTCGTATCATGTCATATCATGCACATATAATAAGACAAACTGTAACTGTAAGACTAGACCCTTCATCCCAACTAATTGTGTCTGCTTTACCTACAATGAGCTTACATTTCGTTTTTGGTTGCCCAAGTGGAGGCTTCTCTTGAGGTCACCCATTCTGAAACTACTCCCACCCAAGCACACATAATTGTGAAGTTCTCTCATCCACAATCAATGTGCCAAAAGGTGTTGGTGGTATTTGAGACGGGGTATTCCTTACATCCCAGTATCTCTCCTGTGGACGGCATGCTACGGGATTTGCCTAAAATGTCACACAAACTATACACTTCTGAAAACCTAAATTCCAGATTTTGTTAATGGTATTTCACTAAGGGGAAAAAATAACTTGGCATCAAATAACATACTAAGCATAAGAAATATGTTCCATAAATAATATGAGATTTGTTAAGTTCAAAGATACAAAAGAAAAGAGATCATTAACCCCCACCACTACTTAGGAGAAAGAAGGAGAGATCCAAAGGTCAAAAAGAAATAGAAGAAAGAAAATTATACAGATGAGATAGTTATAATACCAAGGTTGTTGCATCACTTGAACATTTCAGTAGGTAGTGAGGAGCAATTTCTTTGATCTGATCACGGTATCTTGCTGCATCCTAAAAGGGCATAAGAGGAGACAACAATAAGCAGATAACCCTCAACAATGAAACATGTAGTGAAGTTCACAGAACAGCAAAACAAGGGTTCTGAAAATGATTCCAACATATGCCATACAAGAAACACACCATCAAATATGAGCAACTTCACCCCAAATTGGTATACCACAGTTCTCAATTATAAAAAGGAATATTACATTTGAACAATGATGCTTCTGAACACTAGAAATGCTTGCTTTAATGCTTTGTGAGTTTATCACAGTAAATTAGTTGAAAAAGTACCTCAAACTTCTCATTTGCAATGGCTTCCTTCATCAAACCTCGAAGCCGTAAAACAGGTTCCTCCTCTTCGAATGATCTCAAAGAATCACGAAGTCTAGCAGCCTCTTCGTAATCCTACACAAGTATCATATTGAAAATAAACATTATCACTATCCTCAAATAGATTAAAATTACGTTCTAAATCACACTTCAATCAACATCAAGCATTCACAATCAAACACATGAAGCAACAATCACACTTTGCATCAATCGAACTGCTAACATCACAAATTCAAACAAAAACCTAACCTCAGACTTAGCGGCAAGTTCCATCTGCTGTTTCAACAAAGCATAAGTCTGATTCCTCGCAAAAAACGAACTCGAACTCTCCTGACTCCGACTCTCCGCTCCTCCGGCCTCAGCTCCGGCACCGGCGCCACCGTCTCTCTCCGACGCACGAGCAATTACTCTCCAATTCCTCCTCCGCCGATCTCCACAATTCAACCTCACCGGAGCATCTCCGGCACCGAAACTCGCCCGAACCGGCGTCGTATGGCGTGATTCAACGTTATTGAATTCCACAAACAGCTTTAAGCTTACCGCATGCATAATTGATCAATTTCTGCTGATAATAGTGCGATTTCTTCGTTAATTCGATTGTATTTTGGAAAATGAAAGACAAATGTTGTAAATTAGGGCAAAGATCGGGCGAAACTGGGAGAAAATGGAGTACCTGAGGGAATTTGAGTATGGGGAAGATGTGGTGGAAGATTTGGTGTTATTAATCTATGGATTATGTGTGGATAATAGATATTTGGCTTGAATCACACATATACTTGTGTTCATTAGCTCGATTGGTGTCCATTTTAGATCTTTATGGTGTGTGTTTGTTAGAATAATATAATAGTCTAGTGGGTGGGTCTAGATGAATGTGTGCTTCACATTCAATCGGGGTTTCGTATGTGAACGAGGGCGTGGAAGTTAGGGATGAGATTCGTATTGGTATTGAACCGAATTTTACTGATACTGAAAGTATAAAAAACCGAACATTGGTACCAGTACTCATGGTGTTCAGTCGGTGTCGGTATTGATGGTGTTCTGGTCGGCACCGAATTGGTACGGTACCAGTGCTTGATAAATAATGTTCATCACTAGTGGAAGCGGGTGAGAGGCATGGACAAATGAAGATGCGGTATAGAGAGGAAGAATTCGTGGCATCTTCAGAATTGGAGAATCAACAAAGAAGGAAGCTAGAGGCAAGGGATGGAAAGTGATATGACATGATAGTACCACAAGGGACACCCCCACCCGCCCTCTCAAGCGGTTGCACTTCTTTTAGCTTTAGTGTTAAAAGAATCTGATGTAATGCACGTGGCCATCCAACACCAATGTGGTGGAAGGAGTTCAAGAACGGCAAAATTTCATTGTACATGTTTGTGGTCATAGAAGACTCAGATGCAAAGAAGAGATTTCCATAAGAGGTGATGGGGAGACAAAATGAGAGCTTATGTGAAGATTGTTGAGGTATGTGGAGTTTGTTAGGGATCCGGGTGTAGACCAACACACACACAACTAAACTGCGTGAAAAAAATAATAACAAAGATGAACACGCGAGATTTACGTGGTTCGATTGATATGACCTACCACGGGCTACAACCAGGATAATACTTTTATTGCTTTCTACAATGATACAATATAAATAGAGAAAATTAGGGTTTACAACTTAATTCCCAAGAAAACATTAATGGGCTAAAATTAAATAAAGACTCCACAAACCAAGACTGTCATTGAGTTGTCTTTTAACCTGAGCCTAAATCAAGACTCCACAAACCCAACAATCTCCCACTTGGAGGCCTAGATCATCTTCAAACTGCCTTCCGTTGTAAACACTTGTACCTCTTGTTGTGAATCCAAGGATCGTCAACAGGAATTATCAGTGTCGGTTGATGGCAAGTCAACGTTTGCGGAATCAACGTTGATTTGGTTTAATTGTTTCAAATAACTTTAAATATCAATAAATGATCAAGAACACACGTAGCAAAACACAATTAATGATTAATCAGTATTTCATTAGAACATGTTAACGATTACACATATAATGAATGAATGATATCAAAGTATGCTATGATGTGACGGCTGCTAGGGTTTGATTGAGAGACTTTGAAGTGATTGTCGTATTGCTATTGTTGTTGTCGATCAATCAATCGTCTAACACAATCGTCCTTGAATCGAAACCTAGGATCCATATATATGGACAGTGATGTTTCAGTTATAGGAAACACCGGATCTCTTGGGATTTGATTTGTTTCAGTTAAGGAATCATCGGATTTCTCGGGATTCGCATAACTGCCTTGTTGACTTGTAACACTTGTATTATACAAGTGTTTGGACTCCGCAGGAACAGTGTCTTCAGTAGGAATTTGTTCTTCCGTAGATGATTTGTTCTTCCGTAGAAGTCTTGTTCTTCCGAAGGAAACTTCTTTTCTGGTTGTTCATCCGCAGAAGATCTTCGGATGTAAAATTACTTGTAAGAAATATATCTACGGAAGAACAAAATGTTCATCCGTAGATGTTTCTTACACTTGGTCAATTTCATAAATTGACCAAGTATAATGTTTGTACCTGCAACCACACATAAATCAACGCACACATAAATAGGTTAACCTATATATTTAATGCATACACAATAATGAATTACAAATATTCATTACAGATATTAATTCAAGTACTAAGCCTATACATAATGAACTAGATCTACTGATCCTATACCTAACAATACTCCCCCTTAGGCTTAGATACTTGCAATCAGTTCCTCAAAACTGAAAGTTCCTTGACTCTGGCAATGATTTTGTTGTAGAAGTAAGACACAACAGTCTTCTGATCATCATACTTGTAGTTGATCTTCATCTTGCTGAACTTCTTCAGAGTCTCAAAACTGATCACTAGAACATCTTCCTCAGTAGTGAGTGTGTCTAACACATTGTTGTTATTCACCACTTCTAGCTCATCTTGCTCTGAAATTCTGAGTTCTGTTACTTCATCAAAAGTTGTTCCCTTTAGCAGTCCAGCATTGAATCTTCTTCTTTTGTAGGCTTTGGCATGTAGTTTGTCAATCACTTGGATCACATGGACATGCAGGAACTGTAAGGCCCCGTTCCCGGGAAGCCTCAAAGTTGGTTAATCATAGCATAAAAATCAGTTTAATAATAAAACATTGCAGCGGAAATAATTAGACATTCATTTAAAACATAGAAATCATATTGTACTCATACACTTGTCCTTTAATTTCAATCAAAACATGCTAATTGTTCTTAAATTACAATAAAGATTTCATAAGTAGGAATGCCATCCATAGCTCCCCAAGTAGCTCCGTGTGCCATCCTCAGCATCAGCACTTACCTGCCAACTATTATGCATAAAAGTCAGCTTCGCTGAGCGAGTTCTAGTTTTAAATATTATAAGAAAATATAATCTTTATCCTTCATATAATGACCATGCGTACAACATAGAATATAACATTACTTGCATCATAATAAGCATGTTCATTATCTTTCATTCTTTCATTATCTTTCACTTTCATCATAAACGAGATTGCACAAAGCAAGAGCTCCATGTTGATTGACAACAAATGCCAATCCCTGTCGGTACACATGAAAACGGTAGCTAACCCCCGACAGTTGATCCACACTGCAAGGCACATAGCCCGCTCATGAATACAGATCCATCATCATACATCAGACTCACATAAGTGAAGTCTATCATAGTGCTTGCAAGACTTTTCATCATCAAACGGGCCCGGGGGTAACATTCATTAAGTTTCACTTTTCATTAATATCATCTTCCACTTTAATATATATAATACTTAACTTATTAAGTACACATCATGCCAAGTAAAATCATCGTAAAACATAATCGATCCGCCGCGAGACAGCGGGGGTTCGGGGGCGGCAGCCCCTGACAGCGGGGTCCTAGGGGCAGCAGCTCCTAGTGGGGTCCAAGGGGCAACGCCCCTGGCTACCACCTGAATACCACGAATAACTTCTAGGCTAAGCTTACAAGGCTAGGATCACTCTACGCAGCCTGCAGATAAGCTAACACTTAAAGGGTTAATTTCTACCTAAATTCGCTGCTAATTTCGCTGCAAGATCAGCAATTTCGCAGCTAGGTTCGCCAACAGTTTCGCTGCTAGTTTCACCAGCAGTTTCGCTAGCACCTTCGCTGGCAGTTTCGCTGGCATCTTCGCTGCCAGTTTTGCTGCCAGTTTCGCCCAACTTTCGTTGGAAAAACATGTCTGCGAAACTACCTGCGAAACTATAGTTTCGCAGGAAGATCCACAGTTTCGCTGATTGAATATGCAAATTCGCTGGATGAACACGCAGTTTCGCAGATCGCATAAAAATTACGGACCAGACCATTTTTAACCCAAAATCATAACTTTTTACGTCCAATCCCTTAGTTTATCATCCATGAGGCTAAATCTAAGCTTTATACATGTTTTCATACGTAAAAATGTGACCTTTATGCGATTCTTTGCAACTTTTCAAAACCCAAAACCCTAGAATCCGGGTTTGATCTATAGAAGGGTTTAGAGGTCGATTCTTACCTGGATTTGTTGCTTCTTTCTTAGATCTTGATGCTCCAACACCCAGATCTTCAATCTCTTCACCTTAGAAGCTTCAAATCTTGAGTTTTCTCCACTTTCTCTCTCTACTTTCTCTCTCTACGAATTTGGTGGCTAGGGTTGTAATGAGGAAGATGAAGCTGGTTTTTTTTGGGTGCTTAAGGGCTGATTATGGGCCTTTAATCACTTAGGCTCTTGCCCATAAACTCAATTTGGCCCATAACACATTTCCTTCTTTTATTAAATACCCATTATTTAAGCCCATTATCCTTAATGACTCGTTTCGACTTTTCGGGGTGTTACAGGAACAAATCATTTTGGGCTTTTTTTATCAGTCAGCTTGGGAAAGAATTTGTCATTGAGATATGAGGTGTAGCTGGGGTGGAGTAATTTGATTTCCACAGGATCAAAAATCCTGATCCTGTCAGCTTTCGTGTTTTCAGCATTTCTTAGCAAGACCAACTCCTTTGTCTTCTCAACATAACCCCATTCAGTGATAGGGTATGTGAATTGAGTCCCTTCAATGCATTTGATTGCTGCTTTATTTCTACTTTTGTAGCCAACCCTCTTTAAGAATTCATCATCTACATGTTTAGAGGCATTGGACTTGTATCTTTTGAGCCCTTTGATTCTCTTCAGATGCTCTATATCTTCTCTTTTGGCTTCTATCAGGACATCATCTTTAAATTTAGTCTTCAGCTTTCCCACTAGAGTTGAGAAGTCTCTTCCTCTATGAACGGAATAATGAGCATGGATCTTAGGATTCGTATTGATAAAGACAAAACTTGAATGATTAGATGCTAAAATATAATAATGATGAACATGATGAAGAATATAATAATGATGAACACGATGAAGAACACCAACATGTTTAATGTTTGATGTTTATTGATATATTGTTGAAATCATCATCCTTGAAGGATGATGATATATTGTTGTTGTTGATGATGAACTTAATTCACCCTAACAAGTGGTGAATTAGTCACCCTCACAATGATAATATGTTCTAATATATATACTAGTCTAGCATTTACAATAATTACAAAATAAACCCTATACTAATATTTTTGTTGATTTTGTGCTTCAAGTCTTCAACTTCAATAATATTGAAATCTTCAATTTCTTCCAAGGTAGAATACCCAACAATACTCCTCCTAAATTGTAGATTTCCAATGTGAATTGAAGCTTGATCTTGTTTTTGTTGAATAGTTGTTCAAAGTTATGAATTTTGTTGTTGATGCGGAAGCGAGGTCTTCAAAGCTTTGGTACCACTATATTATGTAACAATGTCACTTGTTTTTGTTGATGAGAGCCCGAATACGAAGCCCAAATTTGTTTTGTTGATCAATAAGCCCAATCTTCAACACTTGAGCCCAAGTCCAATTGATGTTTTTGTTTAATGATAGAGCCCAAGTACGAAGCCCAAGTTTGTTTTGTTGATCAAAAGCTCAATCTTCAACACTTGAGCCCAATTCCAACTAATGTTTTTGTTTAATGATGAAGCCCAAGAAACAAAACCCAATGGTGTTCACGAGCCCATTTGCAACCCGAGGTTGCAAACCCTAATTTTGCAACCCTAATGTGGCCACAAACGAACTTTGGTTCGGTAACCCTAATTAGGCCATCCCTAATGCGCATGAGGCAGCCGCATTTGGCAGCCATGTTCGGCTGCATCACCCTAATGTGGGCATCCCCATTCGGCAGCCCTAATGTGGTTCGGGAGCAGCCTTATTCGCAAGAAACCCTAATCCGCAAGAGCCTTCATTCGGCAGCCCCATTTTGGCAGCCGCACATGGCATTTGGCAGCCCTATTTGCAGCCCCATTCGGCCGCAACACTTGGTTCGCAAGGCATCCTCATTCGGCTGCCCTAATGTGGGCATCTTCATTCGGCCTCCCTTAATTTGCAAGGGCTGCCTTCGACAGCCTCTATTTGGCTTGGTTTCGAAGCACCCCTAAACCGTACCCGCAACCATTATTGTTTGATCTTGAGGAAGCCGCAAACCCTAATGTTGACATGATTGTTGGATTGTTTTCTTCAAATCTTCAATAATTTCAGCAAACTAAACATAAAATCTCATCAAAATCAATATGAATCCATCAACTCCAGCTCTGATACCAATTGTGTGTTCCCGATATGAACGGAACAATGAGCATGGATCTTAGGATTCATATTGATAAAGACAAAACTTGAATGATTAGATGCTAAAATATAATAATGATGAACATGATGAAGAATATAATAATGATGAACACGATGAAGAACACCAACGTGTTTAATGTTTGATGTTTATTGATATATTGTTGAAATCATCATCCTTGAAGGATGATGATATATTGTTGTTGATGATGAACTTAATTCACCCTAACAAGTGGTGAATTAGTCACCCTCACAATGATAATATGTTCTAATATATATACTAGTCTAGCATTTACAATAATTACAAAATAAACCCTATACTAATATTTTTGTTGATTTTGTGCTTCAAGTCTTCAACTTCAATAATATTGAAATCTTCAATTTCTTCCAAGGTAGAATACCCAACACTTGTAATATTCCTTGTCTTTCTGGTTGCAGATTTGCAGCGGCCTTCTCATCAGTTAACCTGAAGGCACGTTGAAGCTCTCCTGAGCTTCAACACATCAGTCACGGCTGTATCTGCCCCTGACCCGTTCTTCGTCCCTACAGGCTCCCACTAAAACAAACTGCTAGATCCTGGAACATCTTAAGAACAAACATTTTCCATAGTTAGCAAGTAATCCTCTAGAGAGATTTCATCAGATGGAATATAAGTTCTTTTAACCCACTGTTGTCTAGGAACTGTAACCGAAGCACAACATGTGCTCCCACTGTCACGAAATCCTTTAACTGGTTTTCTTGAACTCTTCCATGCACATTCACTTTGAATCTTTCATGTGACTCTAGGTTTCTTACTTGCAAAGCAAACCTTCTTCTGCCAACGAGATTTTGTGAACTGGATTTTAGTCTTCTTCTGAATTGGAACGTCACTTCCTTCAGGCGGTAAATTGACCGTATACAATGAACCCATTTTATTCCACGAGCAATGACATGATTCTCTTTAACAACTTTCCATCGCTTATTCCCAAACTTAACCTCATGTCCTTGTTCATCCAACTGACCGACAAAAATCAACTGTTTCTTCAAATCAGGAATCACCCTAACATCTTCAAAAGTCCATAAACCAGTTGAAGTAACTAAATCCATGTCACCCATGCCCGTAACATCAAGAACATCATTGTTCGCCAGTCTTACCTTACCAAAATCACCCTTTTTTAGATTCTGTAATGCTTTGCTGTTATGGGTAGCATGAAATGAAGCTCCAGAATTCATGACCCAGGAATCCACATTGCTCTCCATGCTACAGATTAAAGCATCATTGTCTGAGTAGTCTGTTGCGATGTTAACTTCTTTCTGATCATTCGGACACTGATTCTTGAAATGTCCCACCTGTTTCCAGTTCCAACATGTCACATCATTCCGAGCCCTAGACTGACTCCTTTTCCTGTTATTGCTCCCACTACCTCTGTTATTCTTTCTTCCTCTGCCAACATTTAGTAATTCGCTTGATTATTCACCTGAATTTATTCGCCTATAATAATAACTCGAATCCCATTTAAAGTGAACGCGCTAGTGGAACTAGTAATCGCTGTAACAGTAAGAGGCCAGCTATCAGGCAATGATGATAACAGGAGTAGAGTTTGAACCTCATCCTCGATTTTGATGCCAACTGACCCAAGTCTTGACTAAATCGAGTTCAAGTTATTGATGTGCATTATAACTGAACTTCCTTCTTTCATATTTGTATTAAACCAACTCTCGAATCAAGAAACTTTATTTGCTGCCGAAGGCTTTTCGTACATTTTAGATAACGCATCCATGATACATTTTGCTGTAGTCTCCTTCAGAATGTTGAACGCAACATCCTTTATCATCGACAACCTAATAACTGTCTTGGTCTTTTTATCCAAAGTTTCCCACTTAGTTGGTTTCATATGTTCTGGTTTATCACCCAAAACAACATCCAAGTCTTTCTGAACAACCAAATCCTCCATTTGCATTTTCCACCAACCAAAGTCTTTTCCATTAAATTTCTCAATCTGAAGTTTTCCGCTCTCAGCCATTATCTCAAACTACAATCTGTTTACTAATCAAGTCAAGACTGAATGTAGTGCCAAACACAACTGTGGACGGCTGCCTGAACTTGAGTGTTGTTCTATTGAACGCTACCTTTTTTTTCTCAGACTCAAAAAATAGTAAATAGACGAGTTTAACCATGCAACTGAGATTTCACGACTTTGGATCTTGGTAACTATTTAAAACGAGTTCAACAATGCAACTGAGAATAACCAACGTTGGATCTCGATAATTATATTAACAATACTTGAGTAAACAAAATAAACCCCACTGATCTTGGCTACCCTACCACAGATCTTGACAATCACACCAAAACAAACCAATGATCATAGTGAAACAAGAAAACCCAAGACAAATTAGAACTTCTCTTTGTGCAACACACACACAAAAATTACTTTTTTTCTTCTTGGTGTGCGATGGACCAACAACAATAAATATTGTTGCTACATTTCTTCTTGAGAACCACAAAAGACAAAATAGGTTGCACCCCTATTTTTTTTGATCGATAATGATGTGAAGCCAGTAAGCAAGTTGCTGCCTTGTTTATTTTTCTTTCTTTTTATTCGATAGCCTAAACAAATCAAGCACTCACACACCAAAAAATAAAGAAATATTGATTTACTTCCTTTATTTTCTTCGACGACAATTCCGATGCAAAATAAAACAAGCTTCTTTTCTTTCTTTTAATGCTTGAACAAAACACAAAAATGGGTTGTGGCGGCTAGGCTGCCGGCCCAAAAAAACCTAGATCACGTTTCCTCCCGCGTTGTGTTTCTCCCGTGTGTAACGAGCCGTAGCTCTGATAATACTTGTTAGGGATTCGGGTGTAGATCAACACACAAACACAACTAAAATGCGAGAATAAATAATAACAAAGATGAACACGCGAGATTTATGTCGTTCGGTCGATGTGACCTATGTCCACGGGCTACAACCATGATAATACTTTTATTGTTTTCTGCCTCACTTGTGAGGAATTACAAGTACAATGATACAATATAAATAGAGAAAATTTGGGTTTACAACTTAATCTCCAAGAAAACCTTAATGGGCTAAAATTAAATAAAAACGGGCCAGGTCTTTAATTTAATTAATCTGGCATTGAGTTGTTTTTTAACCCGAGCCCAAATCAAAACTCCACAAACCCAACAGAGTTTTAGCGGAATAATCTGGCATGAAGATTCGTGGACCATGACGGGTTGCCAAGGCTTTAAGAAGAAAAAATATTCGGGGGTGAGTGTACGACATGGGAAACTCAAATGAACACATCAAGTCTTCGATTCAGCACTTCGATGTTCATTAGGTTGTAGAACATCTTTGATTTCTTCATCTTCTTCGGCAAAAACACCAACATCATCGTTGAAAAGTTTCATTCTCGGTTGCTTAATAGGGTATTTAATCGTTTGTACATCTTCACTCGATTGTTGTTCATCATTATTCAATTGGATTGTATGTTCATGATTATTCGTTTGTACATCTTCACTCAATTGTTGTTCATCATCATTCAATCGGCTATTCAATTGGATTGTATGTTCAAAAGTGTATAGGTATGTTGGTGAGTATATATTAGAAATATATATAAAAAACAAAAACTTAATGGAAAACTTACCACTCTATCTCTCAGGCAATAATAAATTAAAATAAAAAATAAAACAACATTTTACAAAGATAGTTTGAGTAAACAAGTATGTTTATTTCATGTAATAAGACGAGTATCATCAAATATTATACCATCTTATACCCATATGTAATACTAACTCGATACCCAAATACACCATCCCATTACTTGTCACGAATGTTTCGTTTACGGTCCCTGCATACAAATACTTTTTATAAACACAATAATAACAAGTTTTAAGTAAAATAGTTTATGTCCAGAAAATATATCATATGAATAGAAGGAAATAATCAAATATTGTTGGCAATTTAAGGGGTGTGAATTGGTTATACACACAAGGTTGATATAGAAATGAACATGTTTTGAGGGTCGACCCACCTAAACCAGGGCCGGCCCAATAGTGTGTGTGGGCCAAACTAGGGCTTAGGGCCTCTTTGAATTTAGGGCCTCCAATTTACACAAAAAATAAGTTCATATGTTGGGTAAGATTTAGGCTGTTGGGCCTGCAAATTAGTAACCACTTGACCTAAAGTCCTGCATTGCTTGATATCTTCTGGAATAGACTTGCGCTGCCTTTCTCATTGGAAATTTGGAATTATCGGCACCTTTATCTACATTAATTAGGGCAAGCGAGCAACCAAAATATTTCTTGAATAATGAAGTGTTAATGACTTCCATCTCCTGATTCCAGGATGCGGCATCACTCTGATTCTCTGCTCTTGATTTATCATCATTCATCCCGCTTTTGTGATTCATCATCTATTCATATGGAATCCTTCTTGAGTTCTCAAATGATCATCCATTCAACCATTAATCTGCTTATGGAATTTTGAATCATCATCTGCTGCATATCTTCATCTACATAAGTCAGGGATTCTCCATTTGTCCATCTACTTCTTGATTGACCGTCGACCGATTAATTGGATTCTACAAGACTGCGATTCATCATCTGTTGTTGCAATGTTGCTTATTGATTCACCATCGGTATTATTGTTTCCATTTTCTAACTTTCTAATCTTCTAATATATTAAAGTTGTTGTTTTGAATATCGATTCATCATCTGTTGTTTCGTTAGTTAGCTTGTTTTGAATGTTGTTTGACATTAGAATAGTTGGTAATTTGGTTTGAATTAGAATAGTTGTTGAATATTGATATGTTAACTTGGCTTATACTAGAATGGTTGCTTTCTTGTTGTTCTAGCCTCTGTAGCTACTACTTGTTTTTTCAGTTAACTTGATTTGATTGTTGTTTTGAATTAGAATAATTGCTAACTTAGTTTGAACTAGATTAGTTGTTGAATATTAATTAGATTATTGAAGCTATTTAGTTGTTACTTATTTGTTTGTCATGTGAAATAAATTAATCAATTAGAAGAAGGCCCCAAATTATATATAAACATTGTTGTTTTTTATACTGGTCCCAACTCCCAGGAATGAAAAAAAGAGGTTTAATAATGATAATTAGAAGGCCTCAAACTTTTGTTTCGCTTTAGGCCTCCAAAACCATTGAGCCGGCCCTGACCTAAACCGTTCAATAAAAGGTTCATAATAGGTTTAAGTTGTATGTTAATTGGTTAACCATTGAAATTCAAAGTATATTTTAAAAGTAAATAATTATCAACTATTCAAAAGTATGTTGAGCATAAACAATTCAATACATTCACCTAAGTGACTCGTATATTTCCCATCTTATTTAGTTTTCTATTTATATGACTATTTAATGCATAAAAGTTGGACATAAGAATTTTCCTATTTAATGTAGTGAAGTCTAGACACATCCAAACACTAGTTTATAAATCGGATGAATAGATACATAGGGATATAGTTATGCACATGATGTACTCGATCAAGGTGATCCGAACATATATTAGAAGTCTTTAAAACAATAGATGTTAATTCTTAAGATCAATCATACAAGTGATGTTATGTAACATTTTAAACTTATAGAAGGTTTGAGGACTGATGGTGTTGTACTAGTAGTCATAGGTGGGCAGGTGGCCTTTTGTCTATGGTGCTGTTTGTTTTTTCTGCAGGAAAACGTCTGCAGTCTGCGGACCACATCTGCAGACATCTGCAGCAGAAGAGGTGGACCAAATGTCTGTAGTCTGCAAGAAAAAGACTGTTTGTTTTTAACATCTGCAGAATGGTAAAAAATATTCTGTAATTAGATTAAACCTATTTTTTAACACTTGTTTTCTTGGACTTGTACCACACACACACATCCGTACGTACATACAACATATATACAACCGTATTGTATATACTTTTGTGTTACCATTTTATATACTTTTGTGTCTCTTTTTTTTGTCTCACACGTATTGTATATTTGTACACCACACTATGCAATACAATAACTTAAGGCATTCTATATTATATAAGGTTTTTTATTAAATTATTATGGGATCGTCTTTAATAGTAAACCGACAAGAATTGTAGTAGTACTGTAGTAGTATTTTTTTTATTAAATCGAATCGAATGGAATGGAATGGAGTGGAATATATTAAGAATCGAATCGGTGGGGGTGGTGGGGCGGCGGTGGTCCGGCCGGTGGGGGTGGTGGGGCGGCGGTGGTCCGGCCGGTGGGGGTGGTGGGGCGGCGGTGGTCCGGCCGGTGGGGGGAGGTGGGGCGGCGGTGGTCCGGCCGGTGGGGGGAGGTGGGGCGGCCGATGGGGGGAGGTGGGGGAGGTGAGGGAGGTGAGAAGAGGTTAGAAGATCTCAGAAGACATAGGTCCACATCTTCTCCATGCAGACCTCCTGCAGACATTTTTTAATGAAATGTCTTTCAGAAAACAAACAGTTTGCGCAATCAAAACCTCTTTCCGCGTCTGCGTGCGCGCAGATGAATAGGTGGGGAAATGAAGAGGTGGGGAAGATGTTTTGGTAAAAAACAAACAACACCTATGTTTGGTGTTCGTTTACAAAAGAGTTGATTTTTTATCATTTTGTATTGCAGTTATAATACATTTCCTTCATATTATGTGAGTCTATTATAGTTTACTGACTACTGAAAACATCATAACCACTTATCACATGTGGCGACTCATGGCCACTCATTGCATTTGCATTTTTGTCATGATGACAATTTCACAGTACACGAGTCCCAACCATCGTATATTTTAATGTTTTGCGTCGTATCAATGGAGTTTAATGTTGAACGTTGTTAGCGTTCACACCTTCTCGCTTTAGATAAACTGATAACATCTAGAAGTTGTTTTCACCTTGTTAATTTAGTGATATGCGTTAACAATATAATATGACGTCGGTAATCAACCATGTTTGTTTGAGAGACATTTTCCTGATAGAAAGACGTGTTGGGGATGAAGTCCAAAATAATTCTTTAGTAGTAGTATATGTATTGTTAAAACATGATGATCCAAAACATCTAATAGAGCGATTCTTTTACGCGTTGTCCCACCACTACCCATTTATTTGAGCAAAACATGGATTACATTCGAACCATATCGTGTTAATTAAGGCGTATTATTTTGTTCAATTCATTTGCCAAAGGTAAAAGCAACTTTCAGATGCTCTCAAGTTAACATAAGACTAGAAATTTTATTGGAACATGTACAAGATAAATTCTTATTAATGCTTGCTTAGAAACATATTTAATCCTGATATTATAAATCCTAGAAATCTAATTTACGATAGAAATAACATGTTAATGTTATATAACTCTTAAGTAGTTCCCATAAAGACACTCCATATCTACAACAAAGACACTTTGTTCATTTACTTTAGCTTTCATAATTGTTTTATTGAATAAATATAATATATTTTAAGTGTTTATCGTCATTCAAACACCAAAAACATTACAATATGCATGTGGTAATTAGTATACTGTGAACTAGTTTTTAGAAACCGTGTGAATGAATATATTAAAGTAATATTTATCTATTAATATTTAAAAAATAAAAAATAAATTTTGAGATAAATACGATTGAAATTAAGTATAATTAGTTACTTTAGGTAATTAAACAGTAACAATATTTTTTTAAACTTTCGTCATTAAAAATTTTTTGCTTAAAAATTTGCTTTTTTAAATACTCCAAGTTTTAAAAAAATAATATTTTAAAAAAATGTTTTTTAAAGTTCTTTGTATAAAAATACTTCATATTCTATAAAACTTTATTTTTTTAAAAAATTACAAATTTTAATAAAAAGAAACATATCTATCTACTCTAATTAAAATGCATCTTGGGATGACACATGACAACACCATAATCATTCTCATCAAAATTTTCCCGCCTCTCTTTCTTATTAAATAATTACCTTAATTGCTAATAATATTAATTAACACCTTTTTAGATTTATTAAGAAATAAATCTATTTATTAATGTTATTTTAAATAAATAAAGTTTTTATAAAATAATAAATTTTTCTAAAGATAAAACTTTTTTTTAAAAATGAAATATTTTAAGATTGGTATTTTTAAAAAGTCATTTTTTAAAAACAAAAAATAATCAATTTTGAGAGTTATACGGTTTGTTTTAAAACAAAATGTTTATTTGTATTAGAATATCCTTTTACAATTAATAAATTTTTATATTAATATTTTATTTATTCAACCCGTGTAATACACGGTTTACTAAATCTAGTTTTTAATAAACCAAAAAAACTATTTTATAATTTGAAAAATATAAATAATATGATTAGCATTTAATGTATCATTAGATGGTTAACGCTAATGATCTCTTGCTTTAGTGGTTCAAGGGGAAGGTGGGAGGTTTTGCCTCTTTCGGATATCCAAAGTTCAAACCTTAGCATTGGTGAATTATTACTAACTAGGTGTTGCTAACTTCTAACAACTAATAAGCCGTTCGAAAAAAAGAGAAAAATATTTTTAATCAATATTAATGACACGTGTTAAATCCTAGGTGTAGCTTCGGTGTACAATGCAAAAAATATCATGTGACTTTTTAACATTTTTAATTAATTAGTATAAATAACTAGATGTAATTCATGTATCTCACAATATATATATTATTGAGAATAAAATTCGATTCACAAAATCATTATCTAGAAATATAACACAACCAAAATGTCGTTATTTTTGTGATTGCTATGTAGTTGTTTTTGTGATTTTTATTTTTATTATATAATATGGAATAGGCCCGGTGGTCTCCACCGAGTTGTGATATCTAGTGATGAAAGAGTTAAGAATATTCTAGATTGAGGGTTGGTGAAAGTTTGGTGAGGGGGTTGGGGAAGGTCTTTTTATAGCGTATGTTTTTGTTGGTTTTATTTAATACATTAATTTCTTTTTGTAAAAATGTTAAAAGAGGAAAATATATTAGTATACTTGATACACATACCTAAATACAACTTAAATTTTAAAGATTTGATTGAATAAATTGAAATTTATTACAAGTAACTATAATTACCTAAAATAGCAATTCCATTTCAAATTTGTTACATTTTTAGTAAAATATTAAAAGTTGTAGTCTGTACTCTGTAAAAATTTTCAATTACAAAACCGAAAATCGAATTAAGTCAAAATTGTGTTTCACCCGTCCCAAATTTGTTACTCAGTTAAAAACTTTAATTTGTTAAACTGAAAAAACCTTACATTACTCTAGTAAAACATTTAAAGAACTTGATTACAATAAGATGAATAGGCTATGAATTTTTTTTATTTTTTTCTACAACCCGTTAAAAATTTAGTCCTTTAACAGAAATCGAGGAAACCAAGCTTATAAAATCCAAAACCCCGAAACCCAAACCAATAAACACCCAAAATAATCAAGTTGTTTTTCAATCAACAACTCAACACACTCATCAAACCTACGATCATACTTTACCTCACAGTCCACAGTAAAACTCGAACCACCAACCTCGAAGAAACATATACATATATGATATCCCAAGAATATCCCCAATATAAAAAACACCGAAAAAACGATATAAAAACTAAACAAAACCCCAAACAAATTCACTCTTCACTGCATAGGCGGAGCCTCCAAGACACCTTCTTCATCTACGGTATCTACCTACTCCGATCATCAATCGGAGATCTCACAATATGCAAACATACACCTTCAATCTCCAATCTTCAATCCCAAATCTCAAGCCTCGAAGCCACAGGCTCAATCATACAACACATCATCCTCTACAGTTGAAATCGTCTGTCAATTTGCGGCCTATTGATGGTGTTTCGAGCCTTAGGTTGCCTTCAGTATGCTGTTCGGCGAAGAAGAAGGTAGGTGACTGGATTTCCTCCCCGTCGCCGGTGCCGGAGCGTGAATCCGGTGGTTTTGAGGTCAGAGCGGCGTCGGTTCCTGATAGTGCTGATGGTGGCGACGCGGCGGCGTTGGGGAAGTCGAAGCTTGTGGAGACGCTGTTGCTTGGGTCGTTGTTTGGGCTTTGGTACCTGTTTAACATCTACTTCAATATTTACAACAAGCAGGTTTGTTGTGATGTTCATTGGATTTTGATTTTGAGTTTGACGTGGTTTTTGTTTAGTTTCGTGGCGGATTTCTCTGTGTGTGTGCTTGTTTTGAATCGCTTAGTGTTGCGATTGTAGACGCTTGTGAAATTACGATATTTTAGGGTGTGTTGTATATATCGATGCATTTGTAAGCTCGGCGATTCGTTGCTGTTACGTGATTCATAATATATATGCTTGTTTTGATTTTTGCATACTGTTAGAGGTTTGGTAGCTATGTAGATCTGGTTCATGTATGCTTTGATGACTTTAGAGATCCATAAAGCACAGGGAAAGTGGCTTAGTTTGGCGGTTTTTGGTGATTTAATTGCTAATGTGTAACGTTTGAACATCTGGTGTTAAATTGTTTATGATTTTTGTTAGTTGCTTGACATGTAATTAACTGATTTGCAATTTTATTGATGAAATTTCGGGCAGAGTAGAATATGTGTGCGACTTTTTGGTCCGCTTTTAGTTGTAAGATATGCCCAATTGAAGCAACAACATACATACAGAAATTGCTGCATTGAGTTTTGATTCAATGTTTTATAGTCTTTAGCTGGAAAACATGTGTTAGGCTGCTGGAAATTTCTAATTGAAAAGTAATTTCATTTTCTTGTGATCAATGCTGCAGGTTTTGAAAGTCCTCCCAAGTCCAATAACCATGACTACGGTACAGTTTGGTGTTGGGAGTGTCATTGTGTTGTTGATGTGGACATTAAATCTTCACAAACGACCGAAAATTAGCAGTGCACAGGTACTTCCATGTTATGGAGAACATACGTATCTATTTATATTTATTTTTTCATGCTAATTTGTTGCTAATTTGCAGCTTTTAGCAATCCTGCCACTGGCTATGGTGCATACCATGGGCAATCTTTTCACAAACATGAGTCTTGGAAAAGTTGCTGTTTCATTTACCCACACAATCAAAGCTATGGAACCATTTTTCTCAGTTTTACTGTCTGCTATGTTCCTAGGAGAGGTATACATATTATCCACACGGACGACGTTATATTCTTGTATTTGTTATGCTCCTGACTTCATTTAAATGTTTTTTTTTAATTCAATTCATTTTTGTATTTACTGATACTCTGATAGATGCCAACACCATGGGTGGTTGCTTCGCTTTTACCAATTGCTGGTGGAGTGGCCCTTGCATCAATGACTGAAGCCTCATTCAATTGGTATAGATTAGAATTTATAATATACATTTCATTATCTTTTGATATTCTCATGATTAATTATTCAAGAAAGAACACGTTTTTTTTATTTATCATTTAGTGATATTTGTTTGTTTTAATATTATATTATTATCCTTATAATCTGATCATTGCATCTGGTAACAGGGCTGGATTCTGGAGTGCAATGGCATCCAATGTATCATTTCAGTCGCGTAATGTTCTCAGCAAGAAATTTATGGTTAAGAAAGAGGTATCTTCAGCAAACAGTTTTTGATTTTTATTTTTATTATTATTATCACACTTTTTGATGTTGTGCAATTGATTTTATATGTATTATTATTCTTATAACAATAATGTTTTATTACAGGAATCATTGGATAACATTTCACTCTTTTCAATTATAACAATTATGTCATTTTTCTTGTTGGCCCCTGTTTCTTTCTTTGTTGAAGGAGTGAGGTTTACCCCTGCATACCTCCAATCTGCTGTGAGTATTTCTTAAAGTTAACTGCCATAATTTGTTTTTTTTTTGAGAATATTTATTTTTGGTGCGACTGATTTTTTAATATTTTTTTCAGGGATTGAATGTCCAACAAATATACGTTAGGTCTCTTCTTGCTGCTATCTGCTTCCATGCCTATCAGCAGGTAATCTATATATATTTATCTCTGTTGTCTTTGATTTTTAAATTTACAAATTGACCAATCCGATCACTGATTTACCCGACCCGAATACCGATTAAATATAATTTATTTGGTTTGGTCTGCGGGTTGACTTTCGACATCTAAAAACCCGAGGAACTTAAAACCCGATTAAAAACCCCAAAATGACACCCCTATTAGTACATGATAACTAGTTAAGGAGTTGACTTTTCTATTTGAATGGAATTTAGAAGTCAACCATTGAACAATTTTACGTGTCAGATAATTAGAATTTACAGTACAGTTCAGCAAGCTAACACAAATGTGTTCTGCAGGTTTCCTATATGATTTTACAAAGGGTATCTCCAGTCACGCACTCTGTTGGTAACTGTGTGAAACGTGTGGTGGTGATCGTGACCTCTGTTCTGTTCTTCCGAACACCTGTTTCACCTATCAATTCCATAGGTAATGTTTGGACATCTTACAATAGTCCCTCATCTTTTCTAGAGCTACTTATTTCGACCCATCTATATGTAAATGGGTTCGATTTCAGTTAAAATCTTAAATCTCCAAAAGGTCAAACATGTAGAAATTAAAAAAAAAACTATAACTGAAATTGATAAAAAAATCACAGAAGGTGTCCTCGAATGTATAAAGCCACATAATCATATTTGACATATTAATCTGTTTAAATATTTTTTGGGAAAAGGTATATATTACATCAATAGGGGTGGGCCGAAAAACCTAAAAACCACACCATAACCAAAATAGCCGAAAAAACTGAACAAATAACCCAACTTATTGAGAAATGGTTATGATTTTTTTTATAACCAACTTTTATGGTTTGACTATGGTTATATGTATATAAATAACAAATGGTTAACCAAAGTAACCTAATTATCTTTTTCAGTAACCGTTTTAGCCCGAAACTGAACATAAAAGAACCATGCCCACTTTAGTTTGAGGGCAACCGACCCAACCCGAATACCTTGACATGTACTGAAAAATCATCTGATACACGTAATTGATATGATTGTTGTAATTTTTAATCTTCAGGCACCGGAGTTGCCCTTGCCGGAGTGTTCCTATACTCTCAGGTGAAACGCTTAAAGCCTAAGAAGGCTTGAAGCTGCGCCAACTGCTGATCATATGCCTTCTTAAAATGAGATTTCGGGTGATATTTTTTCTGTATTTTACTAGATTTTGATTTTTGGGACTTAAATTCTGTCTTATGAAGGTACTACTTTTGAAGCACAATGTGCAATCTTTTATTGCTTTCAAAATCCTCCAAATCTTTTATTCTTTTACAAGCACTCAAGTTTATTAAACATGTAAGAGGAAATCTACAGATTAACCTGTGAAATCATCTCCATCAGATCCATCTCCTTCATTTCACCCTGCAGATATGAATCCGCCTCTTCACCACCGCCATTATTACAAGGTAAATCATCAAGCAATGATTCAATATTATCATCCCACTCCAGCAACCTCTCATCCATTGCTAGTTCTGGCACCTCGCCAAAATCAAAATCTTCTTGCTCCACCACCGATGGCGGTGATTTTACCACCGCGGTGTTGTGACTGTGACT
Source organism: Flaveria ramosissima (assembly GCA_025215565.1). Lineage (NCBI taxonomy): Eukaryota > Viridiplantae > Streptophyta > Magnoliopsida > Asterales > Asteraceae > Flaveria > Flaveria ramosissima. Next base: position 38,139,751 of record CM046044.1, on the reverse strand, counting down.
GCGAGTTGAATTCATTCTTCCCCTTGGTAAGTTCAAGCTCTTGATGTAGTTTTGCAAAATAGGGCTTGGTTTTGGCCACTTTGATCGGCATTTTCGCCTCGTGTATTGCCGCCTTTTGGTTGCGTTCCAGTGGTTTTTGGTTGAGTTTTCGGTTCTTCCAGGAAGTTTCTTTGCGATCTCTGACCATTTGTTTCCCACCTCTGCGTGTGCTGCGATCAGTATTCGGTCTTCTTCCTCCGTCCAGAAATCCTTCTGCTGATCGTTTTTTCATTTAATCAAGTACATATACAAATACGTCATAGATATCATCGGTATATTATCTGATATTTTTTTTTTTTTATGTTCTACATATTTTGCACTTATTTATCGAACATTTTCAAAGAGTAATACTAGTAAAAATAAAACAGACCTTGATGTCGGGTCTAAGATGGTTGTGCCATCTCTCCCTGCACTGCTTGCCAATCCGCCCTCTCAGCATTTGCGCGATATATGACCATTTTCGCACGCCATATTTCTCCACCATTTCTTTCAAAACCCTACAAGTTAAGCACAATCATCCTTTAGTTTTGGACATATGATTCATTTACTGACTAGTACATTACCTGTCTTCTTCTTTGGTCCATTGCCCTTTTGATGAATTTGCCTTAGTTTTCCCTCTGCTGCTTTTTCTATCACTTTTCTTTGTTTCATTGTCAGCAGTAACACACGATCCTTCATCTGCGACGAAGAAACTCATCGGTTTTGGATTTAGAACCGGGCTGATGGGTGAGCGTTCCATCAGCCCTAAACTGGTTGACAAATCCATTTGTGTCCAACCAGTATGATTTTTGTTCTGATTGGTTAAACTCACAACCATTCCACCATGGTTTACTTGTTCAATAGGCTTGAACTCGTAAAAATCAACATCAGTCGAACCAAATCCACCCAATCCGTATGGCATTACGCCAAACGGGTCGTATCCCACAACATGAGTTGTGTAATCCGGGTTGAATGATGTACCCATGAGTTGGTGTATATCTTGAAAGACTCCTTTCGTGTCGATTGGAAAATCATCTTCGAATTTGAATTCGGGTTCTAATTCGGGTTTCGAGTAATTTTCATAAGCAACATCCATCGGAGAGACTCTGAATAACACAAAGCTTGGAGAGAGTGATGTAGTCTTCTCTCTTTTATCTTAAATTCGAATTTATTCATTTTGTTGTCATTTAATAGGTTGAAATTCAATTAAGAGTGAACATAAATGATGTTTATGGTAATCCAATGGTTAGGATTAGTTTATGACCAAACTTTAAGCTGGTCAAAAAACACTATAAATCTTTTCTTTAAAACTTGAACACCAATGCAATAAACCAATATAAATGTGATTATATTTTATTTTTTATTAAATCGTTTATTTATTTTATAATGAATTATTAGTTTACAAATACATTAGTAACATTATTATCGATTAAACTTTAACCAAATTGTGCAAGATAACTTGTTATACAGGTCCTGTTATTACTATTTCTTGATGAAGCTAAATAAAGTTACATAATTAATAACAAGTTGTTTGTCCAAATGTGACTATATTTATAAAAAAAATCAATGCTTTTATTTCTATTTTTGCAGTAAAAATATTCTTCAAATTTTGAGACAATCAAGTCCCGACTTTATTAGTTCAAAATCAAAACTAAAATATTATCGAGGTTTATATATTTGTTTATTAATATAATCTGTTCATCATCTACAATCATACCCTTTATTTTACCATAGAAAGTTATTTATAAATTATTTGAAATATAAAAATAATTTCCATATTTGGATAATAACGTTAGATAGACATAGTATGATAAATATATATTAGTCGAATTTTTCGTTTTCGTATTAACATATATCTATTTTTCAGTTTTCATTTCGAAGGTGCCCCTGTCACAAATGATATACTTTTTAAAATATAAATCATTATAGTCTGTTCTAAAATGCTTATTAAATAATAAAATAATGTTTATTTTGATTATTTCTTTAGTATAGCTTATGAAATTAAACAATTTAAATTATAACTTAATGACAACAATAGAAAATTACATAAACATAATAAGTACTTATCCAGCTAATTTTAACAAATATCATGAAAATATTTTCAAGAGCAAAATTCTATATTGTTTTTGGCTAGTAATATTTATACCTTGAACTTCTTAGAAAACTTTAATTCACTAAATATAATTTTGGCTTTTAAATAAGGTGAAAAAAACAAGTTAAAAAATTGGTCAATTGTCGAATATTGAATTAATTGCCTTTTAATTAACAACTAGTAAATGAGACTAGAGTTACATTTGACCATTAATTTATAAATTAAATACACAAACCAAATCTTCTTTATTACACATACTTAATAGCCTATTTTTATTATCATTGTTTTTAAACAAAGCATAATAAAGAAAAAAATGTCCACAATACATTCCTTTCTAAACCTACATCATATTTTTAAGTTTTAACTAAAAGTATTGTGATGATCAGGTATTTAAAATCACTTTTGTTGTATCAAATTTTAAAACAAATAATCTCATACATTTAGTTAATTTATAACTAGATAACATTTAAAGAATTATAATGTGTTATTTTGGTAGTAAAACAAGTAGATTAAAAATGGTGAACCGATATATACAGATGTTGTTGCGAATTTTTATCATGGTGCTTTTGTATGTCGTTGTTTATTTGTTATTGTGATCTTATAACGGATGTGTCTTTGTTGACTTTATTTCTCTTAGGAGCTGATTGACAGCCTCTTAATCAGCCTCTTAATGGTTCAGCACTTAATGGTTCAGACTTCAGACTATTTGTTTCGCGAGCAAATGTCTGAATGGTTCAGACATTTGTCTCTGAATGGTTAAACATTATACTAGTGCTGAATGGTTAAAAGGTCTAATGCTGAATGGTTAAAAACTCTTATATGAATTGGTCAGACATTTGCATTTGAATAGTTAAACGATATACTAGCTCTTAATGGTTCAGACCTCCTGATAGTTCAGCACTTAATGGTTCAGACCTCTTATTGGTTCAGCACTTAATCATTCAAAAGTTAATAAACAGCCACTTACTGGCATATTGCTCTCAAGATTTGTCTTTAAGAGCAAGATTACAGCCTGCACATGTGCATACGTTAATATTCACTTGTGGATTATGAAACCAAACAATGCATGTACTAAACTTTTCAATTGTATTATATGTACGATTCGATTATTCAATATTAAACCAACCGTATAGATGGTTTTGCTTGCTATTATGTGTAAGTATGATATTTGTAAGAGGTTAAATATGATAATCAAGAACATGTCATATGTGAAATTTTAACATTTTAGAAGGATACTTGTGAAATTTATGCATAATATGATAAATTATTCGAATAATAATTTCATATAATCTTATACGGGTGTTGCTAACGTACCACCGTCCTCTTACACACTTGATGGGCCTACCACATTAGGGTATTATCATACTTTAGTGAGTGCAATCAAAAAGTGTAGTCACGTAAGCAGTGGATGTGATCACACTCACACTTAATAAATGGTTTGAGGTTGGTAGAAAGCCCCACGCTTGTGATTGTAATCATGCCAGGGAGGGCAGTGTCGCTTTCAGGCATTAGGGGCGTGTTCCCTAGTAACTAAACTGCCACATCCACTCTCTCACAGTCCAGACGTATAACACATAGCCTTAAAAAATAATATACCTCTTATAAAGGGGTATGCTCAGTACATAGAGGGTATTTTTAGCCACTACTTGTAAAATATCTTGTCTAAAACACAAATTTCTATTACATAATGTATAATCCTTTTAAGCATGATCTAAAAGAATATGGTATGTTTTTAAAGTTTAAGAGTGTGTATATATGAATTTTCCTTGTTTTTAGTTTCTATTTGAAAGTTATGTTTTTAATAGGTTTAACACATGTAATAGTATCTATTTTAAAATATATATTTTTTATTTATAGGCCTAACACAAATAAAGTTGTTGAATAATTTGAAACATGTCTCTCTACACTTTCAAATATCACATTTCTCTATACTTAGCTAATGTTAATGAGTGAAATTGATTTGTTACTTAAAAGACGTTTTAAATTTTAAATATATATAAAAAAATGGTGGAGAGAGGAGGGTGTGAGGCTGTGAGCCATGTTCTGAAAAATAGAACGGTCTAGGGAAAAGACATTTTTATAGTTTTTTATTTAATTTATTTCTTAAACTCATATTTAAATACTAAAGACATAGACCTATATATATTGAATGTATTAGTTTTATAGTTTTAGATTGCTGTTTGTTTTAACATTGTTAACCAAATAAATTATCATAATTTGACCCCTCCATTTTACTGCAATAGATCGGTAAGGAGATTCTATAAACTTATGCCTCGTTTGGTTTACAGAATTTTCAGAAATTGAAATTGAAATTGAAAAATTTTCTATCCAAAATCTTGTTTGGTTGGTCAACGAATAAAATTAGAATTGAAAATTTTTTCCACATTTATTAAAATTTACATTCTTTCCATCTAGCCATGGAATTTTCAAAATTAATATTTCAATTCCATTAAAAATTAGCCAACCATACACGTTATCAACTTAAACAAGATTCCAATTTCAATTCCAATTCCAATTCCAATTTCAATTCCTTTGTAAAACATTCTGCGAACCAAACGGCCCCTTAGTGAGCGCAAATGGATCAGAAATTAGAGTTTGTATGATTACAAACCGACCCGACACAAAAAAAATGAAGTCTAGTTTGATGAAGAAGAGGAAGAGTCTAGTGTGAAGATATGATTTAAGCACAAATTAGAAAGAAAAGAAACATTATTTCATTACAAGTTTGATCACTTGTTTTCTGCCCATAACATACACATGCAATAAAATGAAAACATGCAGTAATTATACAACTGTTGACACTTAACAAACATTACAAAAGAAACATTAGACACACAATAATGACATTAACCTCTCAAGCACCATTGAAATTGCAAAAGTTTCATGAGGAAGAAACTCTTCTAATTTCACCAAGATTTGATGGACCAGGACTTGGAGTTTGCTTGATTTCTAGCCCTTTTCCAGGTGATGTGGGGCTCCTATCGACCCTTGAATCGTGCAAATGTGGGCTAAAAGAGCGTTTTGATACACGTGGGCTATATGAAGGCTGCATTTCTCGTTGGGTATGGGTCGAGCTTGTTACTTTTGGACTGCTGGAGTGACGGATCTCTCCTCGGCTTCTTGTTATAATCCCATCAAGAACTTCACCACTATCGATCGGAGATGGTCTTGAATGAACATCCTCTTCCTGAAAGTATACACCTTATAAAGGAGTTGTAGCAGATAGGGGTGTGCAAAAATATCCGAATCAGAAATCGAATCCAAAATATCCGATATCCGAAATTTTCGGATTCGGATTGTGTTTTGGAAATTCTTTGGATATTCAGAATATCTGGATTATCCAACATATTTTTAATAAGAACTATTAAATAATACATATTAATTAGAAATTTCAGATTATTTTTTAAAAACTTTCGGATATTAGAATATTTTTTTATATAAACACTATTAGTTTTTTATAAAAATTATTAAATAATACATATTTCTTTTAGAATTCAGATTCGAATATTGAAATCCACTATCAATTTCGGATATCCAAAAATCCGGATATCTGATTTTGAACACACCTAGTAGCAGCGCCATAAAATCTATAAAAGAGCCCCTAATTATAGCAATGTTTTGAATTTTGAACTTTTAGCCAAATCCGCCAAAAAATAGCATTGTCCTCCATAAAGAACCGCCGCATGCTTAAAAAGATTACTGAAGAATACATTTTTTTCCTCGTAAAACATGTGTTTATCGTTTGCTAGAATGTAGCGCGATCAATTACTGCTTCTTAATTTTATTTCAATGGTGTTGGAAGAGAAAAGAGTTGACTTACACCAAATGCCATATTGTAGGTTGTGGGAGGTGCTTCTTCATATTCAGCAGCATCCAAATCTTGAAGATGTGCACCTTTGAAAAATTTGGGAAGCAAATATTGTCTTGCAGGAACAAGAAGCATGATCAAAAGTGGGAAAAGAACACTAGCAATTGGGATCCAAGTTATGCCAAAACAAGCAAGCAAGTAAATCGTTTGGAAAACCGTGAAAAATGCAACCGTCTTGAAAGGCACTGTTTCCACAAAAGTAGCATGATTTTCTTCAAGAACCCTGATTAGAATGTCATTAACAAAAGATTATAACATACTATACATATTAATGCAACTTGAGGTCACAATAATCAGTTTTTAATGTTTGGATGATTGCTTTCCAAGCCTGTTAAATATGGAAGATGTCCTTATAATTCAATTTATTGTACAAGTAGAACTTATTCAGTAATATCATACTTTCTTATCACACTGATTGAGTGATTGGTAGGTATCCAGCATGCTTATGACCCACATCAAAGTCATAAGTCAACACTTTGTGAATAGAAAATAAAACAAAAAAGAAAATAGATCCTTTTCTGATTTGAATTCGAAAACTCCTAGATTTAATCCATTTCTTTATGATTGGATCAATTCCACATTACATTTTATCTCTCTAACAGGTCAATTCCAAGTTATGTTTTATCTCTAACCAGTCAAACAAGTAAACTAAAAAGGTTAGGAAAAACGAAACAAACGGATTAAAAAATCGCCTGAAGTGCACCTTTAAGTATAAACCCTGTAAAGTAAATTTACTCAATTACTTTAATTAGTTACTGAAATAATATTTATATAGTCAAATCTACAAAGTTTGAAACTTTATTGACACAAAAGTGTTTTGGGATAGAAGATGATTTTCGCATGCACAAAACAATTGCTTGTGACGCCCCACTACATGGCCCACCCGTATCAACTTTTTAAATGCAATTGGAGCTGAGAACTTACTTGTATCTTCGACTTGGAGCTGTAAAAAGTAACAATATTCTGTCCCAAAATTGATTACCACGCAAGCTCTCAATCGCCATAAAAGCAAAATAACCCCAAAGAACCGAAGTGGGAATCTTTTTAAGAACAGGCATAGCTGCAACACAACCACCAACCATTAATGCTTGTAACAGATTGCTCAAACGTTGTTCCTTCACTTCAACATTTAACAAATCATCGACATCTTTATTCACATCAAAGACAGTTTCATCAATGGGTGCATCAATGTAACCACCACTAGTAGCTTGTTGTATTGTTGTTTCTTTTAGCTCTTTTAGTCCCTGTTTTAAAGATTATTATTTAGATAAATACAGAAAATGAAGTTTAAATAGATTAAAGTTATTTAGTTATGTACCAGAGTTGATGGATTTTGATAAACGAGTGGAGTCTGCATTTCATTGTATGCGCGTTGCATGTTTCGGTATAAATCACCCAAGTTTGAGTTTTCACGGATACTTCTTCTAGCTGTAGATACAAGTTTATTTCGTAGCAGCTGTTTTAAAAAAGAAAATGTTTTGTTACAAAAAAGCACAAAGAAATTATAAATTTTAATAGTTACACATCATTGGAATAAAATAATATAGGCTAGCACATGCTTGCAAACATATTTTTAATAGTGTAAATATCATTTTGGGAGCATTTACACTAGTTCTCCCCAGAACAATCATATAGTAGGTTATTTCTAGCATAAAAAAATATATGATTTATTAATCACTAATTTCAAATAAGTATATAAATTAGCCGTAAAGTAGGATAAGATAGTTTATATCATAGAAAAAGGAAGTAGTTGGAAAGGAAACAGACAAATGAAGATAATATAAACTACCTTCAATCCAATGAAAGAGTAGACAGTTGACTTTTAAGTGTCAAATAAGCTATTTTGAACTTTAATATAATGGCAAATTGAACTATGTAAGGTACAGAAATGAATTGAAAATTAAGAAAAAACTAAACAATGCTATTTTTGAATCATTAATATAAGAAGTGGGCTCTTTTGGGGACCAAAAGGGGAGTCCTAGCTTGTTATTTATAAATTGCTATGACGTCATGGTCGGGTGTAAGTGTTGTAAAGGAGAAGAATGGGCTAGATGTGTACAAAATAACTTTATAAAGAATATTGCACATATATGCATGTCCAATAACAATCACACAACACATTAACTTAAGCAATTAATTAAAGAGCGTATCACCCTGCTGTGATAAGATAAGAGGGAAAATATCTCAACTTGACTTGAATAAAATACCTGATGTTTCAAGGTGGCTAAGCTCTTTGTGTGCATAGGAGATTGTGGAATAACTCCATTGGCAGGAGGAATGCCAATTAGCCCACATAGTAAGGTCTGTTCAAGTAAAAAGAAAAACATAATAAATATATATGTTATAAGAAAAAATAGGAGTAAAATCCCATGAAAAATCACTAACCAAAAAACCTAAAAGAAGAAGGTCATAGTGATATGAAGGCGGTTTCTTTAAATTAAACTCTTTTTGTTGTGCAAGTTGAGATGCAACACTGTGATCAAAATAATAAAGAACTGCAATCATGGTAGCTGGAACAACAGCTCCAATTATATAAACAAGTGGGACATTTAACATATCCTGCAAGAAATACGGTATTTAAGAATTAAGAAAAATAAAAATAAAACGTGTTCGTATTAATGTAAGTTATAAGCATAAAAGAACACCTTTGCAATGGTCCAATTTGAATAAGCACCAGGAGACCAAGGATTCGGACTAAATAGTCGTCGTGGTATTCCTTCCGGGACACTATTAGTTGGTATGTATGACACGCCTGTCCAAACAACCACCATAAGTGGGACCCCATAATCCGCAATAAATCCCCTTAGCCATCCTTGAATTAAGAATCAGAAGTCAGCAAATGTTCTCACTTCAATAAGATCAATAGCTAACATAAGTTTTGACATTCATATTAAGGGGGGTAGTTGGACTCACAATGATCAACTTTCAATGTTTGGATTAACAAATTCTGCTATTAATAATTCGATTATTTAATCAGTTATAGGTAATGAAAGCACAATAGTGATTTTCTAAGGGTAAAATAAAATGACCTATTTTTAGACATCTCTCCTTTTTTTCCCTAAAACTATTATTTTTGGTCTTTTTAGTTTTCAATGCATTACATAATTAGAAGCACATCCAAACACTATCTACTACAACCCATTCTATTCGGGTTGTATGATATGACAAAACCACTTTTAAAACGCAAACCCAAACACCCCCTTAGCCACGAAGACCAAAGCTGAGACACTAACCTGTTCCATATCGCCAGGATCTTGCTTTACGGCTTTTTAAAGAAGTAAGAAGAAGGCCAAACGATAAAACCAAAGCAAACATTCCATTTCCAAAACGCCATGAAGGTTGCATTGCAGGTTGATTCGGGTTTTCACTTTTTGGTATACCAAACTCCTCCACAACTCCCTATGAAATTAGAATTTTGTTAAATTTGGTGTTTTGTAATCTTATTATGAATATTCAAGACACATTAATCAGTTCTAAAAACAAAAATCTAGAGGACTGCGGGTTACAACTTACCACCCTGTGTTGCAAATCACCATAATCACCATGGGTTTAGTAAGTTTCATTCAAGTCAAAATGGAAGGTAACTGTACTTACTTTAATAGCTTGCTGCATAAAGAGCATTGCAATTAAAAGACCGAATAATTCACCAGCTACTCGTGTGAATCTATTGATGATTGAGCAAGCACCCAAAATAGACAATAAGACCAACAGAAAAGCCGTCCACACACAAACCCTGTTCCCATTGAACCAAAAATAACTTTCTTAAAACCATGCATTCTCAAGAATTTGTTAGTTTTAAGCAGAGGTGAAAGTTCTAATCCATTTACTCATGACCAACTCGATTTGGGCTATGTTTTATCTCTAACATGTCAAATGGACATATCAAAAGAATCAGTGTAGATGGCAAAAGAGGCTGAAAGTCATCTAAAGTGTTCTTTCAGGGGTTACTAATGGTAAAACCAACCAACTTTCATCATTTTGGCAGTTTAAGCCTCAAATTTTTTCCACAGTGGTTTCGTCCCTTAACTTTTCATGACTTGTTAATTTTTTTAACTAAATTAAAAAAAAATTGATAGGGAACTCGATCTATAAAAATACTGAAAGTTGGTTTTGGTTAAATCCAATATAAACCCTAAATATATATAGGTTTGAATAACCAAAAACAAAAGTCAAGTGCTGAAACCACCACCAAAAAAAAGCGAGTTAAACACCAAATTGTTGAAAGTTAGCTGTTTTTGACCACTATCAAGCCTATTTCTAATGCATACAACGTCCAAAATCATTTTATGCAAATAATAATTATGTGTAATCATATTACTTTCAAAAGATTATTTATTATAAAGAAAAATTGGACAACGAGGGTTTTCGGGTCAACCCACCCGGCCCACTATTTTTTCTTCTTCTAGTTTTAAGCCAAGAGTGTTAATAAAATACCATGCGGTCCACGCTAAGAAAAGAGGTTTCCCTAAGTGCTTTTGATCCTTAGCAAAATTGAACATAAAAGTGTACATTAACACTGTTGGTTCAGCAACACCTAGTATAAGAAGTGGCTGCCCTCCAATTATAGAGTGAATAATCCCACAAAGTGCAGTTGAAACTAGAGTTTGGACTGCAGTTAGACTTCCCTCTGTATCAAATAAACATTAATATACAACTTCTTATAGCCTATATATGATAGAAAAAAGTCAGAATGTAAAAATCTTGACTCTTAATATAGTTTCTAACCAGTGTCTCTTTCTAGTTGCTCCCCAAAAGATATAACCGGTATTGCTGAAGCAAAGAATATATATGTCGTTGGAGCCAGAATCCTAATAAAGAAAACAGAATCTTGTAATGAAAAGCATAATAACAATATTTTGCTTTTTGAAAACTCAATTGTAATTCCAATAGTGAAAGAATCACGAACCTGATACCAGCCCGGATGCCACCAGTCCAATCTTGTTTGTAGCACAGTAATCTTCCTTTGAGATCATTACTAATCCCACGAAAGGGAACGAATGTTTCTTCCATAAATATGAAATATTTTGGTTATATCACACTTGATAGACTCTTTAAATATGCGTTGAATGTTCTTATTATTCGACAGACCGTTTTGAAATAGGAAGGATATTAAAACACTTGAGAGGCGAAAAACACAGAAATTCAAACGTGCATACAGAAGATATGTGTAGAAATGGGCAGAAATACAAGTATGTTTATTGCATCACTGGCAAAGTGATTATTGAAATACTTATTTGTCATTTATGTTTATTATATAATGATCCCCATGAGACCCATGAAGGTTCTATCTGCAATTGCTGATCATTATTTCATTACATCTCAGGAGATCAGTAAAGAATCAATGACTATATACTGTTAAGAATAATCAAAGAATCAATTAATGAATTTGAACTGAAAGAAGTTCTTCTCTAAACTCCATGATCAAGTGAAAAACTAGTTAACGAAATGAATTCATTGGAAACTGATAACTCACATGAATTAACGAAATACCAAAGTACTCTCCATCTACTAAGATCCCTCAACTAACGGTTGACTTGATCAAAAAGCAGACCCATCACCTCACTACACTTCTTTGATAAAACAAAAACAAGGGAGTTTCATCAAACAGTTGGCGTGCAATGAAACCACAAGAACAATTACATGTTACGAGCTTTGAGAAATGAACCCAACTTCAAGAAATGTGTATAGTACTCAAAGAAATGCTGATCGAAACACTAACGAGACCCCATTTACTAAAAGCAAGAATTCATTCAAATTCAAGCAAATTCTTGATCTTTATGCGAAATTAACGAGAATACATGCTTAAAAATGTGAAATTCAAGATTCAAATGAGTGCAGACCAAATGAACATCAGCTAAACGAGTAATGATTACTTTGCTTTTACATTACAATCACAAGAAGATGATGAATTCAAACTGTTCAACAGAAGAACACGTGCTTACACAACCTTGAATCTACATGAATTTGGAAGAAACCCAAATCGATCGAACAATGGCAATAGGAAAGATTGAAAGAACAGAGAGCAATTCGTTTGGGAAAGAAACACTTTGGGGGTATTTCTGGCGTGAAAGAGAGGGAGACAGAGATATTGTGAGGTGAGTGATGAGTGAATATATAAATAAACACTTGGGCATGCTCCTGTTGAACATAGAACACAAACCCAACACGCATAATTTAGGAGAGAGAGTGTAAAAGTTAGGGAGAAAGTTACAGATTTGAGTTAAAAAGTAGTAGGATGACATCGTGTGACAGTTTCACTGAGGAAGAACAATGGCGATTGAGAAATTGATTTCATTGGGGAAGAAGATGGAGGTTACATTTCCTTACTTCCACACACCAGTGCCAAAAAAAAATTATTGTGATTCTTGTTTCAGTCTTCAATAGTTCAGATATTCAGACGGTTGGTTTCGTAAGTAAATGTCTAATTATTCAGACATTTGCCTCTAAATGATTAAACATTATACTAATATTAAATGGTTAAGATCTTTTATCTGGATTGGTTAGACATTTGCTTTTAAATAGTTAAGTCATATACTAGCTTTTAATGGTTCAGAATTCTTATTGGTTCAGCATTTAATCATTCAGAAATTGTCAAACAACCCCTAAATCTTTAACATCTGAGTATTAGTTGGTGTAACTGTAACATGTTTTTCGACTGGGTAATATGTTTTCCTCTGGTATAGCGAGCGGGCTGGATCATCAACGTCATTTATGTTTGTGGGCGTGAGTGATATTTCACCAATGAATTTACCCGATGACTGTGCTTAAAGTATTCGTTGAACGTTAAAAAAATATTAACATCTAAGTAAAAAGCCGAAAGAATCAAATTATATAAAAAAGTGATAATTCAATATAGCGAATATTTGAATAATCAAAATTATAAAAGTGTTTTACGAAATTTGGGTCCGAATATCCGGAATATAATATTAATTATATTTTGAATATTAAAAATATAGATACGAATTAAATATATGATACTAGAGTTTCAGATTTTAATTTTGGTCCCCCACCCTTTTTATGAAATATAATATCAACTATAATTTTTTATATTGAAAAGACAAATATGAATTATCTAAAATATAATACTCGTCAAAGTTATTATTAGAATTTAGATAGTTGGTTTTAGTATTTAAATTTCTATTTGAAATTTTGAATGCGGATTCGATTGCTGAAATAAACCATTCAAAATTTTAAATCCGGAAATTAGATATCCAAAATTTTCAAATATTTGATTTCGAAAAAGCCTACTTCACACGTCATCTCTTTCTTCTAGTCAGAGTCACATCTCCTTTGTTAATCTTTTATTTTCCCTTCCAAAAAGCATTTTACTACTCAATTTTTTCTAAACTTTTTATTAATAAATATTAAAAATAAAATTTTTTGATAATACAAATATTATTTAAAAAGAAAATGGATTTCATTAATAATATAAATTACACAATGAAAGAAAACTACATGATAACAAAATACCAAGTTTAAAAGAAGATACAAACTATCTGTCGAGTGCAGGTATGCGGACTTTATAACACGCTCAACAAGATTTGCTTGGATTTTGTGGAGGGTTTCTTAAGAAAGCAATTCCCTAACGGTCTCGACATTTTCTTATGGGATCATCTTGAATGGGGGGAGCTTGTCTCCATGAAATGAACATAAAGCATGACCATCATCTGTAAGATCATATTGCGTAATATCATGCAACTGTACATGAGTATTCTATTTTTTGCATGAGTGTTTGAAAACAAAAAGATTCTCACAAAATAAGCCTTGTTCAGCTATATATCGTCAACAAGATAATACTCATGTTTGTATTGTTAATCGTTTACATGAAATGAACAATCAAACATTATTCCATTTAGCAGATAACTGTTTAGTGACAATTGATTACAAATGTTGATGTCTTTGTTGGAACACTTAACACCAAATAATGCATGCAAAAACCATCAATCTTAAGATGCTATATCCTTGAGTATATCATAAGGTGTGGGTGATCACATCTCATTAACCGATCCCTGTCATCTCATTGCACAATTTCTCCGATCATAGTATGTACAATTGATACTTCCTAGCGTTCTCGGAAAACCATGCATTAATTCATGCGTCATGTATAAAATTTTACGTGTCTTGTTGTTGGTTTACGCAAATATTCACCACTGCATATTTGAATAATACTGACACAAAAGAGGTCAAGAGATTTATGTGAAAATCTTTTAGATGTCTTTAGGTCCTCATCACACGTGTTAAAATTGTCCGATAAGCAAGTTGGCGTATTGTGGATGTGTAATTCTATAACAAGGTGAAAGGTTGTTTACCTCTAGCATCCTAACATACCACAAAAAAAGGATATGTCCTTTCCATGTCATTCACAACCCTAAAATAAGTATACACATTCAAAACCTTTCCCTAAACATGATGTGATCATAAAGACAATCTTCATCGAAATAATCTTCCATAAGATGATGATGGTGTATCCATATTTTTGAAGAGAATTTAGGAAGAAAGTATTAAATTTTTAAAGGAGTTTGAGTGACAATTTCTTTGTCTTAAAGCTATTTAAAGGATATTACTTTATGTTAATTTCTAGTTGCTGAGGGGGTTATTTTACCGGTGTTGAACAACATAATTTGTGATCGAAGGTCGTTCCCTATCCCCTTACCATGCACTGGATGAGGTTTCCTTATGGGTAAAATGTTAACTCACTCTTTCCTCTTTATTCTTCAAACAATATGCTCTCCTTTAAGAATATAAGTAAGATTAATTTCATAGATGATATTTGTAGTTTGACCAATTTAAGATTGCTCAAACTAATGTTTTCATCCTTAACTTTGAGAAGTTACACATTTAGACTGATAGTTGGCATAAAGGTAACACAAATAGTCTTTAGAGTAGATGGTTTGTTATTTTTTCAGTTAAATGTATATGAATGACCAAATTGCCCTTAAAAAACTAAACCCTTGTGGACCATAGTTTTTTTTAAAATAAAAGGCACACATAAGATAGACCAACTTAGATAGAAAATCAATAACAACCACTAACATAGCCTAGTGATAAAGGTGTGTGCTCTTCATCTAAAAGATGTTGGGTTCAAGTCTTACATTAAGGGATGAAGTATAATAAGTGTAAAGTAGATTAGGGGTTCTTTAAAAAAGATAGAAAATCAATAGCCCACCCACCATTGTCTTCCTAATTTTACACTAATATCTATTATCGAACTAAAACCCTCATACACCATAGGAGGTTGACCATGATACCACTAGGCTATAAGCTCAAAGGTGATGATTAGCGGTGGTTCACGGTCAAAAACGAAGACTACAAAAACAACAGGCGGTCGAGACAACAATTTGTTATTTGGACGATATTAGGTCCAGACAAATATGGGGAAAGTTAGCTAATCGTTTATTCGATTAGGGTGAATTCCCTGTCCTCTATTTTAAGGGTTTTAAGTGATCTTGGGGCTGATTCATGTAAAGGGATATCAAATGTCTTTATACGGATTCAACACGTTAATGTGTGAGGAAGATGAAATCAGAAGGTGTTTTTATGGCCTTTAAGTTTGTTTTGGTTGTATTAAATATTTTAAGTTGGTCATGAGTACGATGGTGTGTAATGTGAAACACTTTGGTTTGTTAAAACATTAAACTTGAATTACTCAGGGTCTGATTTAGTATGTCAAATAGGTTACGAAAAAATCTATACTATAAATAAACTAGGAGAACCGATGCTTTGCTGTAGGAGACTTAACGATTTTCAAAATTTAAAATAAAACATAGATAGAAGCACTTCTCAATGAAAACGTTATATAAGAAAAAGCTAAACATAACACACACTTTGCATAGTGTTTTTTTTGTTAAAATCAAATTTACCTCGTCTGGAAACACCACCCTTGATCCCAGAGTGGGTTTTTTTAACCTAGGCCCTTATATTAATAGTTAAAATAAAAATTAAACCTTCTTAATTTGATTATTTATTCACTTAAGCCTAAAGTAAACCAGACTTAATTCATATATTATTCTTATAACTATAATTATAATTATTGATTGATTTATTTATTATTTCAGAGATTCATATTTCACCTTTTAATTTATTTATTATTTGATGTTGTTTTTTAATTAATTAAAAATAAAAGGTATACATGTTATAAATGTAGTTAAAATACATATTAAACCCTTTTGATTTGATTTATTTTCATTTAGGCCTAAAGTTATAAAATCAACTTAGTTCATATATTTTTCTTTTATAATTATAAGTAATATCATTGATTGATTTATTTATTATTTTAAATTACCATATTTTACCTCTTCCTTTATATATCATTTGATATTATTTTAGATTTTTTTAAATTAATTAAAATAAATGGTTTACATGCTATAAATGAGTAAAATTACCAAGGTTCACATATTATTAATAAGGGTGAAATGGGAAGATTCATTGTCACACCCTGAAAATCGCAGCGGAAGATCGCGTGACGTGGTGGTAACGGAAGTTGGAGTTAGTCCAACTTTTATAGTCAAACATGTTCATCAATAACGTCAATTATGTAAAACCATACATTAGTCAGTCTAAATTCATAATAATATTATCAACGATCTCAACATCATGCAAATTCTTATTGGTTGGAAATACATTGTCTTTTATTTAATAAACGATATTTACACGTTTGACCATCCAAAGACTTATTCCCGGAAATTCCACATAGAGCTCACCTACAACCCTGAAAAGCATGAAAGGTAATAAAGTCAACATAAAGTTGGTGAGCGATCGGGGTTTTCAGTCTTGCAAAACATTCATTTTTGAAAACAATATGATGAAACAGAATATAATATATTCCACATAGACTAGCTAGGTACTATGATAAATTCAGGTAATAAGTCCATAATCAAACCAAGAAACACGTCGTTGCCCCACAACTATCCAGACATATAAACTCCCTCGCCACAACCTGACCAGTGCGACTGGTCGCGTGAGCGGGCCATTCTAACCCGATAGATCTACCAATATATTTTGTGGTCTCACCCCTGAGGTTAATGATTATAGGGGGATTTAGGGTCTCAATGGTATCTATCCATACCACTGACCCAACTTATACCTTCCTAATATATTATCCTGTTTAACTCATTATATATTTTAAAGTATTGTTTCATGCTTTTTCTCCCAAAACAGTTAAAATAATATTTAAAACGGGACCGAATGACTCACCTTGAATGCGTTTAATGAAAGGAAACCAACGTGTTAGGCCTTTGATAATAAAACCCTAATCATGTGCATTATGATCAATATATGATGATTTATGCTTTCGAATGCTTTTCACCCACTTATTTAGTTGTTTAAAATAGCATGTTTTTATTATTTAGAAATGTACACTTTTGTAAAATTTTAGTAAAGACTATTATTTTCCCCTTTAGGGTTATATACCCTTTCACTAATATCTATTCCTTGCTCATATTCTAGACGCCTTATGTCTTTACTATTCTACTCGCGAACCTTGCGTTTAAAACTTGTATTTAACTAGTGATTTTCTAATTTAAGCGTCTTATGTTATAAAACTATAATTTTCCAAACTATATATATATATATATATATATATATATATATATATATATATATATATATATATATATATATATATATATATATATATATATATATAATAGTCTTTATTCAAAGTTTAATTAATAGTTTCGTTACTAATAAATTTTTATGCAAAACTCCTATTTACTTTTTATAAAGTAATTCTTTTTATAGTTATTAAGATTATTTAATTACTAATACATATATTATTTTTACAAAACATAAAACTCATTAATTTGTAAAATGTGTATTTGTATATATATATATATATATATATATATATATATATATATATATATATATATATATATATATATATATGTATATATATATATAGATTATAAATGTAATTAGTCATGAGTTGTTCAAAATATATTTTGTCCTTAGTTCTATATATATATATTTGAAGTCTCAAATGTCGTTTTAGTCGAGTCCTTTGGTCATAGTTTCCTTTTGGTCTTATTTTTGATCTACATCTTGATTTCTAGTCCCAATTTATTAAACAACTCATTATCTAGTGAAGTCTTTTAGTATGTCCAAGTATCCACCCTTTTATTATTATTATTTTTTTATCATCTTAACTTAGTCATAACCCAAAATCTTCCACTTAGTTATTATTCTAAGACACCATACTACTCAATAATCCCTTAACCAATAATGTTACTTAATGTTTCTAACAAGACCATAATTCATCAATCATCCAACTTGTATGTTCATACATACATACATACATACGCTACATATACATTCATATATACATTCTTACCTTCTAGATCTCCCAAATAATTTGATTTCATCAAACTTTAACCTATTCTAAACATATTTTCAGATTTATACAATCATTTAAAGAACCATTTTTACATCAATATCATCAAAACAACCATTCCATAAAATCTTTAAATGGGTGAACCAAGGTTCATCAAGATTTTCATCTTGATTAACCATGCATGAACAAATGTAAACAATCTAATCAAAATACCTTAATAGATAGAACTTTTACACACAATGCATGCACGAACCTCGTCTTTCGATAAATGCTTCGGTTTCTTAATCTAAGGTTTTTAACTAGATTGTATTGTGAGGGAGGGGGTGTGATTGTTGGTTGCGACGGTGGTGATGGTGTAGGCGATGGCGACGGTGGTTGGTGGTGTAGGTGATGGTCGCGGTGGTTGATGGTGTTGAGGGTGGTGATGGCGACGGTGGATGGTGTTGAGGGTGGCGGTCGCGATGGTTGATAGTTCGAGGGTGGTGATGGCGACGGTGGATGGTGTTGAGGGTGGTGGTCGTGGTGATTGATGGTTATGGTGGTTGTCGGCGGCGGGGCAGGCGGCGGTGGGGGTGCAGGCGGCGGTGGGGTGGCCAAAGGGTGGTGGTAGGGGTGGGTGTGTGTGTGTGTGTTGTGTTTGGAAGGGGAAGAGGTGATGGAAATGAAGGGGTTGTGGTGATGCTTGATCATTTCTTGGTTTTGTAGACTCATGGATGACAAGTTGTCATCCATGCACACACTCCACCTAAAAATCATTTTACATCTAATTTAATTTAATTAATATTGTTATTATAATTATTATTAGTAGTATTATTATTATTAGTTTCATTATGTGTAATAACATTATTATTATTCTTATTGTTAGTTATGATTATGATTACTATTAGATACAAGTAATTGGTTAAATGATTCCAAGGTTCGTTAAACCGTTAACGTAAAATATTCAATTAATCAGTGTATATAATTAAATATTCATAATTTATCATTACGAACGGTTTCGAGTGTTGACCTGATTTACCGGGTGTCACATTCATGTATTAATAAATTGTATCTTACACATTAAAACTTATGTTAGGTGTCCTAAGACTTTTGTAAAGTTATACTGAAGGACAAAAATATGTTTTATATAGTAATATAGATAAATTTTAATGGGACATGTGTGACTCCTTATCATTATTTTCCCGTTTATATATCCTATTAAATGACGAGACGCATGCAACTTTTTGGTGATTTATCATTCTTATTTTTTTCGTTTTTCTCTCCTTTTAAATAATTATATTAACAATAATTATTTATGTAGTTATAGATTTTTGAATTCAAAATTTTGTTTATCATCAATTAAATTGTACAATTGTTTTATACTTTCAAAATTACGAGTACTAATTACTATCTATTAAATTTTATTTAACTCGTATAATACACATGTTCTCAAACTAGTTGATTTATAAGAGGGGTGGTGGTTTAAGTTCAAAATCGAGTGAAGGTGACATGGTGGTGGTTTAGGTTTAAGATGATGAAGAGGTGGGTCCCATTTATTTCTCAATTTATTATCCTTCGTTTAATTATTAATTTTTTATAACTATAACTATTAAGGGAGACCATCATTTGAATTTTATATTTGTTCTTTTTTTTACTATAAGGGTATTTTAGTTATTTTTAAAGTATCTATAATCTATAATCTATATCTATAATCTATGATAAATCAAGATTTTAATGAGGACACGTGCCAATCTCTGGTATCTCCTCACTATTATTTTCTTGCTTATATATCTTATTAAATGACGAGACACGTGCTACTTTCTGGTGATTTATCATTCTTATTTTTTCACTTCTCTCTTCTATTAAATAATTATATTAATTTTTTTTAGATATTTACAAATTTTTAAATTTAAAATTCTATTTATCATAAATTAATTTATACAATCATTATATAGTTTCTAAATTATCACTACTAATTACTATATTTTAAAATTCATTCAACTCGTATTTTAACCTAATTGATTGAGGGGTGATGGTTTAAGTTCAAAATCGAGTGAACGGTGACATGGTGGTGTTTTAGGTTTAAGATGATGAAGTGGCGGGTCCTATTTATTTTACTCAATTTAATCTTTCTTTTTAATAAAAGAGTATCTTGGGACGACACGTGTCAATTTCACATTCATTCTCAGCAAAATTTTTCGTCTCTCTCTCATATTAAATAATTAACCTTAATTACAAGTAATATCATTTAACACTTTTTTTAAATTTAATAAATTAAGAAAGAGATCTATTTATTAATGTTATTTATAAATATATAAATTTTTTATAAAATAATAATTTTTTTAAAGCATCAAACTTTTTAAAAAATATGAAATATTTTAAAATTGGTATTTTTAAAATTTAATTTTTTAAAACAAAAAATAATTAAATTAAAGAGTTACAATACTGAAATTTTTAAAAATGATATTTTTATACGGTTTGTTTTAAAACAAAATGTTTATTTATTTTTGGAAAAAAATTAAAAACAAAATTTTAAAATGTTGATATCACTGTTATTACTTATAGTAATTTTATAATACATAATTTCAATCATATCATATCTTATAACATCATTTTATAAATAATAAATTTTATTATATTAATATTTTATTTTATCCAAAATAAATATGTGTAACACATGGGTTTACTAAAGATAGTATCCTTAATATATATGTAAACATCATGGGATTAAAGTATCTGTATTTGCTAATACTTGTGGCCTATGGTGTGAGCGTCCATGTGATATGACTGATTTAGAGTCATTGGGTTGAGCTTGGGGATGAGTTGATATAGTAAAGTAATATATATATATATATATATATATATATATATATATATATATATATATATATATATGTATATATATATATGTGTGTGTGTATATATATATTATATATATATATCTATATATATCTATATATATATATATCTATATATATCTATATATATATATATCTATATATATATATATAGGGGTTAGGATCATTACAGAACCATTTTTTATTTACATAAACGTAAATTATGTCTGATGTTACTTGCACTGTTTTACATATGTGTATATCAGACATGAACGATAAACTATGTAAAAGAACTAAATATCAACAGCTTTAACATACATATATGTAAATCAGTTGTTCGTAATTTACATTTATGTAAATCAATGGTTCTTTTGGTCCTAAAAATAAAAAGTGGTTCTGTAATGATCCTGCCCTATATGTATATATATGTATATATATATATATACACATATGTATGTATATATATGTATGTATATATATATGTAGGTATATATATATGTACATATATATGTGTGTGTATATATATATATATACATATGTATATATATATGTATATATATGTATATATATGTATATATATGTATGTATGTATGTATGTATATATATCTATCTCTATATGTATGTATATATATATATATACATCTGTATGTATCTCTATATCTATCTATATCTATATATATATATATATCTATATCTATATATATCTATATATATATATACTATGTATGTATATATCTGTATATATCTATATATCTATCTATATATATATATATATATATATATATATATTAGCAATAGAAATGTTTATTTTGATAAAGTTGAATGTTTTAAAGTTTTAAATTGTAGACTCGCTGGCATAACTAGCTTTATAATATGTGTTTTAGGTTGAGTCTGTGTTAGGTAGTGATAAGTTATCTTCAAGCTATCTGACAAGGACAATAGGCATACTAAATCAAGGTCATTTGTAAGGTGTTAACTAATAACAAACTATGTGATATAATTTTTAAAGTCTTTTGTTTGTGATATGTAATTCTAATTCACAGGCCGGTTTTGAGGTCTAATAAGAATAAATTCGTGTGAATGTTAGGCGAAAGATAAGCTTATATTGACAACTTCATATGTATAATAGTTTACTCATTGATTCTAACAGTCGTTTCTGACGTCATGGTAATATGTTTAGATTTCTTAGAGCTTGTTGGAGCATACCAAACTTGATTTGTTAATGCTAAAATAAAATTTGAATACTTAACCAATAAGAGTCGATATCTTGATCTTTCATATTTAAGCGTTCTAGTTTTTAGAACTTCAGAATGAAAAAAACTACATGTGTATCTAATATTTGAGTGATCAACACAATATATCAACTTGTATTTAGATAGAGCTAGATGTGATATCTGGATGGAATGATATTGTCCAATATATAGCATGAGACTTTAACTTCTATTTTGGTAAAGCTAAATCCTAATGAGGGTTTATAAACAAGTACAAGGATTCATTGGTTCAAGTCGCATGTTGGATATATATAGTAAGCTTTTACAAGCTAAGACTTGACATGAATTTATAAGTACTTATATCTAAATCATCATCCAATTTATGGCAATTACAGTCAGACCTAATATCTCCAAGATCATCAGTATTCAAGAGAAGTAAATGAACCTACTATCTCTTTCAAAGAACATCATTTGAGCTGTACTAATTAAGACATACAACTTGAAATTGATGAATGTACATGTATATATGATCAAGATCCCTTAATATCATTTGTATAGTACTATTCATATTAGTAATTTAAAAACAAGTCCAACCTAGTTACAATTTCTCAACTTTTCACTTATATAAACACCCAACACACTCAATCATCATGTCTATCTTGTTTTCCAGCTTAAAAGTGCTTTAGCCACATATGATTATTTGCAGTGTTTTTTTGATCAAATGTTTCATATATTTATGATAATATCATTCAATATTAAGATTTAATTATGCACATGTTTTTTAACCATACGAGTAATTAAATCTTTTTAATACACACATCAATACACTTTAAGTTTGTATTACATTATTGCTTACCATTGTTTTTATTTATTTTATTCAAACATCACCATCATGTCCGCATCTCCATCCAACCACCATCAACCATCGTCACGACATCGTAACAAATCATGATATCAATTTTCAATCATCATCACATCATGATCACTACCTTCACATGTAATCACCGTATGCTAACACGAACCCACCTCCATTAAAGTCTCATCATCTTCATCACCATATGTAAAGCACATCCTATCCCATCCTGCCATCCGCCACCATCGTCCTCTCTGCCATCACCGTCTAGAAGAGAATAAAAACCCAAAACGATGACATTAACATAAATTAATAAATTCTAGACTGAAAATAAAGAAAAAAAAAACAAAACATTAACCTCGTATTTATGTTCTAGAAAAGGTTAGTCTACACTTATCTTATATAAAATATGCATTAATTCGAAGAATACGAGTGAAATGAAAACATAATAATGTTTCATTAGATCACTAAATTTGTGACTTTTATAGTATTGTTCACTACATTTATCCGTGAATATCACATATCTCCTAATTTTACTCCATCACATCAAACCTATTTAAAAATAAGTGGACGTATCTACCCCTCAAAATTAAATTAGCTACTTTCATCCACTTACGCAAACTACTAAAAATCGACTGATCGATTACATTGGTAGATTACGTAGATCTAATGTCCATGGTCAATTCTCACAATTCTTAGAGCATTTGAATTTTTAAGTGAATCACTAGCCTATACCCTATGTGTGTTTGTATATACACAAACATTAGATTTGAAACTCATGTATTACATTTATCAAATAAATAAAAATATTAGTAATTTATTAATGAAAAATAAGGAATAATGAAACGATATTTGAAATAAGATATAATTAAAATTAGTATAAGTAAGTAATTTAAGTAATAAAGCAATATTAAAAATGGCAATATATAGTTATAATTCATAAACCTCTAACGTCTTATTTGTATACAACTAGTGGGTGTGTAAATTCTGACGACTTATATGTTAGCATTAACCACCCCAAAAAAAATTTCACGCGCTAAACCTTATAGAAAAGTGTAATAGAAAAAAATATTTTAAAATTGGAATTCTTAAAGCAAAGAAGAAATGTAACGAATGCATAAAAGGTAACTTTATTAAAGTTAAAGAGTTGGATTGTATATTGGTTAAAAGAAAGGGGTAGAATACTAACGTTCAAAATATTTAATGTAAATTTAACATAACTTGAGTGATTAAGTGTACAATTTAAAAATTCGAAGAAATAAGTAGGTAGTCAGTTTGGAAAAGAAAATTAAAAGAGTAAATTATAAGTTGTGATCAATAATTATTAGTATATGAAATTGCATGTTACGTACCTTAATTTTAATAATTACATACAATGTCCTTTTTTTAAACAAATTTGCACATATATTGTCATTTACACTAACCACCATCTAAATATATAATTAACTCGGTTATGTGATCCTCACACGAATGGTATTTTTGTCATTTGCTTTTCACATCTAATATAGTAAAAAATTAAAAAAGATTTTTTTAATAAGCAATTGTTAAACCAAATTTAATGTCCAAAATAAAGTACATAAAAAATAACAAAATGAATTAAGACATCAAAAAAATCACAAATGATAATGCTTCTCATCTACCATAAAAAAAAATAACAAAATGAATTAAGACATCAAAATTACAGCAAACAAAATAAAGATGTAGATTTAATTTAGAAAAATGTAAAGGCTTTTAAAAACGTAAAGTGGCTTGAATGATGAAGAAGATGTTAAATGGTGGTAAAGATGATCGGTGTCGGAATATCAAAAGATGGGGAACACTGAATTCATTGTTATTGAGCTTAAAAAGAACATGGGTTTTATCAACTTACCCAACGCTCCGATAGTGATCTTATAATTTTTTTAATTTATAATTATTAATAAACCATTAAAAATTTTATTACATAAGATGTGAAAAACAAATGACAAAAATACCTCTCATGTGAGGAACACATAACTGAGTTAACCGTATATTTAGATGAAAGTTAGTGTAAATGACAATATGTGTGTATTGTTTAAATAAAAGACATTGTATGTGTGACATCCCGAAATTTTCAGGTCAACATTGTTATCACTCTCTGGCACAAAAAAAAATAATAATAATATTTCTTTATAATAATGACTAATATTATTACTACTTATATTAAACCAAATTAATCTAAACATACAATAGGCTAACTTGGAGGACCTAAAGTGCAAACTTAAGAGACTTGAGGGGACCATTGTGTAACTTTCACCTAATTTCAAGTTTATATTAACCGCATCATGTATCTCGGCCATTCTTCTCATCTGTAACCCTAAGCACCCAAGAAACAACCGACGGCAGCCGCATCAAGCTGCGATACTCATCCTCGGCGAGTTCCATCGTTCGTGTACCTCCGAACACGGCTTTGTACTCTCGGCAACCTCCTACCCGGCGACAACCCCACCGTTCACGTACTCCCGAAGCGTTCCGTGCAAGTTCTATTGCTTTTCATAGACTATTCGGTACGTTCCTTTTCGTTATTCATGGTGTTGCGTTACGGTTCGGTTCCGGTTACCTTTACAAGTAAATGGATTTCGAGTTGAATTCCGGGTGGTTGTTTTCACGTGAGTGAGTAGGTATGTGATCTGCGTGCATTCTTCTGTGTTGTGTGAATGTTTTGTGCGACCGTATGTCGTCATGTTTGTATGATGTTGGGTTGCTTATGGGTTCGGGTGCTCGGGTCCTCAATCGGTTGCGCGTGGTATGTGCCCACGTACGGTAAATTACGTATGTGTATATATATGTATCCGGTTGTAACTGTTGTGCATGTATATATGTTTCATTATTGTTTGTTCGAAGTGGTGTGTTTGAGTACTCGATAGTGGCCTGTAATAAATATGTGTGTGTGTGTTTCTGCGAATGTGTGTGTGTGTGTTTCTGAGGTGGTGTATGGGCTGAAGTGTTTGTATGGGTGCATTTATATATTACCGTGCATGTTTATATGGGATGTTTGCATGTATATGTAATGTGGGTGTGTATGTTGATGTTAGTCAATTTTGTGTGTGGTGTGTGTGTTATGATATGCATGTGTGCATTCTGCATGTGTTTGATGTGTTGTGCATGGGTTTGTGTGGCAATGGTGAAATGCATGAATGTGTGTAGGTGTTTTGTTTCCTCTGCCATGAATGTGGGCGCATGGGTATGATATGTTCATGTGGCTTGTATGTTTTTTTTGGTGTAGATGTGTGTGTGCATGTGTATGTAAATCTTATATATTGTGGGCATGTTAGATGAAAAGTAATAAATTATATGATAGTAGGTGGGTTATATACATCATTTTGGAAACCGTTGTCACACCCCAACCTTGACGGCGGAAACGTCGAGGTGTGAGGGTTAATATTGTTCACAGCCACATAACGCTATATTTAAATTGCAAATATTATTATCATAAGTCTTAAAATGAAATACAAGCATAAGTCTCAAACATGAAATAAGTTCCAAACAAGACTAAACATTTCATAAACATTTTATTCATTAACTAGGTCCAAGTCCTAGTTTTATTGCAAGCTTCAAAAGTCCACTTTAAACTTGGGGGTTTCCTGAAACATGATAAAAATAAAGGGTCAACTAAAAATAGTTTGTGAGTTTCCAAGGTTTTCATACATAATATGAAAAAGGTTACAAGTAGCAATTCATGTCATAGGTCATAAGCAAGTAAGATTATAGAACACATATCGTTACAATCAAACCTCGACTTGATTACAAGTATAAAAGATTGGCTAAGTGTATTTGGTTCCCATGATGAACAAGCATACGTCATCAGGTGTCGGCAATACCTCGACTTTAGCACCAAATAGGCTTGTCAGGCCCAAAGATCTAAGACGTCGCCAGGCTAGCAATAGTTAATGATTGTAAACAAACTATGTATCTCATATAAACACTTACAATACACAAATAACCATGACAAAATAATAAGTTGAATTGCATGTGATTTACAAGTCTCAAACGTGTATAAGTGTATCATGTATAAGCTACCATGTTTCACCCCAAATTAGTGTGAAAATATAAAAAAAGGGGCAAGGAAACTCACATGTTCAAATAAGTAAAGAATGACGATTAATAAGAGATATGATAAGCAACGCTACAACGCAGTCTTTCACAAGTTACCTAAATATATATATTTTACAAGTTTAAGGATAAATAATAAGATTAACGTTTTAATGCGAACTAGGGTTTCAATTGGGATTTGAGAGTTTAAATTAAATAATAAATCGTTTATGATTTGGTTTAATAATTATAAATTAATTAAGTCCAAGAATGATTAAAAAGGTCTCAACAATTTAAATTATCGATTTAATAGAAATTAAGTATAATATGTGAAAAGAAATAATTAATTTAATAATTAATTATTTGATAAAGAGAATTTATTAAACACTTATTTAAATTATTTAGAATCATTTTATAAAGTTTTGAACCCCTAAATGATTTATTATAAAGATCTTACAATACAAGATTTTAATAATAAAAATAAAGTATAATATATATTATTTTATTAGTTCCAAGAATTTAAATAAATTTATTAACTATAACATGGTTAAATGATTAATAACTATTTGAATAGTTAATATTAAAATTAATAAGGTTTTGTAATAACTCTAATTTGAACCATAATATTTTTATAACATAAAATGACTAAAAAATTTTTTTTTAATCTTTTTATTCTTTTAAAAGAAAAATAAATTGGATATTATAAGTTTAACAATCTTTAAAAATTAGCTTAATAATTTCAGAAATATTTTAGTTAACAAAATAATTTTTATTTTTATTTATTAATATAGTACTAATTTTCTGGATTAAAAATATATAAAAAAACAATTAAAATAAAACATGGCAGAGGCAGGGGTCGAACCCCTGACCTCCCATGTATAAGTTTGTGGTTAACCGCTGGGCCAAAGCCCAGTTCTTGTTTTAAACTGCAAATTAATTATTATGAACAATCCTTCAAATAGTCCCCAATCCTTATGAACCCTAAATCAGTTTGATTCCAAATTGAACATGAAATCGATCCCGATACTTGAATTAAACATAGGGCTTTTGTTTCCCATAGTAAATCGAGTACAATGATATGAGTAACTTACAGTATCAAATTCGAATTGTTAATCACGGGTTTAAGAACGCGCCGCGACGGGTGGAGGTTGGTTTGTGATGATAGAGTTGATCATAATCAAATTCCTTTCGTATGAAGCTTCAGAGAGTGCTTATGATTCAAAGCCCTCACTCAATTTTAAGTTAAAATGCCTCGAAGATGGTTGTCGACCAAGTTGCAGGTTGCGATGAGGTTGGTGTTCGAATTCGAAGATCGCGAGTTTCTCAGGTGAAATTGGAAGTAACCATAGAATAAAGATAGATAGACGCTCGTTTGGGTTGATTTAATTTGATTATTATTACAATTTATTGTCCAAACGGTTTTGGGTTTAAGATGCTTCGGTTATGCACTTGTTTGAGTGGTAACCGATGTTTTATTCTCAATTATTATAGGCGTTCATGCTCGAATCATGCATACGAACCGGTTTTGATCGATTGGGTTAAACAAAACGGATGATTTTTGGTGCTTTGGGACTCGCCGGACTTCGGCCGGAGGGTGGCCGGAGTCCTAGCCGGATTTGCGAGTTGATTAGGGAGGGTTGGTTTGGGTTTTCGATTTTGTACACATTTAGTCCCTGTGGTTTTAAACAGTTAACATTTTATGCTTTAAACTCTCTTTTAAAGTTTATAAATTGACAAAATTAACCCTATAACTTTAAGTTTCAAACCTTTTTAGGTTTATAGTTTTTATGATTTGTTATTAATAATAATAGTAATATTATTATCATTATTATTATTCTTTATAATTTTGCTATTATTAATATTATCATTATTATTATTATTATTATTATTATTATTATTATTATTATTATTATTATTATTATTATTATTATTATTATTATTATTATTATTATTATTATTAAGATTATTAATAGTAATAATAACAATAACATTATTATTATTATTTTAATCACAATTATTTTTTTTTTAAAGATTTTTATTACTTTATGTTAAGTTTTATAATATTAAGTAAACATTGTAACACTTAAATGTTATTATTATTTATTAAATTAATTTGTTAACCATCAAATTAATTATGAAGCACAATAAACCCTCAATGTTTCACAAAAACATAAAAGGTCCTTTTATAAACTTAACGAAGTTACCCTTTTAATTAACAAAAATACGAGATGTTACAGTCTCCCCAACTTAAAAGAATTTCGTCCCGAAATTAAGAATGAACTTAAATGAACAAAGGAATTGAAATGAAAAGTGAGTGTTCAACGAACAGTGTTTGACGTTTGATTACAGGTGGCACGCTTCACTTTATAGGATCTTACAAGATTCTTAACATAATAAGCGCGAGTCGTTTTGAGATGAAACGTTGGAAAAACGAGTTACCGTGGTACCTTAGATTTATAGGTCACAACTTCTAGAATATAATTTCGTAGTAAAATGATGTCTAGAAATCAATAAAAGACCAACAATGATAAGAAAGGTTAACCGTCAGGATTTAAGAATCCCAAACGTCACTATATGAAACGATCTTAACGCATATCTTGTGAATATGTATCTCTCCTTTGACCAATCGTCGGTCTAAGAATAATACGATATGCGAAGATTTTGGAATAAGTTCACGACGATGGTTAGGAACGTTATTAAAAGCAGACAAATGAATCGATCATTAAAATTAACGATCGGTATTTAACGACATACCACGGTATACGACTATTTGAAATAAATACAAGTCAATTTCTTGACCCGTTATCCCACATGAGCTAATATGCAATTAGCCAATCGGTCTATAATTCACCAATTATCGTCATGACATCTAAAATAAGAGGCATTCAGTAATGAGAAGTTAAACAGGAGATTCACAGGAACACGGAGGTTAGGTTTTGTCATGAAGGTAAGACACTTGGACACATACCAAGTTATGTCCTTACTTTTACGCCAAACCCATGACTACGAAATTTTATGGACCTTTATATCCACATCGCAATGAGGATAATAACAAGTCTTGTTGTTCAAAACCAAGATAGAGTTTTAAAGATTTCCAAGGTTAAGGGTTCAAAAGTGATTCAAGAGGTAACGCAAACAATAAGACATGCATTTGTAACCATGTTTTGCAAGGTAACAAATTTCCAAATATAGATTGCATACGTAATTCATCAAACCCATAAGTACAGTCGAGAACATTCGTATGACTAGAGAGACATAACCACAAGTTGATAATGTCTTTATTTAGTAGAAAAATTGTTTAAGAAGGCTACCATCACACAATCATGTGTTGATGACTACTCAAAATGAAAGTTGATAAGTAAGGAATAAATGGTTCGATGTAGCTAGATCGAGTTAAAATATGAAGATAAAGGGAAAGAAATCGTTTTAAAAATTTAAATGCTCCAAGCTTGGAATCAAAATCAACCTAGAGCGATCGAGTCTCCTTACAAGTTCAGAAATCATGCTTTGGCTTGATAGGTCCAAACACTAACATTGGTTCACCCTTCAAGTTACTACATGTTTCTTGTCACTTGATTAAAACCTTGGTAAGTTGGAGATCAAGAAATGAGAATAGTCATCAAGGTGTGGTTTTCGCTCCTAACTTGATGGTGTATTCCTAAGGTATGACCACTAACTTACCAATTAAAAAGTTCGATCCCAACTCCTTGTTGAGGATCCACAGAAATAAGACGAGGTAACTCACCATTAAGGTAAGGGAAGTCACTCCTATCTTAACGGTGAAGTTTTACAAAAAAAAAAACAAAACAAAACAAAACAAAACATAACGAGATGAACTTCTTCATCAAAATCCAGAATTCACTCCTACTTTGATGAAGTCGTCTCATTTGAACAAATACAATTCATAAAGATGATATTTTCATCAAGGTATGGAATTCACGCCTATCTTGATGATTGAATTTCATAATAGCAAGAAAACAATCGAAGATTGACATTTGTCACCAAAGTACGGGTTTCAATCCTATTTTGGTGAGATCATGTCATTTGTGAAAATGCCATTCCAAAGAAAATAATTGAAGTCAATCCTCGGGATAAGGAAATCACCCCGATCCAGAGGATGAAATTTTTATAAATCACAATTGGAAACCATTTATCGAAACGAATAGAGAATCATCAAAGTAAGGGAATCACCCCTGTTTTGATGAGTTAGAATCATTTAGGAGATACGGGTGTTCTTAGTCATAGGTTGACTTTCAAACACTTGCATCTCTCACGGTGCAGACGGTACGGAGTTTGACTTAACGACGAAAGGAAAATAATATCAATTAGAAATTCGGAAAATTTCAAGTTACATCAATGTAACAAAAGGAAAAATCATGCTTACAAGCTTAAGATCAAAGTTCAAGATAACAGAAGTTGTTGTGGTGTTCAAATCTTGGATGGTTTCAATCGGGAAGACGAAATTAAGGGCAGGAAATTATTCAACGCCACAACGAGATGTGAACGTTCGATTCACAATCGAAAGGAATACACTGACGTCTCAAGATATGAGCTCAACCATAGTCTTATTGAAGACACACGTACTTATAAGTGATCATTCATCTCAAGGGTTTCGAGTCATGTAAATGGATTCAATGATCGAGTCAATCACCATTTACACTTTGCCTAGACAAAGTATCCCGAGATGTAGGAATTCAACCTATAGCATTGCATGTTCTTAGTTATGGGACACATCCTTAAGAAGACTTGAGAATCATAAGTAACGGTTTAAAGTTTTTGATGACCATTCGGTTTAGATTCCCAATATCTTTGGGTATATTAAGATCCATGTTCACGTTGGTCAAGATATTGAAATAGTTACATGAAACGCTCAACGTGTATCGGTGTTCAAACGTAAGAGTTGAAATGTAGGTTAGGTTCAATATTGACAGGAACATTATGTGTGATAAGAATGAAGAGATACTAGTTCAAGGAATCAAAGATTTTTTAGATACAAAGAGGATGGTTCTATTTGGTAACGCATTACCATTTGAAATCGTTGACACGTCAAGGTAAATTGACCCATTTGCCATAGAGACTTGTGTATGTTGACCATAGTTTATCACTCATCCCAGAAATTCCCAGGTAAGCATAACTGGTCTCACAATGAGATTTATACGATATGCTTGCCTTAGCCCGAAGGCCTTTTGCCAGGAAATCCAGAATACAGGTGTCTATGTGTCACACAAATTTCTTAGGTTTATGTAGTCAAAACCTTGATGAGATTTTCATAGTTTAGACATAGAGTCTAAGGAATTAAACCCAGATGATAAGTGTATATTCCACATGTCGTTGAGAATAAGTTTAAGAAGTTCATTTGTCGGGGGGAGTCAAAGAGTCAAAGTTAAGTTTAGGGAGACAAGTAACTAAGTTTAAGCATACATAAGGCAATCCTATGCTAAGGCATCAAGTTGCACAAAAGGCATAGCATTATGTAGCATGCAAACAACATGTAAACACAAAGGTATAAGGATCTTTCTATGAGGTTCATGCAACTATAGTCTAGGTCACCATTTCTAATAACCTAAATCCCTATAGTTATGGGCTCTGATACCAATCTGTCACACCCCAACCTTGACGGCGGAAACGTCGAGGTGTGAGGGTTAAGATTGTTCACAGCCATATAACGCTATATTTAAATTGCAAATATTATTATCATAAGTCTTAAAATGAAATACAAGCATAAGTCTCAAACATGAAATAAGTTCCAAACAAGACTAAACATTTCATAAACATTTTATTCATTAACTAGGTCCAAGTCCTAGTTTTATTGCAAGCTTCAAAAGTCAACTTTAAACTTGGGGGTTTCTTGAAACATGATAAAAATAAAGGGTCAACTAAAATTAGTTGGTGAGTTTCCAAGGTTTTCATACATAATATGAAAAAGGTTACAAGTAGCAATTCATGTCATAGGTCATAAGCAAGTAAGATTATAGAACAAATATCGTTACAACCAAACCTCGACTTGATTACAAGTATAAAAGATTGGCTAAGTGTATTTGGTTCCCATGATGAACAAGCATACGTCATCAGGAGTCGGCAATACCTCGACTTTAGCACCAAATAGGCTTGTCAGGCCCAAAGATCTAAGACGTCGCCAGGCTAGCAATAGTTAATGATTGTAAACAAACTATGTATCTCATATAAACACTTACAATACACAAATAACCATGACAAAATAATAAGTTGAATTGCATGTGATTTACAAGTCTCAAACGTGTATAAGTGTATCATGTATAAGCTATCATGTTTCACCCCAAATTAGTGTGAAAATATAAAAAAAGGGGCAAGGAAACTCACATGTTCAAATAAGTAAAGAATGACGATTAATAAGAGATATGATAAGCAACGCTCCAACGCAGTCTTTCACAAGTTACCTAAATATATATATTTTACAAGTTTAAGGTTAAATAATAAGATTAACGTTTTAATGCGAACTAGGGTTTCAATTGGGATTTGGGAGTTTAAATAAAATAATGAATCGTTTATGATTTGGTTTAATAATTATAAATCAATTAAGTCCAAGAATGATTAAAAAGGTCTCAACAATTTAAATTATTGATTTAATAGAAATTAAGTATAATATGTGAAAAAAAATAATTAATTTAATAATTAATTATTTCATAAAGAGAATTTATTAAACACTTATTTAAATTATTTAGAATCATTTTATAAAGTTTTGAACCCCTAAATGATTTATTATAAAGATCTTACAATACAAGATTTTAATTATAAAAATAAAGTATAATATATATTATTTTATTAGTTCCAAGAATTTAAATAAATTTATTAACTATAACATGGTTAAATGATTAATAACTATTTGAATAGTTAATATTAAAATTAATAAGGTTTTGAAATAACTCTAATTTGAACCATAATATTTTTATAACATAAAATGACTAAATAAAATTTTTATAATCTTTTTATTCTTTTAAAAGAAAAATAAATTGGATATTATAAGTTTAACAATCTTTAAAAATTAGCTTAATAATTTCAGAAATATTTTAGTTAACAAAATAATTTTTATTTTTATTTATTAATATAGTACTAATTTTCTGGATTAAAAATATATAAAAAAAACAATTAAAATAAAACATGGCAGAGGCAGGGGTCGAACCCCTGACCTCCCATGTATAAGTTTGTGGTTAACCGCCGGGCCAAAGCCCAGTTCTTATTTTAAACTGCAAATTAATTATTATGAACAATATTTCAAATAGTCCCCAATCCTTATGAACCCTAAATCAGTTTGATTCCAAATTGAACATGAAATCGATCCCGATACTTGAATTAAACATAGGGCTTTTGTTTCCCATAGTAAATCGAGTACAATGATATGAGTAACTTACAGTATCGAATTCGAATTGTTAATCACGGGTTTAAGAACGCGCCGCGACGGGTGGAGGTTGGTTTGTGATGATAGAGTTGATCATAATCAAATTCCTTTCGTATGAAGCTTCAGAGAGTGCTTATGATTCAAAGCCCTCACTCAATTGTAAGTTAAAATGCCTCGAAGATGGTTGTCGACCAAGTTGCAGGTTGCGATGAGGTTGGTGTTCGAATTCGAAGATCGCGAGTTTCTCAGGTGAAATTGGAAGTAACCATAGAATAAAGATAGATAGACGCTCGTTTGGGTTGATTTAATTTGATTATTATTACAATTTATTGTCCAAACGGTTTTGGGTTTAAGATGCTTCGGTTATGCACTTGTTTGAGTGGTAACCGATGTTTTATTCTTAATTATTATAGGCGTTCATGCTCGAATCATGCATACGAACCGGTTTTGATCGATTGGGTTAAACAAAACGGATGATTTTTGGTGCTTTGGGACTCGCCGGACTTCGGCCGGAGGGTGGCCGGAGTCCTAGCCGGATTTGCGAGTTGATTAGGGAGGGTTGGTTTGGGTTTTCGATTTTGTACACATTTAGTCCCTGTGGTTTTAAACAGTTAACATTTTATGCTTTAAACTTTCTTTTAAAGTTTATAAATTGACAAAACTAACCCTATAACTTTAAGTTTCAAACCTTTTTAGGTTTTATAATTTTTATGATTTGTTATTAATAATAATAGTAATATTATTATCATTATTATTATTCTTTATAATTTTGCTATTATTAATATTATCATTATTATTATTATTATTATTATTATTATTATTATTATTATTATTATTATTATTATTATTATTATTATTATTATTATTAAGACTATTAATAGTAATAATAACAATAACATTATTATTATTATTTTAATCATAATTATTTTTTTTAAAGATTTTTATTACTTTAAGTTAAGTTTTATAATATTAAGTAAACATTGTAACACTTATAATGTTATTATTATTTATTAAATTAATTTGTTAACCACCAAATTAATTATGAAGCACAATAAACCCTCAATGTTTCACAAAAACATAAAAGGTCCTTTTATAAACTTAACGAAGTTACCCTTTTAATTAACAAATATACGAGATGTTATAACCGTCGGCAACCGAACCGAGTCATGAAACGCGAAACCGTACCTTCCTTATATTTAGTATTTAACAATTCATATTAATAGTGTAAATTAATATTAATTCAGGTTATTTGGAAACCTAAGCTTTAGTGTTGCGTTACTATTTTGCCGTGCATCCAAGGTGAGTTCTCAGCCCCACTTTCATATTATACTCTCTTTTGGGGAGAGAAACATGTTGTTTTCATAAACATACAATACTTAGATTTGATAATACTGCATATACTGGTTTACTATTGTGATACCACTACGCCTCTTCGGACCGTTAGTATGGAATTAGCGAGGTGATTGTTAGTAGATCTACTGGGTTTGACAAACCCCACCCGGGCTAGTCGCGCTAGCTTGACTGGAGGTCAAACGGGTGAATGGTTAGCCTGTTTTATAGTGTTGTGGTCTGGTATCCACAACCGGGGCATTCATTATATTATTACTGTCAGCTCGGTCGCGAAATTCATACACATAGTGACTTGTTGTAGGCTAGCTACCTACTTATATGCTTTGATTACTTAATCTGGATTTCATTACTATTACTTACTGTTTTCTGATAAACCTGTGAACTCACCAACCTTGTGTTGACACTTTAGCATGTTTCTTTCAGGTTCTTAAGGTGTGCACGGATAGGAACATCACACATTGCATTCATCATCGTAGAGTCTAATGAACAATCTACATTTTTCTATAAATTTTATTTACTTGGTTTGCGCGTGTTTGCGCCGTTTAAATTATTGTTTATACGCTTCCGCATTTACTTTCATGTTTCGTACTTAATTCTGATTTTAAGAAACTTTATTTAATTTAAAAATTATGTTTTGTAATTGTTGCGTCGTTTGGTGTAACTAATGGCTAAGATCCTGGTATGTCACGCGCCTAACGGTATTACCCCGTTTGTGAAAATTGAGGGTGTGACAGTATGTAATTATTAAAATTAAAAGACAAAACATGCAATTTCATATATAAATAAAGGATATAATTTGTAATTTACTCAAAATAAAAACATTTAGAAGTACACAATGATTTTATTTCACTAATTTATTTTTCAAAACTCATCATTCTAAAAAAACAAAACAACTTTCAAGAAAACACAATAATGAACACAAAAAATATAATGATGAGTTGAAAAAAGACAATGACACTTTTATCATTGTATTTTACGTTTTATATTAGTTTGTGTTACTTAGTCATTGGTTGTAATTTACTAGATGAACTAGTTGTTATATAATGGTTGTGTTTTACATGTTAGAAGTATATAATGGTGTTATTTCAACTTTGTGTTTTTCAAAACTCATAATTTTAGAAAAACAAAATGGTGTTTAGAAAAATATGATGGCGGACTGAAAGACACAATGATATGCAAGAAAACCACAACAACGAGCATGATTCACAATGAGCTGGAATATGTGATTTTCTTATTTTTGTATATAATAATACGGTACTCGTTTTAAATATAAAATATAATTGTTTCCATGGTGTAGTTTTTAATAAAAAATATAGCGTAGATAAAAGTTATGAACATTTATAAAAATGGAAAACTTAAAAAGGTCAACAATTTTTACCTATAAACTTATTGATTAAAAAAATAGATGTTATTGTGTCCCTACAAAATAATGTTTCTTTTTATAAAGGCTAAGAAGTAATCTTTGATTTTTTTAAGTAATTGTTAGAATTAAAGTGTAAGTAAAAAAAGACAGAAGGGTATTTTGGGTATAGACCCTTTTGTTGATTTTTTTTACTTCTACCACATAATTTTTGAACATTTATAACTTTTTATATGAAATTAAAAAAACACCATAAAAGCAAACATCTTTTACTTTAGAATAAGTATAGTATTACTATAAAAATTAACATTTTAAAAACAATACAAAAATATATTGTGCTGAATTAAAAGTCGCCACATTACTGTGTTGTATTTTTTATGATTATTAAAAAATCAACACATTTTTGTGTTGTAATACAAAACCCAGCAAGTTGAAGTACATTTAGAAAAAATGAATAAGTATAGTATTACTATAAAAATTAACATTTTAAAAAAATATAAAAATATATCATGTTGAATTAAAAGTCAACACATTACTGTGTTGTATTTTTTATGATTATTAAAAAATTAGCACATTTTTGTGTTGTAATACAAAATCCAGCAAGTTGAAGTACATTTAGAAAAAAAATGAAATGTAACATGTGTTGTGGTATTTCATCATAAAGAAATCCGTGTTGTTTTGCCGTAAAAATAACATGGAACAACGCATTTTATATCGTTTTAACACAAAACAAGATGTCCCATGCTCCTTTAATGCAAAGCGACACATGTTCTGTTGCTTTTAACGCAAAACAACACGTTATGTGTTGCTTTAAAACAGAATAACACTTTAGTGTTCATTTAACACAAATATAGTCAAACTATACGATCTATGTTGATTACCAGCAGAATCTAGTATGTTAAAATAAACTTAATACAATCCATCATATTGAAAAAAATTCAACACCATTCAACACATAAAAACTATAGCATAGATTACAAAAATCCAACGCACTCACTGAAAGCATTGAAAAATCCAGCATAACAAAAAAACACAAAAAAGTTCAACACAATTTTTCTTTGTTTCCTAAAATCTAGACAACAAACAAACACAAAGTACATAAGCGAGGAAGAATCAAATTTCAACATATTTTTAGCTCATTGCCACATATAAAATTTCTAAATAGATTTTAGGTTTCTCCCAATTTAATCATGTAGCTTTATATCATGTTCAATATGAATTCAAAGTGGCAAAAACAAACACACATACAGTGAGGATTAAATATAGAACAAATATAACATTAAAAGAATTATTATTTATGTGTGATACAAATTAAAGAGATTGCAAGTCGTAACAGTGTTGGAGATGCTCAGAATATGCATTAGAAAATTTAGTCTTTCTTTTGGACTTAAATGTCATTTAGCCTTAATTTTTAATTATGCCTCATGTCATGCTATTATTGGTACCCACCATTATTTTTTATAAAAATATTTCTCATTTTAACATCTACATGCATGTATGTGTGAATGTGTGTGTGAAAGTGAATAGATGTGAAACACCTAAACTTAGATGTGAGACTCTTTAATACTACGTAGTTTTATCTATACATACTCAATTTCTATTTGTTATACTTCACTCCTTAAAAATTAATTTTATAACTTGTCATGCTTTTAGCAACCTCTTTGTTTTAAACAAGTTATTTTACTATAAAAAAACGATTCTGTATAAAATACGTACCCATGAATTATATTTGATAAGTATATATATATAGGGTAAGGTTCTAATAAGAACCCTTAGTTTTTGTGAGAACTCATTAACCCTATTTGGTCCATTGATTTACTTTGGAAAACAAGAGATCATGCCATGTGTCCATTAATTTGTTTTAATAGAAAAGGGTAATATAGTCATTTAAACAACATAATAAAATGCAATTGAATATGGTGGTGACAAGTGTCACCACCTAACTTTCTCTTTCCTCTCATATTATTTTCTTTTTTATAAAAATAACTTTACACCCAATTTTTTTATACATTTATAACTTTTTTATATTATATTATTTTTTTATAATAATTATATCATTAAACTCGTATTCTTTTTCTCTTTAATTACCATATAGTCTTAATATTTTTTGAAAGATTTGTTTGGACGTCTGTAGCTACATCACTGTAATTAGTATTTCCAACACTTAAAAACTATCTTACAACATCTAAAACCATACGTTACATCACTATAATAAGAATACACCACTGTAATCACACTAAAATAACAAAAATATATCATCTAAAACCATATGTTACACAATTTTACCGTATGTTACAGTGTTACATCGTTGTAAACAGTAGCAAAACTATAATTAAAAATAGTATGTAAACCAAATGTAAAATATACATCATTAAACGATGTAACTACACCAACGTGATTTTAATAACATAACAACCAAACGACATTAAACCACGTAACTACACCAAAAGACATTAAACCACGTAACTACACCAAACGACATTAAACCACGTAACTACACCAAATGACATTAAACCAATGTAAACCAAATGTAAAAAATTAAAGAAATATCATATTTACTTAGTTACATCACTGTAAACCAATGTAATTTAACGTAAAATTTAGGCGTATTACAACTGTTTAGGCGTTTGAGCACTGTTTGGAAGCTTGAAGACTGTTTGGGCATTTTAGTTACATCACTGTAAACCAATGTAACCCAACGTAAAAATTAGGCGCATTACAACTGTTTGGGTGTTTGAGCACTGTTTGGAAGCATGAAGACTGTTTGGGCGTTTTAGTTACATCAATGTAAACCAATGTAACCCAATGTAAAAATTAGGCTCATTACAATTGTTTGGGCGTTTGAGCATTGTTTGGAAGCTTGAAGACTGTTTGGGCGTTTTAATTACACCACTGTAAACCAATGTAACATAACGTAATTAGGCGTATTACAACTGTTTGGGCGTTTGAGCACTGTTTGGAAGCTTGAAGATTGTTTAGGCGTTTTAGTTACATCACTGTAAACCAATGTAACCCAACGTAAAAACTAGACGCATTATAATTGTTTGGGCGTTTGAGCACTGTTTGGAAGCTTGAAGCTTGTTTGGGCGTTTTAGTTACACCACTGTAAACCAATGTAACCCAACGTAAAAATTAGGCGCATTATAATTGTTTAGGTGTTTGAGCACTGTTTGGAAGCTTGAAGACTGTTTGGGCGTTTTAGTTACATCACTGTAAACCAATGTAACACAACGTAAAAAATAGGCACATTAAAATTAGTAATACCGTCATTACAACAACCTCACACTAAACGGCATTAAATCATGTAACTACGCCACTGTTACCAAATTGGGCAGTGGAGATGGCGGTTGCGACGATGGTGCGGTGGTGGGCACAATGATGATGTTCTGGAGGAGGTCGGTGAGAAGTGTGCTGGTGGAGGTCAACGATGGTGTGGAGGTGGATTAGGGGTTTGAATGTGGATTGGTAGTGATGGTGGTATGTTTTTTAAAATTAAAAAGAAATAAGGAAAAGAAAATTTGATAGCTTTATGTCAAATCAAATAACATATCACAGAAAAGTACAACTATTAAAAAGACTAATATGCCCTTGATATCATCTCATCCACTCATTTAGAATCTTGATTATTTTATAATTAATGAATGGCTAAGATTGAGTTAATGGGTTCTCACAAATAGGATGAGTTCTCACATGAACCCATTCCTATATATATATATATATATATATATATATATATATATATATATATATAGCTTTAATTAAATACTTGAATTAATAAATATGTCACGAATTTAACAAAATTGTTTTTTAACCAACAAGTACTAATTTGATTTTGGATGGATTCATAAACCCCCATTTGTTTATTTAATCCACTCAAATAATCACTTTGCATAGCGATTCGATTAAAGGAGCTAGTTGAAACATACATATTATTTTAATAATAACAATAATAAGTAGTCAGTGCGTCCCCGAGAATCATCGAAATTTTTTAGGCCATGGACGAATAGAGAAAAACGGATCCCTTTTTACATAAAATAAATAACTCATATATAAAATTTTGGGCCCTGTATAAGTAGAAAAAAACAAGACTCTAGTTCGATTAATTGATTGTTCTGATTACCTGTGCTCCGATGGTTCTTTAACCGTTCCCACCTCAAATCGTAAGTTATTTTGTTTGAGTTTTAAAATGGGATATAAATCTAGTAATAGGTAAATGGTAGTAGGCTAAAATAATTAAAATATTAATAATGTTTGTTAGACTTAAAATAATTAAAATATTAATGAGTTTCTTAATGGCCTAATGAGTTTAACAAAATATATAGGAGCTCTTTTTGTAAATATACATAAAATAAAAAAATAGAAATTTCGGGCACTGGGCGATCGCCTACCCCGCCCCCTTCAGGTTCGGCGCTGTGAATGGCAATAATAATAATAATAATAATAATAATAATAATAATAATAATAATAATAATAATAATAATAATAATAATAATAATAATAATAATAATAATAATAATAATAATAATATAAATAATATTAGTAATATTAATAATATTATTAATAATAATAATAATAGTAACAATGACAATAATAATAATAATAGTAATAATAATAATAATAAAAATAATAATAATAATAATAATAATAATAGTAACAACAACAACAATACAATAAAACAATATTAGCTGTCGTGTTGTCACTATTGTTGATCGGAAAAGAAATTGAGAACTTGATGAGTTAGTTTCTTGGGTTTGGGTGTTTCGAGCCAAACCAGATAGCTTTTATACTTGTTTTTGTTGGTTAGTTTCTTGCTAGTCATTACTTAATAAAATTTCACCGTTCAAAAATTTTTTATTAGACAAGCACTAACCTATTGATCTCGAATTAATTAATTCATA
This sequence comes from Flaveria ramosissima, assembly GCA_025215565.1. Classification (NCBI taxonomy): domain Eukaryota; kingdom Viridiplantae; phylum Streptophyta; class Magnoliopsida; order Asterales; family Asteraceae; genus Flaveria; species Flaveria ramosissima. The sequence goes on along the minus strand of CM046044.1, from coordinate 38,097,529 downwards.
TCCGTGTTACATTTCGTTTAGAATGTAATTACTTGTTAAAGCTGATGTTATAATTTAAAAAATATCTATTAAAACAAATATAAAAACAATATAAAGTGAAAAAGAAAATTTTTAATAAATAAAAGGTCTAAATTGTATTTATATAATAACTTAGAGAGACTGTAATATTAAGCTAGAGTGGGTGTTTACAACCAACACCCTTCTATAAAATGATGATTAAATTGAGGTGATAAAACATACATACTATAACATAATTTTAAATGTGAAACAAAAATCATTTCAGTTGATTTTTCAATAGTTTTGAAATTTATAAATAACTTATAATTATATATGTAAAAAGTAAATTAGCTTTAAACTGAATAATTAAATTTTTTAAAGCAACTCGCCCTATTCATTATTTTAATAATCTATTTTATGTTTTGATCTTCTAACTTAACTTATTATCTATAAATTAATTTATTTTTATCTAAATTATCGGCTCTAAATAATAACCCCCCAATCAAGATGTTCACGTTTTAAGCAGTTGGAGCAACCAACTTGAGCAGGCGGTTAACTACTCCTAACTTTATTATATAAAAACTCATTTTTTAATTCATTCAACATTTGGAGAAAAGTGACCCACTCATATTATAGAAAACAATATATTATTTACAAATTAAGTTTTAACTGTGATGTATAAGACGGTTATGTAATTAATATAATAACACTCTTTTTCTTTGCTATTAAGACTGTCAACATTACGTATTAGGGGTGAGCAAAAAATCATAATAACCGCCTCGTAATTAAAAAAATCAACGAAACCGAACCGAAAAAACCAAAACCAATTAGAAACCAACGGTTTGGTTTAATGGTTTTTTAAAAACCGATTTTTTTTGGTTCGTTTTCGGTTTTTCTTGTAACAAAAACAAAAAAAAAACGAACCGAAACCATAAAAACCAAACTTGTAAATTTAGAGGTGTATTTATACACTTATAAACATTATTAGCCTATTAGTTACTTATATAACTTAAGTTATCTAACTTCTTTTTTGAATATTTAAGTTTTAAGAATAATCTTAAACTTCTTTGTTTGAATTGGTACATTAAAATGTTTGATTGATTTTTTTATTATTGTATTTCATGAATTGCAATTTATTTCAATGTCAAGTAATTTATAAGAATATGTACATTATATTCGAATATCAACAAAATGATATTAGCCCAAAACTTTTAGTTTAAATTAATTACTTTGAACCAAATTTTCTTTAAAAACTTGAAGCCTAAATGGTTTTCGGTTTTACTTTGGACCAACATTACGTAATATGTATAAGTATATTATATAACTTTTACGATTTTCTACTAATCAATTTAACATTAGACGTCATAATTAGAGAATAATCTAATAGTACTGAAACTAGATTATGTACAACTTAAATGTCGTATCTTATGTAACATCTCAATTTTCTGGTATTAGAAGTTTAGAGATTCCTTTTAGTAAATACCAATAGTTAAATGATTGAGAGGGGGTTAATTCTTATTAATTAACCCTAATAAAGGGGTTAATCAGCCTATTAAGCACGCCCCTTCCCCCATTCATGTGTAAATTCACATTTGCTAGAAAATTCACACGTGTAATTTGCAACTACACATGTCATATGTTTACATTGTGTAGTTTTTAGTATACCCATGCGTTAGGTTTTAACACATGAGAATTTACACATACATTAAAATTCATAATGTTGTATATGTACAATAATGCTATTTCAAAAAATAAAAATAATGATTTTAATCGGTGTTAATTGGTTTCGCAAGTTGCTCTGTAAAGTAGTTAGCAAAGGATACATCTACATGTGTGTGTAGATTATGCACATTCACACACCTGGATTAATGTGTTTTAGTAAGATGATGTACGTGGGCCTGGGTTTTTGGAGTTGCATTCGTGTCCGCGGGACGTGCGCGCACGAACGAGTTCGATGAAAATCCAACCAAAAACCTATTTTTGCGGGACGTGCGGGCACACGAGTAGGACTTGTCACAAAATTTGTCATAAAGATACAATAGAGTTGTAAGACAACTCCTTATTAACCAAACCTCACTTTGTTTCCACACCAATGTGGGACAAAGTGTTCACCATAATTTTAGACATTCATTCACACACACCAAATACTTCCAACGGCTACAACATAAGATCAAGCTACTAATGTTCAATAGGTTCGTGTTGAAGTTTGAAGTTCGATTCGTTATGTACAACTTCTTGCTACCAAACTACTGCGAGCTTGACGCTTAGGAGAGAATTTATACTTTGTTTACCTTGCGTTAAGGTTAAAGATAAATCTTTACAAATCAAATCTTTATGAAAGTTGGGGTTGATAATGCATATATGTTAATGGAGTTGTTTCACTAACGGGATGCTAATAGCGAAAGTTTCCATTTTCATATTTGGGTCTTGCTATTGATTCAAACATGTCTATTGAAGACAAGTTTAATTTTCATAGGTGCCCGGTCCTTGCTTGTTTCTTCTATTCTTGGTGCAATTAGAGTGTACTACATGTCTATATTTTTTTTTGTCTAGGTAGGGGTTTTGAGGATACTAGAACCGTATCGCAGTTTTTTTTAACAGGGTTTATTGGAGGAGGAAGATAAATTACATTGAGTCCCATGGAAAAATATGTTGGCTCCAGCGTTTAATAAAGTGCTTATTTAAAAGCGGAGATGGTGGTAAGTAACCAAGAGTCCAAACATGTGGGTGATATGATTATGTGGTTGTATAATACAAGTTATTTTTAAAGACTTGGCTACCAATAAGTAGTATGGGTAAGTAAGATCGTCTTCATAGGGAATTGGTGGAAAATATAAACTTACAAACCAACTAGTTATGTACAGAAACAAATATCGATTGTGAGTTGATTTTGAGAAAAGGGTTTGCAAAACAAGTAACTCTATCAAGGTTTTGAAAATTATTAGGAGAAAAACAATTACTTCCATGATTCAGGTTCAAAGATTCACAAAAACTCGTTAACCTAGTGCGGAGAACACAAAGACATGAACTTGTAACGATTTAATTAAATTGATAATCAAGGATAAGTTTTTAATACTAACTCGTGGGCGCAATTACCCAATCATAGATGCCAAACACCCCCTAGTTACCAAACCTTTCACGATGCAAGAAAACCAAATTCAAATCGAATAATAAGAGACATATATTTGAAACACGAACAATCTTTTAAATTAACCAAACCACAAGTGAATTTGTACTATCACTCAAAACAATTTAAGAAACATAGGTTAAACAAAGTTAATACGTCACTTACATGAACCCATCACCCGAAGGTGCTTACAAAAGAAATTAGCCGCTCATTTGCATGCTTGAATTCTCAACTGCAATGGAATCTTGATTAAGCCTTAAAGAATGGTGATGGATTGATGTTTTAATGGTTAAATCACCCTTGGTAACCCAAACTTGGATTTCTTCTTTACTTTTGCTGTTTAATGTGCCAGTTATGGGTAAAAGGCTAGCGTAATATGTGTTGGCAAGGTAGAACCGTGCGTTGGGTCGTCATTTTGAAACTCTAATCACCTTATGGCTTCATTAGCTTTTTTTTTAATGACAAATGTACGACACTGCTTCGGAGGATAAGTGTTATCTTAGGCTCACCTATCCGTTTCAGAGTGAGCCTTGAACCAATGACATCCCGTTATTTACATGTCATGGGTACCTCACCTTATCCAGTTGGGCTAAGGATCATTGATCACTCTCAAACCTCATTAATTACATCATAATCATTATGTAATGATTATTACAAAACCCTAATGAGCCTCTTTACTTCTCTAGCCTCGCTATAAATACAATTCGAGCTCCTCTACTCTGCATTGTCTTCCCGAAAACTTTAAACTCTCATCCTTAAGCTTCCAATCATCCATAATCTCCCGCACACTCGTTAAAACATCTAATCAATGATCTTTAAGCTTGAAGCATCTGTAACACAAATATATCTTAAAGTAATCATGTTACGAATCCATAAACACATTAAAATAAGAAACTATATACTTTTAACACCCGTTAAAATCACCCGCTCAGTGAGTTAAAGTCATTTTGGCTTTACGTGGAGATTGTATGGGGTTTCTTTCGAATGGGGGGCAGATTAAGGGGAATTTAATTTTTCAAGACATGTATGTTAAAATCTTTTGCTAACTTAGACGAAATGCATATCATTTCGTACTCGATGATATTTAGATGTATTCGGAGGGGGGATTCCACTTCTTTTTGGAAAGATAGGTGGTTGGGTGACGTCTTGTTTTATGTTATTGTACGCTTTAGAAAACGATAAACCATGTTTCGTGTCTCTAAGGGAGAATAGTGCTAGTTGGTGTCGCATCCCATGCTGGGGTTAAGGCTCATAATTTCTGGTTTTGTTCTCTTTATTATCTCATGTGGGTCTTGCCAAGATTTTAGATCGAAACATATACCTCTAAAAATCCACTTCTAATATCATGATGTTCACTATTAGATCGGAACATAAATCCCGTACATATTCCAAGAGGAGAATATGATTGAATAACACAATGTAATTTTCTAGTTGTTCTTCATGAGTCAAATCAAACTTCAATAATATAAAATATGAATAGTATGCTAGTAAGATGATAGTCGGTATTAACAAAATCTCTTCATTCAAAAAGTAAGATTATAAATGAATCTAATTCTGTATATCTAGAATCGTATCAAATCATTATATATTTAAAATTAAAACGGAAGAATCATTTAAACTATCTAAATTAGAAAAAATCAACATTCAAGACAGTAGTTTTACGAAATAGTAATATAATATATCTTAGATAATTCACATCCCAATGGTATATGTAACATATCTTTGATTTTGAGGAAAAGAAATAAGATTTTGACTTGTAATTAAGGTCATACATCCAATTCTTTAAACAATTCCTTGTCTTTAGAATTATACGGGAAACAATAGTGAAACCTTAAATATACCAATTTAAGTTTATCCTCGTATCCTTGTTTCCTTAATATCTATAGATACTAATAAAAATAAAAGAAGATTTATTTTGATACTTGTTATTTTCTTAAACCACCCATTTGATACTTGTCATTGTTTTAAACATCCTCACTTTATTTTCCCTCAAAAAAAATATTAAAGTAATTTTAACACTCAAATAATTTATCTCTCTTCATAAAAATTAATTTGATCAATTGATACATTTTTCTCTCTCATCTACATTTTTTAAAATCAAACTATGTTTTTAAAAATAAATTTTATTAAGAAAATTAAAATTCATATATTTTTTAAAACATTGAACCTTTTGAAATAAAATATTTTAAATCAGTCCTTTTTAAAATATATATATAAAATAGGGAATTTTCTAAAAGTAGTTTTATTAAAACAAACAGAATAATTAGAAACTTGAGTTTTTAATAAACAAGATTTTTATAAACAATAATTTTTATAAGAAAATCTTAAAACAAATATTTAAAAATGAAACTATATAGATAAGAGAGTTAACAATAGTATAATTGTTTTATCTCTTGAACAAGTACGTATATATAATTTTATACATATCTTATATTAAAATATCGTACTGTAACTTTTCGTGTTTATTACTAACTATAATTCGTTTAATAAATGAGTTTCTAGACTATCTATTTATCTATATATCTATCTATCTATAACCTATCTATTGTTTATTTACTTGAAATAGCTATTGATATGCAATTATAATCATATTTTATATTCAAACATGGTTTTATAATTCATAAATTTTTATTACTAATTATTTATTATTTTATTTATTCAACCCGTGTAATACACGGGATACTAACCTAGTAATGATATAAAGATAAGAATAGAGAATTAGATGTGCGAGGTCCTTAAAAATAAAATTTTAATACAAGTGCCGGTAAATAATTAAATTATAAGGATATGGATGAGAAATGTGATATGAATACATTTATAGAGAGTTGTTAACTCAAAGGTTATGTAACTATGTTACGACTTATGTGTATATACAATTATATTGATAATGAGTTTGTTTTGTCGTGTTCATGATTAATTTATTATTTAGTACATTCGTTATACCTTGAAAATTAAAGTCGGTGACAAAGACTTTGGTTTTTAACATAGATTAAATGAGTGAAGATATAACAAAAGATTTGACGTAGTTGTAGTGGTTTAAGCCTTTCACGGTCTTAAACTTGGCTTCAAGTCTAATAATAGATGTTACTTTTTTTTGTTATTATTTTTCCTTTATTTTTATGTTTTATTTTCTAAATTATTTCATTTTCTTTGTTACTAATTTTTTAACAAATTTGTCGATTCAGTGTATTTTTTATCACTTTTGATTTTTTATATAAATTTCATCAAAGTTAAAATTTATTTCGGTATTGGTTTTCTAACGGTTTTAATTTTTTTCAATGTTTCAATGTTAATTTATTGAATAGTTGTGTTCTTTTATTTAAAATTTTGGATTTTATTAATGTGAATTTGTGACTTTACACGCTATTGTTTACTACTTTAATCTAGAATTTTATTTAAAATTAAGTCATGTTTACACGATAACGCGTGAGAACCGTCTTCTGTCTCCACCGCAACGCGATGCAAGTCGTAAAACGTGGGGAATCAACATACTTATTTTTATTACGTTTTGACGTCAACTTTTTAATGATTTAATGCCGTTTTCGCAACATGCGGCTTTAATACTAGTTTTATATAATACGTAAAAATATTATTTTAACATTAATGTTCGATAATGTTGTAAGATATAATTTCGTATCTATTAACCAAGCTAAGAAATGAATATTATACTATATTATAAACCGATGGTCAAAATTTTTCGGAAAATGGTAATATTTCAAGAGCATTTGCATCTCATCTCCCATCCTAATCCCATCTTAAAATTTAAAAACAAATTCATCAAATTCATTTCATTTCATTCCTTATTCCTATAACCCATCCTCATAATTTTAAAGAAAAACAATCTCACCCCCCAAATATAAGGATTTACTATACATTCCTCATATTTTTTCTTAACATATTTTATAAATGAATGTGAGTAGAAGAAAGAAAAATAATGTTAAAAAATAAATAAATATTATATAATTAAGATAAGGAAAGATATGAGAAATAAAATATGAAAGATTTAAAAAATAAGTAGATTTAAAAAGTAGTGTAATACATTATAGGGATAAAAATGAGAATGAAGCGGAATGCTATAATGTTTGGTCTTATTTATGCCAACATGATTTCATGACTTATTTTGCAAGTCAGACCATCCTCAAGATGATATTTCGGTTCAGAAAATGGTACATTCCCAATCAAAAGTCATGAGCTTAAATATTAGAGAATGCATATATAGATGATTTAATTAATTACTTCTGTAAAATTTACATTTCTCTTAAACCTATCCAGGTTTTACTTAAAACAATTTATATATGTATAAGAAAAGGATAATTACTTCCTTAGAAATGAATCGGATAGGTAAGACAGACCAGGAACCGTCTACATATGTGGTCCAGTTAAATGTATTCATTCATACCCGTCAATTATGGTGACAATCGGTTGAACCGTTGAACTGGATGAGTGGTTGAACCTATGTTAATTTTATTTTTATTTATCTTTTATTCTTTTTAAAATACCATTACAAATTCATCTACAATACTAGTCTTTATGTTTTGTTTATTCGATATTGTTTTAGCGACAAACATTGATTTATTATATTAACTAGCAAGATGCTAGAGAAATAAGATAAATTAATAGTTTTTAGAATTTAAGAGTACACAAAGAAGGCCAATCTAATTGGTTTGGTTTCCTTTTGTTTTTGATCAACAAGAATGTTTGAGTCTTTATTTCCTCTAGAACTCCTCTCGAGCCATGATATTTATCGTTGAAAACTTTCCAATTTCTCCATTACAAACGCACACATGATGTCACGATGATCACTTGGAATAATCTTCTTTATCTTAGAACGGTAAATTTATCATACTTTAATTTTTAACTACACCTCACATATATATGAAATAAGGTCTAAATATTGAACCTTCTCATAATAGTGCTTTTAGATGCAAAGCGTGTGTCATGGGCCACCAACGCTGGTGATCCTGGAATAATCTCCTACCACCAGCCGATGGAGACCACTCCTTTAGATGATCAAGCAAGCGTTTGAGGAGTCACATGTAATTCGTGGAACTTTATACCACTTCATTACTCCATCCCATATTTTTTTTGACCAAACCAACAAGAAACAAGTATATGAAACATTGTCTCACTCGAGTCTCGACTCCTTGCAATTTACACATACCAGTTCTATATTTACTTCTCCTCTTGCTACCTCCTCCTAAGTCGATAATCAATTTATGGTAATCGGTTTATTGATTTATGATAATCGGTTGATTGCCTCTATCCATGCGAAAATTTTACTTTTATGACTAAACCTTTAGTACTACCATCCAATTTTTGTTAACACTATAATTCTACACCAAAAGATAAAGTCTTTATCACAAATTCACTCCAAAAATGTAGTTTCTTATTTTATTGTTTTAAAGTACTTATATTCTTTTAAAATATTAATGACTTCATTTGTTCTTTTTAAAACAACCCGACCGCTTAACAGTTTGGCTATGAAAATCATAGATTTTTTAGAACGATTAATTCGAACATTCTTTGATACTACTCTTAGACATACATAAATGCTCACATAAAACTAGACCCTTAAGCATTTGGGGAAGAACATATTTACTAAACTATGATACGTCTATTCTAAAAGTCATATGGTATGAATGTTGAGATGACAAACCATTTATTTTGTTAAAGCTTACAAGTTCTTCTGAATTTTATAAAAGAGAAACATGAGATACTTTAAAGATCATGAATGCTTTAACATGGTATAAGCATCGAGCTAAAGACAATGGGCATTCAAACAAAATAGCAAAAAGTGAACTAAAAGAGTGTTTGATTCATATGAAGATGTATGAAAACTTGAGAGGACCTCAAACCTAATAAGAAGACAGACAATGATGGAACATGTGGTTAAGTATTTGAAAACAATATAAAATAATGTTGTGTACATTTAAAGGTTACATTAAGTTAGTATAAAAGTAACGTTCTCTTTAATTATAATTAAACAAACTTTATTTGCTATAATGTATAAACTAAGCATTTTGTACTAAGTTTAAACTATATTATGATTAAAAGAAATCCTGATACACTGCATGAATAATTCATGTTTTTGGTTATCTAACCCGTTTGGAAAACAAGTCGTGTTCGTGTTGACCTATTTCGTTTGTGTTGATCTACTTAACCTTAGTTTAGTTAAACATGTCGATCCACTAGCCCCTTTATTCTGTTTTTGACAACCCGATAAACACGTTTAAAACTTGATTATCACCCCCAACCCACAAACCTGTTTGGCATGTTTAGATAAACAAGTTAAACAAGTGTGTGCAGGCCACGGTTGATACTTTTTACAAAACTAAATTCAATCCGTCAATCCACAACCCTCAACTCGCTAACCCGACACCATTCTCACCCCTAGTATATATTGCTTTTATATAAACCTCTATCTAATCTTGTTTATTAAAAAAAACTAGTTTACTTTTATAAACATATTATCATACAAAGCATATAATCTTTAGGAATCATCTTCTTCTAATAAAGACTTGCTCCCTTATTTTTTTCCTTTTCATTTGGCCATTACCGGGGAAGAATCATTCCATGTCATCATAAATCATAAATTAAGAGCATGTAAAGAACGTTGCATAGTTTAATATTCTCTATGTGTATATACATCTTTTTCGTATGTTTTTTTTCTTTTTTCTTTTACCTAAGAGTAATAAACATATCCAATAGCAAACTAGCAAACACAAACATTTCTTAAAAACAAATGCAAATCCAGTATTAAAGAAACTTCTTTTTATTTAGTGTGATAATAGGTAAAACTAACTACTATCAACCTGATTGCAAAACTTGTTACGCGCTGTCAGGTCGGTTGACTGTAAAGTTGCGAGTACTTGGTATAGGTGGGGGGAGTACTCGGACGCGATATATTATAAATAAATTAGTTTTTGGGAAATTATAAATATGTCAAATGTCATAAGCTTACTAATATTTATATAAAATACATGAATAACAATATAAATAAAAAGAATACATGTTCACATACAAAAATAATTCAAAACTCAATATTAATTATTTAATATTATAGACGTAATAATCATTTGATTATCATCTTCCAAGGTATCTCCATGTAAAAAATTTAAAAAACCAACAAAAATCAGTGAAAAACAACGAATATCGGTGAAAAATGATAAAAATCCGAGTTGGACTGAGTTGGGCCGAGTTAGACCGAATAGGGCCGAGTTGGGTCGATTTGGGCCGAGTTGGGCTGAGTTTGGCCGATTCTAAGTAATGTTGACCGAGTTGATGAAAAGCGCCTCAACATCTTGTCGAGTATCGAGTACCCGCCATGTACTCGGCCGCCTAGGCCGAGTTTTACAACACTGCTATCAACTTAATAGTTTATTATACTAGGGTAAAGTTCATTTGTAAACCTTTGTTTATTGCTATAAACTCTTAACTCTAATGTAATGAACACTTATATTATAGTTTTGAAGTATAACAAACTTTTATACTGCGTTACACCACTGATTTAACAATTTTCCCTCATTTTTAAAATTTACCTCACTTTTAAAAAATACTACACTCTTTTTTAAAACCTTCTTAACTTTTTTGTATGATATTATTTTTTATCCAAATTACACCATTAAAAATAGATCGTTTTCATATCTTTAATTTAAATATAGTTTTGCTATATTTTTTTAACGCTGGTTGTGAACCATTAGTTTTACCACTGTAACTCTAACTTACAGCGGTTACGTGATTTTTTGTGGACCACTAGTTGGGTTAATGGATTATCACGATAAACAAATGTTAACATTTAATCTCTATCTTGTTATACTATTCTAGCGTAAGGTGAGGGAATAATTAAGAAAAAAACCCTAATGCTATAGTCACTAACCTGGATCATTAAGTTATATCAACAATTAAGATGCGATATATGGTAATAATCTTATAATAAACTGAAAGTTAGTTATGGTTAGAATGGTAAAAGATAACTATAATTGTTAACTACTTGTCTAGTTACATAATTTGTTAAATGCAAATAACTATTAGATACTTTGTTATTTAAAATAATAATACCAAAAAATAAAGCATTTTTAATTGTTTTAGCTCGAATATAGTTTTGTCGTATTACAAACGACCTCTTTAAGGGGTTGATGCACTCGTCAAACAAAGTAAATCCAACCCTTTAAAAGCGGTGCGTCTAACTTTAGTGTCCGGCGTCTACATGGTGTGTTCACACTGCCGGCCTTGAGGTGGGGCGGAATAGACCCCCGTCCAGGGTTCACTCGTTCAGGGGGCACAAAATTTTTCAAATTATATATATATATATATATATATATATAATTATAATAAAATAATTATAAGGTATAATACAACTAAAAACTTAACCCAATTATGTTTTAAACCAAATTTTTTGAGCCCATTTTTTAACCCAATTACTCAACTAATAGCCCACTAAAATATTTAAATTTTGATTGTAATTAAAGTCCACAAACTAATTTATACCACAAATTTTGTTCTATTCAAACTTGAAATCTTATCTACGATCCAGGGTGTCCCAAGAAAGATTTAGCGAATTAGCAATAATAGCTATCGAAACCAAAATATTAGAGACTATAAACTACGAATATGTTATAAACCAATTTGCTATCAAGTATGTTAGGAGAGATTTACGAGTTATTGATTAACTATTACGGTATGTTATTGTAATACAATGATATTGCTATGTTTATTGCTAAAACATTTCTTTTCATTTAAAAAATTAGTTTATATAATTTAAGTCCTTAGGACCCATGAACCTTTTTTCCAGCTCGTCCACGGCATTAAAATCCTCGGGTCCTGTCCTGTGTGTTAACCCATTAGGCCATTAAATGGTACATCTAACCTATATGTCTTCATTGCTAGATTTTATGAGTTTTATTTGTCCTCTTTTATATTACATGTGTCATGTCTTGATGGCTTTTCAACTCACGTAAAATTTAATCTCTTTTAGTTTCGTCCTTTTAAGATATAATGTTAAGAATAGAGAGGTTTTTATGTTGACTTTTTGAAACCAGGTACGTATAATGTTAATATTGAAGACGGTTACCATGTTGAATGTAAGCACACAAACTATATAATGATGTCAAATTTGGCATAAACCGGCCATTATCAACCAAACATGCATGTTGTTATTCATCAACTATTAAATTTTGCCAGATTTATCATTTAGGCAATGTAATTCGTACTTTTAAATGTTTAACATGTCCTTTAAAAAAAGACAAAGGTCAAAGAAAATTACTAAGGGTACGTTCATGTTAGACACAAATTATTTAAAATATATTTCACTTCTCATCTAAAAGAATATGTTTGTATCCTAAAGTTAAGTTATAGCATAAGCAGTTTGTACTAATAAAGATAAACATGTGAGCCTGAAATCACACCCAAAAGATGTATGTCATAGTTGATAAAGAATTCTTGAGATGTATATTTGATGGCTAATTTCCCGCAACATTTACATTTTAAATATATCATTTTGAGTTTTGATATCTTATTCATTTTTATTTATTTTAAACAGTTTTTAGGTCATGCTAAAGAAAATAAATTATATACGTGTCTAAGACTAGAGAAAACAATTTTTTTGGGCTCCGATAAACGAACACCATGTCAGGTGTTATGCAGACACCCTTTGAATTTTTTTCACGGCCCGTAAAGACCCTTACGGGCCGTATTGGTTTGCAAAATACCAAATCAATCAATTTATAAAATGTTACGGCCTGTATTGATCGTTACGACCCGTAATGACTTTAATTTACGGGGCCGTAATAAGGCTTATGACCGTAAGTAAAATATTCTTTTCTTTTAATTTTTTGCTTTAAATTTTTATTTTTTCTAATAAATATTTTTAAATATTTTTTAAAATTAGTTAGGTTATAGTACTTTTCAGTTTAATATAAATTAATTTATAAAATTTGTAAATAAGTATTTTATAAAAGCAAAAAAATAAAACTAAAGAATTTAGATTTACTTTAAAGGTATATATAAAAGTAAAAAAAATTAAATTAAAAAGTATTATAACCTAATTAATTTTTATATATTTCATGTCCCTATTGGTTATTGGGATATTCTATTATTCTTTATATGAATATATTATAAATACATATATTGGTTATTGGTGTATTCTTTTTTTATATCTCTATACACACACACATAGAGAGAGGAAAAGAGGAAGAATGAAGTTTTAATAACACAAAATACTAATGTTTTTTTTTTATAATTCACTTACAATTATTTCATATAATATAAAGATTACACTCACAAATTTATAGAGAACGGAATGTGAATGCTCCAACTAAAACATTTATTTATATAACTTATAAATAAGTATTTTATAAAAGCAAAAAATAAACCCAAAAAATATTATTAATTAATAAATTATAAATGAATAAAAAATGTTAAAAAATATATAAAAATAAAAAAATCAGAATTTACTTATGGTCATAACGCTCATTACGGCCCTGTCATTACGGACCGTAAATGACAATACGGGTCGTAAAAAATCATGAATTACGGGCCGTAATGGACAATACGGGTCATAAAAATCATGAATTGACTGATTTGATATTTACAGACCAATACGGCCCGTGAAGGCTCTTACGGGCCGTATCTAGGGCGTCCAGATATCCACTTGGGTGTATCTATAACAAACCCTTTTTTTACTCAATGTTTTCCAACAAAAAAAATGCAACACCATTCTTCTTAGGGTGTGTATGGGTCGATTTTACTTTCCAACTAACTCATAACCTAAGACATCGGTTATGGGAATCGGTTCAGTTAAAGTTGTTTTTGGTTATAAAAGTGTTGGTTGGTTTTGTTGTGTGGTTGATACGATTAAACATTTTTTTTGGCAGTGTGAATACTTTTATTTTGATTTTTGAACGGCTAAAAGATCACTGACGGGTCACTAGCACACCCGATCATCTTCAATATTCGAGTACGAAAACCCAAGACCATCTTTAGGAGGAAACTCACCTTAAATGAAGAGATATCATTGAAAACTTTTATGTATTTACTCATTTACGTTATCATTTTTAGCCTAATGTTGGGCAAACCTTCAATCTTAATTAATGCTTTAGGTTGAGATTTTAAAAGTTAGGTTTGTATATTTATAAGAGGTATAAGATCGTTAGATTGATGTTCAAGCCAAAGTGGCTAAATTAACATTTATTAATAATTTTCACGCATTAGTTATGTAAATCCAATAGCGTGTCAAATTAAAAGATTAAAGATAGATTATATCCCATGCTAATTGTTTTGTTAAATATCAAAATCTATATCTATAATTCTATAATTATATATATATAATAAAAGAATAACTAGGATGTCATATGACACTCTCTTGTTACTCATCAAAAAATCTTCTCATCTTAACTAATATATTATTATAGTCAAGTATGTTATTTTAAGAAACTAAATTGATAATTTATTTTGTTTCGAATCTTATTATTTTCATATCAACTAACTACATTGTCAAATTATATATTGTTTTGAATTATACATGCTTTTATAGCCAGATAAGACAACAGATTTTTAATCTTGCATAGGTCAATTGTATTCTATATTATTCAAAAAAGTATTTGAATATTTATAATTAAAAATGTAACTTTTTATTTTTCATTGTTAGTGTAATACGTAAATTAATCAAACGAATTATTTATACATGTATATTATATACTTTTCATCTTTTCTAACCCGTGTATTACAATGGTTTCTAGCCTAATGGAAAATGCAGCAAAGTTTTTAAAAAATAAATCTTTTAAAATTTTCTATATTGTCGATCATCGACCTTCTTTCACTAGAGGATGCTTAAAACATACATGTTACAACTTCTACAAAGATTAGTTAGCAAGTCTTCATAAGTTTGTAGATGTAAGGAAATGGCCACCTCATATGAACATGTATAACTAAAATTATGTTATAAAAGATAAAACCAGTTATCTGGAAAATATGGTAGGAAATGACCCACATCAGAAAGTTAAAAGAAACTCAAGGCTATTAAAAGGTAAATTTGTAGGTTTTGTATTTCGTTGTATCTTTTTAAATCATGTATATTAACAAAATTGGCCCAGCAAATTGTGTGTACTTTGGGCCTATTTACAGACTACAAACGGAACTATCAACTAGAGATAGGCAAATCGGGTTTTGGGCCATACCCGAAACCGGGTTCAAACCCTGTTGGGTCCAATCGGGTTTTTTTGTACCCGGGTATTGGTGAACCCGGGTACGAACCCGGGTCGGGTTTAGTTACTTGAAAACCCTACCCGCCATACCCGGGTAGGGTCGGGTCCGGAACCGGGTCCAATACCGGGTTTAGTTTTTTTTTTCTTCTTTTCTTTTCTTGTTTTTATGTCCAATACCGGGTTCAATTCGGGTTTAAACCGGGTCGGGTTCGGGTCGGGTTCACTTAAAAACTCAAAAACTAAACCCGGTTCCAACCCTACGGGTTTAAACGGGTCCAACCCGGGTATGCCTCCCATCGGGTACTACCCGTACCCGGGTCCGGGTCGGGTACACCGGGTCGGGTCCGAACCCGGTTTTTATGCCCACCTCTACTATCAACTATGGACTAAATTTGGGTCTAAAAAAGCTGTTAAAGTTAGAATTAAATGTTCAATCAAAACTTATACTTTTCAAATAATGGTTTAAAATGTTAAAAGATATTATAAATAAAAAGAAAATTAATTTTGAATAAGTTATAAAAATATAGATGTGAGAATAGCCATTTTGTTACCAAATTGTGAATTTTCTCAGTATGTGATGTTGTATTTTTAATGAATATTTATTTGTAACAAAGTAACTAATTTCTCAAACAAAATATACATTTTGACACCCTTTGAAGTTCTTTAATCCTAACCAAATAAATCCAGGACTAGGCATAAACCATGCATATAAAAAAAGTGAACTTAAACCACATTGTTGTTGCAAACCCAAAAGGGCACTCATGATTTGGTTAGACTAATTTAACTAAAAGTCTAGGCACAACTATTATGAACTATTCTATATCACAAACTAAACGACTTGTTTTGGTTCTGATGGTTTCAACAATTTATAAACATCCGTAATTACCGGTCAGTAGTTTGCCCATTCTTGGACGGGGACTTTTTTAGTGTTCCAAAGGTTACTGGTGGTGGTGCTTACAAAATTACAGATACTTTTAAAATATTTATGAAATATATTGTGTTGTGGTTTTTGCAACACTCTTTTTCCAAGGGTGATTCAAAAATATTTATTTGTGTTAATTTATACAATCACGTGGCTAAGGTTTACAGAAGTGATCTTTGGTTAGGCAGTTCATCATGAAGCTTTCATTCATAAGAAGATGGTAATTTTTTCTATTAGTCGTTAGTTTTTATAAATAAATTTAGTTTTCCGCATACAATGTGTATAATATGCACATAGAAAAGCATTAAAATAATTGTGCTATATGTTTTCTCAATTTTAGACGTTGACTTGCAATGTGTAGTAGAAAAACAAATTTAGTTTCCCACATACAATGGGTATGATATGTTTTTTTCAAATTTCAAACATTATCTATACACGACTTGCAAGGTTGAATCAATTTGAGTAATTAAAATTTTTTAAACGATTTTGTGAGAAGAGAACATATGAAAGATTAATGTATAAAACAAACAACTAATGTCTTGCCATAAAAAGAAAGAAAAACTTGTACTTTTAACCTATTAACTTATGTTACGCTTAATTGGGCGTGAGTTCTTTAAGGACAATCTAGATGGTATTTATATGACATTAAGTGAATTTAAATATTTTAACATGCACTAATATTTTCAAATAGAAAATAAGATGCACATTAAACACCATTTCAAACATTCATTGTTAATGGAAAATTTAAAATCCTAAGTCGCATTGAAACAACTAGTAAGGATGTTGTCTTATTACTCTAAAGTCATGTGTTTAAGGAGTGATAAACCCGTATTACATAAATTGTGGGATAAGACGATACACATCAGATGGTGAACTATCACTTCCGGGCACTGTGCAAAATGGAGCTAAGTCAAACAGTAAATACGTTATTTTTATATTCATATTATTACATGGTAATATTAGTAACAGTAAGACATTTTTATATAATTTATTAAAGAAAACTAGTTATTTATCGGTCGCGCGTTGTGCCAACATTAATGTGACGTGATAAGTTATAGACTAACAATCAACTTAACTTGTCTCAAACTAAATTTTCATCAAACTGTAAATTAACTCGAATTTATACCGTTGAATGAAAACATATTATTATCGAAACATAAATCAAGTTAAATCATACATAAAAAACACATAAATTACAATCGTCCCGTCTTGCATCCGAACTAAATTTATGTCGAAACATAAATTAACTTGGATTTATGTCGTCGAATGAAAACGTGTTATGTTTGACACGATTTATTTCTAAACAAAACTTACTTCATAACGTTGACGAACGTCAAAATGTAAATCATCTCTAAACATATATAAATACATGAACGGAAACGTTTTATATTTGTACAACTCGTACCTATACGTACCCAAAATTACGAATTTAATAATTTTTTTAAGTAAAAATTGTAGTGGTGTAAACCGGAAATTTAAAAAACTTATAAAGGTCAAGATGACGTGTCAGAGTTAACCAGTAAACATTAAATACAATAAATAAAATAAATGTGATTCAATAAATAAACAATAATACTATTAACTATTCATATTATAAACAATTATAATTTATAAACAAGTATTGTTATTATTAATATTTAATTATTATTTTACTGTTCAATTACTACTCAATTAATATGGGAGTAATTTAAAAACAAATAAAACATAAAAATGAGTTTATATTAGTTGCAAAATACACCGTATGCAAGTATAAATGCAGGTATAGATCCGGTTTCCAACTCGAATGCAAACTCAAAACCCTCCACTCGCCCCTCTTCAACAACAACAACATCATCATCATCGAATCTTTCTGTTCGATCAAAACCCTAATTTCTGAATTCATCTTCGTCATCTTCACAAATGCAAATTGATCTTCAGGTACTTGTGCATTCAATCTTTCTAATAATCCTTCTTAATTTCGGAATCTTTTTGTGTCATATTCGTCCAAAATGTAACGTTGTAACACATACTTGCTTTCTTTCGGGTAATCCGATGTTTCTCGTCTCTGATTACAAAAAAAGATTCAATCTTTTTTGTGTTTGATTGCGAAATGCTAATGTTTTTGTATGTGATTTTCGTTCAGTTGTGAAGACGACGCTAGTTCTGACACTGAATTAGGGAATTAGGGTTTGGAAATGTTTGATTTTGTTTAATGGTGTTCGTATGGAAACCCTAGAAAATTCAGAAACCCTGATTGAGGGGTTGGTAGCACCTAAGGTAGATGATAGTGGGAATCTATTTGGGGGAACGTTTTCGGGTGTTTCGCAGTCGTTCGATTTGGGGAAAGTGAAATGTGTTGAACCTGCATTAGCACCAGTTGCAGAAAGTCATTGCATTGACTCTTGTAAAGTCAAGGGTATTGATTCAAGTAGCCATGGAGATGTTCCTATAAAAGGTATTTCCCTTTTTGTTGAATTAACGGGTGGAGTGGCAAATAAACCAGATGGGGAAAGCATACGTGATGTTGGTAATAGTTTATTGTATGAAAATCAGGTTAAGGTTGATGTTGGTCAACAGGAATCTGAGTTCAAAGTTGGGGATATTGTGTGGGCTATAATCAAGAAACAGGTGAAACAATCATGGTGGCCCGGAGTCGTTTGTGATGCTGCTAATGCGCCGAAAGAAACTGCTAATGAGCCGACAAGAGAAGATGATATTTTGGTTAGATGTTTCGGTAATGGGAACTTTTTTTGGTGTTCCTCTTATGAAGTGAAGCCATTTGTTGGGTATTTTGATCAGTTACCTAATCAAAGTAGTGCCAAAAAGTTTCTTGATGCCTTAGAGATAGCTTTAACTGAGCTCGGTCATCGTGTACAAACAGAGTTCACCTGTTCTTGTTCATCTAAGGTGAAAATAGAGAAAACAGGTAACATTGGTGATCTTTCAGTGGCGCGGTTTGAACCGACAGTGTTTCTTGATTATATAAAAGATCTTGGAAAAAGCAATTTAATGCCTCACAAGATTGACTATGCTGTCAAGCAGAATTGTTTATATGCTTTTTATCGGTCATTAGGGCATCTTCAAATTCCCATGAATCAACTAAAGCCGGCAAATGAGACTCCATTAAAGATAAAGAACGAAGAGGAAAATGGGTATTTTGATGATGTTACTGAAACAAGAGAAAGAAGAAAGAGCATGTGTTTGTCATATCCAGGTGAATATGGAATTGAAGGATCAAATGTAGATGTAAATGGAGTTGACTTGAATATAGTTAATGGTCAAAGTCAACCAGTGAAGAAGCCCAGAAAGAAGTGGACTAGAAAGAATAAAGCGGTGCAAGTGAATCTATGTTCATCTGAGGTGCTTTCCCAGCTTCAGTTTGCAGCTAAAGATTGTCTTTCTCAGTGTGAAAGTAAGAACTTTGATTCTGTTCAACGATTTATATCCGGATTCAGGAAATGGGCATTTAATGATTTCTCAAGTGAAATCCCCATCGAGGGGCTAAATCACCAAATCATGCAAGAAACTTTACCCAAGAAGGTGAGAAAGAAGGACAAATCCGTCATCTCACCAGCAGTAGGAAACAATTTGATTAATGGTCAACGGATTCTAGATTTCCAGAATGTTGGGTCATTTAATCTTGAAGCTCAATCAATGGCTAACAAGAGAACAGAATGGCCAGTAAATCAAGCCCCCATCTTTAATTTTGGTTATCTACCACCGACTCAACCATCACTCTGTAAACTCGAGCCTAAAAGACCAAAAAACGTTGCAGAAGGTGTTACTTATATGCAGACCTGGAATGCTAATATCAGCACTCCTCCAATAGTTAACCATATGGGAGTTTTATATCAAGCTCCCATGTTTAACTTCCAAAATGCATTTGGGTCAATCCCACCATATTTTACAGGAAATTATGGTGAACCACCAGTGGGTCCTGTTCCAACCGGTTTGATCCGTGTGCCCAAGAAAAGAGGGAGAAAGAGGAAAAACATAGACTTGCAGGCCAACCCTGGTCCAACCACAAACTTGCCGGGCAACCCTGCTTCGACCACGAACTTGCCGGGCAACCCTGCTTCAACCACGAACTTGCCGGGCAACCCTGGTTTAACCACGAACTTGCAGGGCAACCCTGGTTCAACCACAGACTTGCAGGCGAAAGCTGGTTCAACCATAGCCTTGCGGGCGAACCCTGGTTCAACCATAGGTTTGCAGGCGCACCCTGGTTCAACCATAGGCTTGCAGGCGCACCCTGGTTCAACCATAGGCTTGCAGGCGCACCCTGGTTCAACCATAGGCTTGCAGGCGCACCCTGGTTCAACCATAGGCTTGCAGGCGCACCCTGGTTCAACCATAGGCTTGCAGGCGCACCCTGGTTCAACCATAGGCTTGCAGGCGCACCCTGCTTCAACCATAGGCTTGCAGGAGCACCCTGGTTCAACCATAGGCTTGCAGGCGAATCCTGGTTCAACCATAGGCTTTCAGGCGAACCCTGGCTCAACCATATACTTGCAGGGTAACCCTGGTTCAACCTTAGACTTGCAGGCTAATCCTGGTTCAATCATAATCCCAAATTTGAATGAAGATATAATAGGCCAGAAAAAACCCAAAAGAGTTAAAAAAAGTAAAGAAGTTGGGGTACCTTGTATCGATCTCAGTTATACCAAAGTGCAGCAGGATAATGTAGAAGTTAAAGGTACTGCTTTTCTGTTAAAGTTTTCATCAGATTATCCATTACCATCTAATCAAGATTTAAATTCCGCATTTTCAAAGTTTGGTGAATTGATTGAATCTGAAACCTTAGTATCAACCGAAAATCTAAGTGGTCAAGTTGTGTTTCTTGATTCTTCTAGTGCTGGAGGGGCATTTTGGGGTTTACAAAACGAAAAACCGTTTGGGCCGGCTCTTGTTAATTACAAGATTCAGCATCTCGCGGGTTCTGAATCTATGGTCCCGTTCAAGACTCCTATCAAGAGCCCATCTGGGCACAAACCAATGGATTCAAAAGCTATCATTCATCCAACCATGATACCAGATTTGAACACAAATTCAACTGAAGTTCGAATCTTGAAAAGAAGTAATACGATTGAAGAGATCCGACTACCATCTAAAGAGATCCAACCACCATCTAATGATAATTATCTCAGTTACAGTAAAGTTCATCAGGGTAATGAAGAGGTTACAGGGACAGCTCTTCTTTTAAAATTCTCCCCAAATCATCCATTACCTAGTTCTCAAAATTTAAATTCGGTATTCTGTAAATACGGTGAATTGAATGAATCTGAGACTCAGGTATCAGCTCAAAGTTTCACAGGTCAAGTTGTGTTCGTGAACCCGTCTACTGCTGGAGACGCGATCCTCAGATTGGAAAATGATCGACCTTTTGGATCGGCCCTGTTAAGTTATAGGGTCCATCATTTATACAATGTTCAATCTGCGGTTCGGATTAAACACCCGGTGAATGTACCTTTAGAGGTGAAACCACCTCAAGATCTTGGGGCTTTAAAAAGAAATCTTGAAATGATGAATTTAATGTTGGAGAAATCTGGGGATAGTTTGTCACCAGAGATGAGAGGGAAGTTGGAGAGTGAAATCAAAGGGCTGATGAACAAAGTGAGTGCTATGGGTGGTTCTTCCTCTTCCTCTTGTCTATGATTGGTGATCTTTTGTTATGATGTTTTTTATTTTATTTTAATGTATTTTAGTTGGTGGGCTAAAGAATAAAGATATAAAACTGTGGGGCCCTTTTGTTATCTTGTGTTTTGATCTCTCTTTGTGATTGTTTTGTATTGCATTGAGAGAACATAAGTGTCTTGAAGGGGATTATGCTGCATGTCTTGTGCTTCTGCAATATGATTGTGAGAATCATGACGAATTCAAAAGACTTTTCATCATTCTTGAAATGATTTTTTTCTTTTCATGAAGTTAGGGTGCAAGTTGTTTGAGATTGATATATTTGTGATTGACTTGTTAAAAGTTTAACTCTGTTTGCATACGCCTCCTAGTCTAATTCACTATTTAACCCTATAATATGGAGTTGAATAGTGAATACCCTAAATTTATTAGTTTTCTTATTTTACTTGTCACTCTATAATTGATTTTTTTGTAAATCATAAATTCATAACCATAATTTGTTTCCACCAAAAGTTTAAAATTGATTTAAACAGACTGATATCACTAGGGGTGTTCAAAAATATCCGAATCCGAAAATCCGATCCGAAAATCCGAATCCGAAATATCCGAATTTTCGGATATCCGAAAATTCGGATATCCGAAAATTCGGATATCCGAAAATTCGGATATCCGAATTTCGGATATCCGAAAATTCGGATTCGGATTCGGATAGTGATTTTCAAAAGTTTCGGATATTCGGATATCCGATTATCCGAAAACTAAAAAATATTTTTTTTATTTTTTTGAATTTTAGATATATTTTTACTTTAGATTGAGATTTTTTAGTGTATATTATGACTTTTATGATATGAGTTGGTTTTTTATATTATTTTTATAATATTATATGTCTAATTATTGTAAAAAAACTAAAAAATAAAAAAATAAAAAAAATAAAAAATGAATTTCGGATATCCGAATCACTATCCGAATCCGTATCCGAAATTTCGGATATCCGAATTCGGATATCCGAAATTTCGGATACGGATTCGGATAGTGATTTTCACTATCCGAAATTTTCGGATATCCGAAATTTCAGATATCCGACTTTGAACACCCTTAGATATCACCATGATCACTTTATACAAGCATTCAAACGCCAAAAAGTCAAAGTGACTTGTAGATTGAAATATGGCAGCGTCAACATGCATGTAAACGTGTTTCTCTTAAAGTGGTTGAAGGTTCTAGTATCATAATGACATTGGTCATTGGTGTAGATTTAGTTTTAAGTTTAGAGGGTATTGGTGTAGATCTATGGGTTACCTGTTCTAAAGCAAAGGAAAAAAAAGGTCCTAAACGTAATGTAAACAAATTATAACAAAAAAATATAAAATAAGAAACGCTCTTACGAGGTAATTATGAGTTAAACTACTCGTGTTAGCATGGAAGTCAGCCCGCTGAACTATTTAAGTACTGAACCTGAAACTCAGAAACTTGCCCAATAAGATTCTGCATAAATCCAAAAGATCTAATGGGATAAAAGTTACAAACATTATTACAAACATAACTTGTTCATGGTAATCCTAATTCAAAATCTTTAACAAAACATAGTTCTGGCAAACAATGTTTTGATTCAATTCTAAATCTTGCCATTTAAGAAACACTAAAACAAAACCAACACAGTTTCATAACATCACTCCATCACAGCAACACCACCAACTGCCTTAATCTTCTCTATTATCTCGTTCGCCTCTTCTTTCGTGACCCCTTGTTTTATTAAAACAGGTACCTTCTCCACCATATCTTTAGCTTCCTTTAACCCAAGATTTGTGAAAGCGCGCACCTCTTTAATCACCTTAATTTTAGCAGCTGCATCAAACTTCTCCAACTTGATATCAAACACTGTTTTCTCAACTTTTTCTTCAGTCTTGGCAGACCCCGCCCCGGACCCACCTTGGGAACTCAAGTCAACCCCATCAACTGAAACCGACTGCATCTTAGGGTGCCTTAATCTTTCTCTAAGAGTGGGACCTATTTGCATACGTTCTTCAGGAGGCAGGGCTGCAATTTTTTCAGCTAGTTGAATGATTTTATCAGAAGGTGGTGGTCTCGGGCCATATGGGTCATAAAATGGGGGTAATTTGTATTTTTTCGGTTTGGCTTTGGGATCTGCAGGCACAAAATCATGTTGAAAAGAACGTGATTGCAGAGGGCCGGTTATATCACGCTGAGTGGCCCGGATGCGAATGGATCTAAGGAGGGTTAAAGATTTCATGGTTTTGGTTGATGTTAGTATGAAAGAAGGCTCATGCAATGCAATGGTTTCAAGAGATATTGTTTATATTACAACAGACGATGATCAAACAAACAGGTTTTATAACTCTAGGATGAACTTGAACTGCATGACACTGGTCTCAATCTTCTTACACCTGAAAAAAACAAACATCCAAACATATTTTACCTGGAGTATGGAGCTTCATCCAAACAGAACACCTTTTTAATATTTAGTACTTATAAGTTTATAATTTGAAAAAGAATCAAACTACATATATCATGCACACAATCATTCATTAATATGTTGTCACCTAACACAAAAGAAATGACACCAAATCAATTGAGCAACAAATGAGATGATACATTGAACATATGAAATGCATCTCAAACAGCACCAAAACCATAAAGAATCAGCCCCATCTAATATACAAACAAACAAACATGCCCATTAACACCCCACTCATAGAGTACAATCTGAGAAGGATGAGATAAGAGCAAACATTACCACAGGAGAGACAACGAGACCTGGCTCAATAGTAGCACCATCTAATATGCCTATACATAAAAAGATACACCTACCCAAAATGATACTGACAAACAACTAAATGACACACCACTTGTGACAGAGGGAACGAAAATCAAATTTACTTGAACATAACTTATGTAAAAGTCCAGAAATTCACATATGTTAACACAACCATACATTAATAAATCTCTCCTTTTCAAGATTATTACTTTCAGTGACAAACTGAATTAAGCAAACCCAAATTCCATTGAGCTTAATACAAGACATTTTATCAAACACCTGGAGTGCATATCTCAAATGACACCAAAAATATCAAAAGCTTCAGCTCCACATCACAGATTTCATACTTATATCTACACAAGAACCCAATAAAACATAAAGATACCGAAAAACATAAACTTTATCAACAATCAAATGGACACAACAACTTGGAACAAAAGATGTCGTCAAAAAGAACCAAATTCGAAACAGCAACAAATGTATAAAAAGATTGAATCATTCGACGTACCGTGATCCGATGAATCTTGAACCTCTGTTGAATCGAAAACATTAAGGTTTTTTGAAGCTTGAAGGAGAGTCGCCGCCTATGAAATCAGAATACTCAACAATCAGTGTATTTGCAAATTTGGGTATTAGTTGTTTTTGGCCCTTATAGTTTTATCAAATGACAATTTAAGAACTTCATGTTTCTGAGATGGATCAAATTAGCAATCAATATGTTCATTTAGGTGTACAAACCGGTTTGGGGGCCCAAACCGGTTCGGGTCCCAAACCGAAACCGGTTTGGTCAAACTTGGTCAAAACCGGTTTGGCCCCAAACCGGTTCGGGTTCAAACCGGTTTCAATCCCTAAAAACTCAAACCTATCAAACCGGTTTGGGTCGGTTTGGGTCGGTTTGGAACCGGTTCGGGCCCAAACCGGTTCGGCCCAAACCGGTTTTTTTATTTTTTATTTTTTGAAAATTTGGATTTTTGTTATATTGAAATAAAATTTTAAACTTTTAATTAAAACATAAACATTTATAACATTTATATAATTTAAACAATTTATAACAATTTATAACATTTTATATAATTTATATAATTTATATAATTTAAAACAATTTATATAATTTAAACAAATTTATAACATTTTATAACATATATAAAACAATTTATATTATTTAAACAATTTATAACATTTATAAACATTTAAAACATTTAAACAATTTAAAACATTTATAAACATATTTATATATATATATACTATTTATTAACATTTATAAACAAAACATCAAATACATATATATACTAACATCAAATACATATATATACTAACCTAGTGGGGGTATAATGGTAAAAAAACATAAAAAAAACGGTCAAAAATGGGTACAAACGGCTATATAGCCGTTGGGTAACGGTAACCGGTTTGAAAACCGGGTTTAAACCGGTTTGAAAACCAGTTTGGAATCAGGTTGGAACCGGTTCGGGTTGAAACCGGTTTGAAGTTTGGAAAGGTGAAACCGCTTAAGAACCGGCGGTTCGGGGCCGGTTTGAAACCGGTTTGGGCCAAACCGGTTTGGGCCTCAAACCGGTTCCGGTTTTTTTTGACCGAACCGGTTTTTTTGCTCTAGAGGAGTCCCTCTAGTCAGTTCATATAGTTAATGGGTTTTAAGATGAAGTTATAAGCCCAATAACTTGCGGGGATTGGAGTGGGTCTATTAGCACAGGGACAGACCTGTTAGAAGAATCCTGCAGGCGCAGAGAGACCCCAGGATGCATTTATATGGCCAGGTACAAGAAAGAGTGGAGTTGATTTACAGATACTAGTACCTGAATGACTTTCAAAGAAAAGGGCTATTCTAAAGAAGGAAAGAAAGCCACGAGAGCCGCTTGTCCAGCCAGTTAGCAGCTAAGGAGCTACTCTAGAGGGTCTCAAAACCCAGAATTCAATGACTGAAATCGAAGACTAAAGGTAAGAAGACAGAGAGATGAGTCTCGGACTCGGCTGGACTTGTTAGCTGCATAAAAGCAGAAAGCAGTAGCCGACAGGATATTAATTTTTTGGGCCACATGCTTTGGTAATGACATATTGACATGAAGTCACATAAATAAACGCAAGAAACACATTGGGCCACACGTTTTGGACCATTGAAGGGTTCTTTGTTTAAAACTTTCTTTTTTTATTTTTATTTTATTTTATCTCTGATATACTTCATACATATAAATACCACTTCAAACTTTAATCTTTTATACGTCTATCTAAAAATTATCATTTTACTTTCAAGCTAATATTTTTAACTTTAGCAATAGATCCAAGCAACAAAACTCCAAATTGTTTCCATCTTGATTCACCACAACCATATTACCGGTTTTTGAAAGACTTTCATTGTAGAACTCGCAATTATTGTAATTCGGGTAAAACCAAGCTTCACCTTCCTAATATAAGTTGTTATAATTAGAGAAAGGTTAAAGTAAAAAGCTTTTAAAACTAAAAATTTTAATGAATAATCTTAATCATCCAACTCCTTAATCAACGGTTGAAATCAAACTATAGGGAAAAGTTTGCTAAATGGATATTTTAGAAATAATCACTTCTGTTGACTTTTTGTAATTTTCCCCATTTTTTTAAACATTCATAACTTTTATATATGATACTATTTTTTTATTATAAAAATACACCACAAAAACGAGCATTTTTTGTCTTTAAAGCAAGTATAGTTATTGTTATATAAAATATAACTTAACTTTTTTTTTTACTTTTTTAAGCTCATATCTCGTAATTGTGTCTTTAGTGTAGTTAATTGTGTCTTAAGCTCATATCTAAAATGATAAATTTTAAGAAAAATAATGATGTAATAACTTTGTTGTTTATCTCTAATATGCAAAATACAATAATAAATTAACAACCAATAAATCTAGTACATTAAAAACAATGACAAAATAACACAATGTCTCATTATGTCTTTTGATTGTTATTGTGTTATCTTGAATAGTATGAGTTTTTTATAAATACATTGGTGAAATACCAGAATTGTGTACTTTAATTATATAACACAAAGTGTATATAATCTATTAAAAATAATGATAAAAATAGCACAGTATGTTATCTTCAATACTATAAGTTTTGAATAATAGATTGGTGAAAGTATATAATTGTTTCTTCTAATTGTAAAACACAATGATAGATAACAAATTTATAATCTATAAAAATAATGAAAAAAATAATACAAAATGATCTAAAACATAAAACACAAGAATTAATACACATAACAAATTATGTAAATATGTAACACAATGAACTGATATTTGACATAATAAACGTACGTATAATACACAATGAGTTGACGTATTTAAAACAATAAAATGAAACTCGTAAAGCCCACAATTCTTTTTATGTTTTTAGATTAAACATCATTTTTACTATAACCTTAACCTTATAATTTTAGTTAAATTATCTCGGAATTTCTGGTAGAACACATCCATTATAAATTCTAATTTGTTATTGAAGATATTTTAGCATTCACCTATTTAAATCTTTTTATATCATATTCAGTGTATTCCAATCCAAATTTAGAAATCATACATGAGATATCATGTAATAAAGTGTATTTGTTATCGCATTTCCACGATAAATTTTTTATCATTGTTAAAATATGTCACTACTTTTGTAGCCTAATAAGTGTGCAAGCTTATACCGATGGGGATGACTACGTGTACATCGTTAGGTTAAATCATTTTTTTATTAATGTAATGTCTATTTTTGAAATTTATGTCTTTTTAGTTTTTATATACATTCTATTAATTTATTTATATAATATAAATAGTTTCTTGAAAAATAATTTTAGTTTAAAAATAAAAATATATAATATGTGATGATATAGAAACAAAAAGTCTTTTGAAAAGAGGACGTAACATCAAACGCAATTAAACAAATGTTATTGAAAAATAGTTGAAATCTAATATGATAGCAGGCGTGAAATATGACATATATTTAAAATATAAAAAAAAAACCTCATTGATAACTTTCAATATTTTATATCATATATTTTTTAATCTTTAATATATAATCATATATACATTCTAAAACCTTGATCAATCAAACACGTCCTTTAACAACTATGATCTTTTTTGTCTGTATTAATGATTAAAGAATTCAATTGTTTCATTGTTTATGGAATTCTGAGAGCCGTCAAAACACGAAGAGACATATGAGTCAAATGCTAATGAGAACGCACATCTCAAGACAATTTTGGCTTTGCTTTCATCACCACTCCCTTTTACTTTTTCAATTTTCTATTCCTTTAATATCTTATTTTTCCATTTTTTAAATTGAATCTTGTTATTGGGAAATACAAGTAAATATATATTTTTTACTGTTGATAAGATAAAATGCAACTTTTACTAGGAAAGATGGTCTTTAAGTGATTAAACTTAGAAACTAAAAAACAACGAAAGCTGAATTTGAATTCAAGACATATGTGATAGAGTGAGATCAATAAACCTTGCTAACAAACAAAATTAGGTTAATCATAATTTCCACTAGGCATATGATCTTTAAAATGTTATGATAAGATACTATTGTAAGTAAAGTTCGAATGTGAACCTGTGTTACATGGGAATTAAGGGCTACCATTTCACCACCCTTAAAAAGGTTAAATTATGATTATTGTTTTAACATCACGTTATGGTTGTGATCAAGCTAGGGAGAGGCTAACAACTGTTTCATCTCCCATGAGATATAGCTCATATCTTTTGTATTACACATCATCCACGTTATGTTATGTAGTATATGTACACTCATATTATTTATGTGATATTCAAATTAAAGAAATAAGATTCTTTATACAGATATAATATGTTGTTGAAAAATTTAGTGAAAAATATAATTTTTCACTTGTTTTAAACGTTAATAATTATATATACATATATATATATATATATATATATATATATATATATATATATATATATATATATATATATATATATTTGTTAATAAAATAATTATTTATTAGTGAGTTTGTAATCTCCTATATGAGAGGATCACAACGAATTAAACTATGTTCAAATATTAAAAAATTTTCATAATCTATTTGGGACATAAAAATGACTAAATCAGATGAAAAAAAAAAAAAATCCCGATAAAAAAACGAAGCTAAGATGACTAAGATATCGATGCTCAAAGTTGATGGAATAAATGAAATTGGTTGGTTTTGTCTCACATTAATGGAGTGATAAAACAAACCTTGAAGTGGTGAATATATAAGAACTCTTGTCCTACATTAAAAGACTAATAAATCTTGAATGAATTTATAAGTGGAAGTTTTCATGGAAACGTGTTTCTACATGGTTAGGGACACCTAGTGGCTTCGCATAGCCACTTCTAAACCGTCTTTGTATTTTGAGCTGTGATATTTGTGAAGTGAATGATTCATTGGGTATAACTCATTTGAAGCTATTACTTGATCAAATTAGACACACACAAACACAAGGATATGTTTCTTGTGGAGATTGATTGAGTTTTGATAGAATTATTTGTAATTCACAAAAATACTCCATTTCAAAACAAAGCCGATTACTACTACTTTCATATTCTTTGTTCATCATCCTTTTTTTCGTTTTTATTTTCAAGACACCTTCGTTTTCATTGTTACCTTGGGTGCGAGGACATTTCTTGCAGTACAAACATACTGTTTTGATTGTTGTACCCTAGAAAATAGACGTGTTTATCAGAGAAGAGTCACAGAATATTTCTAAAGGAGGACATCTGTTGAACACAAATCATCAACAATCACTCCACCTGTTGGTATGTTAATTGTGTAATCGTAGGCAAAGCTGTGAATAATCTTTACCTTTTAAGATTCAAGTGAAAAAAGTTCTCTCTGAAAATTACGATTAGAATTGATGTACATTCATGTAAACGTTGTTATTACTTACATTCGATTTGTATGCGGTATTGTAGTTTTATATTTCTCATTAATAATATGATTATTTTATTAATTATTAATAAAAGTAAACCGATATACGAAGATCCTACATTCTAATATTCACACGTACATCAACCAACATTTGGATGTGATCATATTTTGTTGTTCCTGAAAGTAAAGTAGTCGACAAAACACAGTCAAGACAAATATTCATCTAGAAAAACACAACGATCGAAAAAGACATTCTCTTGATAGAATCTTAAAAAGATCAAATATTACTTGCATATTTTAGTTTAAAAAAAGAGAAGAAAACATCAATTAAAAAACACACTAATTAGCTTTCTCGATATGTCACAAAATCCTACCTTCGATCCTGAATGTCATTTAAAACACATTCACCAACACCACTAAATATAACAATAATATTAATATTAAAACCCAAGATCCAAATTCCACCAAAGCAGTCATTTTTGGTCTCCATTCATACTAACCACTTCGAACCCTAACCACCGAACCCACTACACCAATGGGTTCGTCGTCGCTGGTCCGTACCCATTCATCAACCCACCCCAAGATGACCCAAGTCCCGTCAAGTACGCACCACCACCGCCGCTACCGCCACCGGAAGTCGCACCACCACCGGTTTGATCTTGCCATTCTAAAGCCAAAAGCTTTGGCTTTACATCAAGAGAACTTATAGCATCCTCATTAACATCATTTCCTTCATGATTATATGCAATTAAACCTCTTTCCATAAAGGGATTATTAATCGAATCAAGAGTCATCCCACCAAAAGGTGAACAAAGATTTCCACCATGGTAGCTTTGCCCCATCATATTTACACCACCACCACCACCGGCCATCTCCGCCGCGTAACCACCGCTACCCATTATCCCCATCATCCCACCACCACTAACACCACCACCATTCTCCATGAAATCAATAGCTCTAGTGACACCACCACTCAAACTCTCAAACATAAAACTGGGAATATTATTATTATTACCACTCGAGTTCCCAATCCCAAACAAATTACTCCCAGAAAACTGCAAAGACGATTCGGGATACGACAGTTGAAGATCAGTAGAGTTCATAATCAACTGATGCTGATGATGATGATGAGGGTGAGGGTGAGTACTGTGAGTGTTCATGTTCATGTTCATGTTGATCAAATGTGAGCTCTGCTGGTGGCTGTTATGGATGTTATGGTCATTGTTGCCGTTGGTGGTGATGCTGGTGGTGGTGTTAACGGTGGCGGTGGTTTTCTTGGTGGTTGATGAGACTTTCTTGTTTTTCCGGCAGCCACCACCGACGGGGATGTTGCGGAGGGTGCCACCCTTGGTCCAGTATCGGCGACATGTTTTGCAGAAGTAGCGAGGTTGGGTGAGTGAGTAGTTGTTGTAGTAGCAGAATTTGGTGTGGGTTGAGTCGCACCGTGGGCACTTGAGGGCTTGATCGTGCGGTGGTCGTAGCCGGCGTTCCATTATGGGTCGGGAGCATGCGAGCATCGGGTCCGTCATGGCTGAGGGTGATGATGAGTCTAGTGCAGGTTCATCCGCCATTGTGCCCTGCAAATGATAATAATAATAAGGTTCTATGTTACATACACCACCCGTTTAAACTACAATTAATAAACTGTTGCTTATAACAGTGTAAACGGCAGTTGTGTATGAATATAAAACCTCTAAATTTAAGTGTTATCAGTATTTAAGGGTTATCAGAATCTGTGTCAGGATGTGTACTTTCAGAACATTCATTCAGAAGGTACAGAAAGATAAAGACATACATTCTTCTTCTTCTTATTATTATTTTCTGAAATTATGATCATAGATATTTGAAAATGTGAAAGTATAATGTTGTGTTTTGAAGTTTGAAATACAATTACACTATTATGCAGATTGTGAAAATGTATGTTTTGCCAAATAAATTTATTTTTTTGTAAATCGTAGTGTTTTTTTATGTATTTTAGAAAATAATTGTTTTTGTATATTTTTTTTAATCTTGAAAAATTTAGACGTTTAAAATGTTGGAAATGGAGTTTAGTTAACTTAGACTAAAACAAGCCTTTAACTTTGTACATTCTAACTCCTGCAAGCACTGTGAATACTATGTTACAAAAACTAAGCTCGAAATCTTTTAAAATCACCTCATTTTAATTAACTAATATTAAACTATAATACTTTAGTTAAATACTCGAAAACTACTTATCTTAATTTTACTCTTTACATCAAAACTTCTTTCGATCACAATGTTTAATTCATAAACTTAAAATGTTCAAATCATTACCACACAAACAAGAGGTGTGCTACTAGAAACGAAAGAAACTTTCATATGCACAGTAAAATGATGCATTTTTCATGTTAATCAACAAAAATGATGTAAATTTTAACTGGTTTCACGTACAAACCTAGGTATATAACAACATCATATTCACTATCCCTTGTTATTATATACCTCAAACAATGGATCTTTATAACATGATGAAGTTAGTACCTGAAACCAATCGGGTGAGTCCATGCAAACTTGAAGCGACGTTAAACCCATTCGATACGATATTCAAACACACAAACAAGTGAAATGATTCTATAAATATAGAACCAAAACCCTAACACACACCAAGTGTGTAGAAGTGTGTGTGTGTGTGTGTGTGTGTGTGTGTTTTAGAGCGTAAATGTGAAGTATGCAATGGGGACTATGGTGGTGGTGGTGGATGTAAATAAGAAGGAAGAAAAAGTAACCGGTGGTGGGGTCACGGTGGGGTAGGGTGGTTGGGACCCACCTCTGCCGTCGCCCCGTCGGTGACATATTCTCGATGTGGGTCCTACACGGTGTCCTATAACATGAACTAACGGTTGAGATGTTATGTGTGCTTTAAGTGTGTGTGATCTTGACCGTTGGATCAGTGGGACATCTGACTGATGGTGACAGTATGTTGTTTTATTTTGTTAAAACCGAAAGATCTATCTGCTTTGTGGGGTCTAAGATTGTCTGTGTGTGGGCCCACTTGGTTGCTTGTAACACGCAAGGCATAAATTCGTTTTGGTGACGTGTCGTAATGAGTGGTGTCCACGTGGATATTGTGTTAGTGAAGTTATGGTACACTGGCTGATAATAACCCTTTGCACAATGTATGTTTTACCCTCCCAAGTTGGAAACATTTACTTTCAAGTAAGAATGCATGATTTTGTATTACCTTTAAAATGGTGTAAATACGTACTAGCATTAGAAGAAGTGTGATGTTTTACTTTGTACAGTTTAGATATAATGATTCATTAATCAAACTAGGCCCGCGCTAGCAAAAACCTGATCAGACACCTTGAATCAATGATCTAACCGAAGCGATGAAACCTCTATTAAATGGTTTGGTTTATATTTTGAATATCCTTTTGGTTTTCGGTATGGTCGGGTCCAAAATCACTACTAACCAGTACTCGCGGATGGCTGACAAAGTAAAACCTAACCAAGAAGATATATACGGATTAAGGAGTGTCCTTAGCACAAGACGAGCGAGTCACTGAATACAGAAGTAGACGACGGTGGGTATAATATATTCAGAACATAAAAAGCATCATATGATGTTAATTCGAAGAAATTTCATATTTTGCTCTAGTATCATATTATGTTATGTTATACCATATTTACGTACATCAGACAAACATATAATTATTATGATAAATGCAACAAAATTAGATAATATAAATATTCAGAACATAAAAAGCATTTAAAATTATAGATGAATCTAACAATATGTCAATTAACCCTTATATGCCATATTTTTTTAGTATACTAATTGATAGTTGGAAACCAACGGATTTGTTTTCGGATCATATGACAAAAATGGAATTAAAAACTTATAAAATTCGATCTAGTTATTATTTACTGATTGCCAAGAAAAAAAGATAAAAATATTATCATCTTTTAAAAGAACAAGCTGATAACATGCACACCGTGTATATATTAAGAAAGAAGTACTGTTCAAAGTAGAAAGAGGGTAAAGTTATAGCATATATGTCAAAATTCCTGAGATTTAAAAATATTATTTAAAAAGATCATAACTAAGATATTTAATTTTTTTATGATTATTATTTATTTTTAGATCGAGTTGTACTACTCATGAAACAATTAAGGGGATCTGCGAGTTTTGGTAATGATGACATTCTAAGTCTAAAATTGACACTTTGTTCTTTCTTTACACTTAAAGAGTGTTTCATCATTAAAAGACAACTCAACGATAAATCAAGAATTTTTGTAGGACATCATTAATAGTTCATGACTTCAATCATGCAAATTCAAATTCTTGGGTACAATTTTCATTTTATTTTCTTAAATAATTAAACTAATAGGCAAATTTTATGAAAACTAATATAAAACAAGGAAAAAATATTTAATGATATTAGGTATGCATCTCATTTTATAAGAACCATATTTCA
Source organism: Flaveria ramosissima (assembly GCA_025215565.1). Taxonomy (NCBI): domain Eukaryota; kingdom Viridiplantae; phylum Streptophyta; class Magnoliopsida; order Asterales; family Asteraceae; genus Flaveria; species Flaveria ramosissima. Next base: position 38,062,556 of record CM046044.1, on the reverse strand, counting down.
TACGATGTGTATAGGAAAAAGTGATTAGTTATTTCTGTATATAAATACAAAATATATGACTATAAGAGTTCAGAATTTTTATTTTATTTTAATAACACATATGTAAAGGATAATTATATAGGTTTCCAAAAGTTAGTTCATAGAAGTTTAAAACTCAATTGAGAATCTACTATCACTACAAGACCGAAGTTATGACGATGCCACAAGTCGTTGTGATAGACTCCTAATGTCATCGTCTTTGGCTAAGGCGACAACGAGACAACTTAGTCGTAACAATTTTGTCGCTATACGTCATATTTTTGCCGTCCCCAAAACTCTTGTCACCATGATAAGTCGTCGCCAAAGACTTTAGCCAAAAGTTTTTCCATAGGTCCTGTACGTAGATTTTTTTAAAATTTTAATTATAAATAAAATTAAAATTAAAAAAATAAATTAAAATTGTGGTAAGCCTATGGCGACGAAATGATCCTTTTGTTTTATTTTCAATTTTTATATTTTTCTAGTTTTTTAAATGTTTACAGGTCATTTTATAAACATATTTATACACTAAAACGAAGCTAATATTATGAAGATCCAGACGAAAGTCAATTTACACATACAAACGAAACTACCAATGCACACATTGTTTAATTTGTTACAAACCAAGCAAACTATCTATCTAATTGTCGGCATGTTGATCATCTTTATCGTTTCGGGATTTGATTTTCTTCTTTCAAATTCTCGCATCCGTTCTTGTACTTCATGCATTTATTGCTTAAATTCATGTTGATGACAATCCACCTGACGGTTCATAACAAGATATGTTTTTTTTACCTTTCGCCTAACACTCATCATATGACCATGTTTTTGCTTAAATGCATGCTGATGACAATCCTAAGGCGAGTTTCAAACAATTCATCTTATTTACTTGCGATTCACCCGTCTTCATTTCCATTTGAGCATGTTGAATTTTTAGTTTATCCTTACATTATTAAACAACAAAATAAATAATCATTCATATTTTTACTAAAAATTCAAGAGCAAAACTGTTAAATTGAAATACCAATATGTTCAATTAGAAATAATAAAAGATATCAAGTCTCAAGTTTCAATAAACCAACAGTACTAGTAATAGTACCCAAATACTAATCTATTGGTATGTATTCAGGTGATTTTAACACATTTGTAGTTAGTTGGTGCCTTTAAATTTATCGAAGTGTGTTTGGGGGGATTTCAACCCATTTAAACAAATTATTAGAGATATTAAGTCTATTAAAGTGTGTTCGGGTGAGTTTAATCCATTTACGCTAAATGTTGATCAAAACTCCCCAAATATGCGCACAAAACACAAACTCTAGAAATGTAGGAGAAATAGCTACAATTTTTTCTAAATTAATATTTAACCCGTATAATGTATACATATCTTATAATTAGATAAAATATTCAAAAAGCGCCCGCAGAAAGGGACAATCCAAAGTTTACATGATTTAATATACATGCATACACGTACATAACATACACATACATAAATATGGCAAATATACAAATACATGTATACACATACATAAACATATCATACATACACATACACGTACATAGACAAGATTACTTAGGGAGTTCATTATGTTAAAAATCATTACTAGCTTTAAAGTATTTGGGTAATTGCAGGTCATATCAAGAAGATGGAGGGTTGAAAGTTCCAAATTAAAGAGATGAAAATGAGGTGTCCAATGTACCTTACGCCAACTTTGCCATAAGCCGGTTTAAAACTAGTCTCGTGCTAGATTGAACGCAATGGGCGAGAAGGCTGACATGAAGGCTTTCATCGAAGGCAAAGCGGTGGGAATTCTCTTTCAAGGCGGCCCGCACGACTCATCCTAAGTGAGGGCTTAGCCAACGACACGTGCCTTTGGGGGCTTGCTTGGCTAGAAAGAAAAGGTCTTCAGCCTAGCTCGACTGAAAGGAGAGGAAGCGCCTAAAAGAAAGCCTTTTTTCGATCTTGATTATAGGCCGTAGTACCTACCCGCTTTCACAGGCTTTTGAGTAAAGAGAAATGGCCTTCTAGCACCTCTCCTTTTAGTCGAGTGGCTTCCTAGATAGGGAGTACGAGCGGTAGTAAATGAAAGATGGTTATTAGTAAGAATGAATCGGCTAAGCGATATTGCTAGCCTCTCCTACATCGATGGCTGAATGGCATTGTGGTGGCGTAAGGTATGGAACGGTGGTATAAAGTGCTTAAGATAGCTTACTCTATGCTAGTTGTGAGGTTTTCACAAAAATTATGAATTTTTTGGCTGAATATAAAAGGAACAATTAGGGTTTTTCATGAGACATTCTTTCTTGACCATTTCTAGAATTAAATAAGCAATTCCCGAAGCAAGAATCAATCATCATATTGATGATTTCATCTCTCGAATCAAAGCTTTGAAGATCGTTTCTTGAATATGTAAGGTTAAACCACCTGTAATCATCTACGGATATAGGGTTAGTAAAACCATTGTGTTTAATCTTGTTTTTTACCTTTCATCAACATAGATTATTGCCAACGTTCGATTGTAAACATTTGTGAATTTATTTATGTAACTAAAATAATTCAATTTGTGACTTCAAGTATGAATGCACCAGTTTTTGGTTTTCTTGCACTATTTACAATTGATAGTGATTGAATTTTCTAGATTGAATTGGTGATTACTAAATTGGCATCTTAAATGTGTTCTTAGTTGGTTTTGATAAATCAAATCAACATAATCAGATGTAAGTTTTTGTACTTGCATCACAATTAATTATTTAGAGGCTGTTTGGTAACTTCTGAATGATTAAGTGCTGAACCTGTCACACCCCAACCTTGACGGCGGAAACGTCGAGATGTGAGGGTTAAGATTGTTCACAGCCACATAACGCTATATTTAAATTGCAAATATTATTGACATAAGTATTAAATTGAAATACAACCATAAGTCACAAAAGAAATAAGTTCAACATAACTCAAACATAACATAATGTTTTTGTTTATTTAACTAGGTCCAAATCCTAGTTTTTATTGCAAGCTTCAAATGTCCACTTTAAACTTGGGGATTTCCTGAAACATGATGAAAATAACGAGTCAACTAAAAATAGTTGGTGAGTTTCCAAGTTTTCATACATAATAAGATTACAAGTAGCAATTCATGTCATGGGTTATAAGCTAGTAAGGTTATAGAACACATATCGTTACAACCAAACCTCGACTTGATTACAAGTATATAAGATTGGCTAAGTGTATTTGGTTCCCTAGTGCACAAGCGTACGGCCCCTAGGAGTCGGCAATACCTCGACTTTAGCACCAAATAGGCTTGTCAGGCCCAAAGATCTAAGACGTCGCCAGGCTAGCAATAGTTAATGATTGTAAACAAATAATGTATCTCATATAAACACTCACAAAACACAAATAACCATGACCAAAAATAAGTAGAATTGCATGTGCATTACAAGTCTCAAAAGTTTAAACGTGTATGAAATATAAGCATCATGTTTCACCCCAAATATGTGTGAAATAATAAAAAGGGGACAAGGAAAACTCACATGGCAATAAGTATAAAAATAACGATTAATAAGATAAATAATAGGCGTCGTTCCAAGGTGAATCGTCACAAGGCACCTAAATATATGTATTCACAAGGTTAAAGTTTAATAAATAAATTTAACAAATTAACGTGAACTAGAGTTCAATTTGATGTTTGGGACTTTGTCAATTATGTCTAACAAATGGGTATCAATTATATTTTCTTGAGAGCAATATATTTATATTTTATATAAAGATGTGAAATAAGAATAACATTTATGATAATTTTGTAGTATTTATAAAGTTTAAACAAAGTTTTGTAACTAAGTAAAATAACCACAATTTAACCAATAGTTTAAAGGCAATATTTGAAATAATAGTTTGTGTAAATTAAACTAGTATTTAAAGTCTAAATTTTATAAAAAAATATACTAACTATATCATTAGCTTTAGAATATTAAATAAAAATATAAGAATATTTTTATGGATAAATTACAGAAAATTAATTAAATGGTTTTTAAATAAATAAAGTTTATAAAATAATTTTTAGCATTTTTTATAATTTTTTTTTAGAATTTTATACAGCCTTTTTAAAGGCCAAACCCTTTTAAAAAAAATAGCATGAGGGTGCCCGGGTTCGAACCCGGGACCTCATGGATGGAATGCAACACACAGACCACTCTACCAAGGCCTCCAGCCGCGGTTATAATCCCATTTTAAATCTTAAAACCATTGCCAATTAAAAACCCCCAATTCTACATAAACCCTAGATTAATCTAATCCCAAATCGAACAACAAATCGAATTCTTTTATTGAAATTGACATGGGGCTTTGATTCCCCATGTTATTTCGAACATATGGAGATGATTAATTACCCGGTTTGGAGTTTAGTCGAAGATGAACAAGATGGATGAAGGTCGCGACACACGTTCGATTCGTTCAATGCTCAAACGTTAACATTAAAATTAACAATTGTTATTATTATAACAATATCGTTATCATTATTAATAATGTTAAACAAATTAATTTATTATCATCTATCTTAACTCAACATGCATTACAAGCCCTCAAAGTTTCATAAAAGACACAAATGATCCTTACAAGAACTTAACAAGGTTAACGCCTAATTTAACAAAAATCCAAGATGTTACAGAACCAATAAGAGGTCTAAACTATTAAGGGCTGTTTGGTTGGGTCTGACCGACCCCAGTTAGACGTGCACGTATGACTCGGTCAGACGTGGAATGTTTGGTTGGTTACCTCTTACCGGAGAAGAGGTCTGACTGAACCACTTATTCGGTCAGACCTAAATCAAGATCTGACCCGAGTCAGACGTGAAGGCGGGTCCGGGAAGCAGCGAGGGTCTGGTCTGTGACGGCGAGGGCGACGATGTGGGGTCTGGTGTCACACCCCAACCTTGACGGCGGAAACGTCGAGATGTGAGGGTTAAGATTGTTCACAGCCACATAACGCTATATTTAAATTGCAAATATTATTGACATAAGTATTAAATTGAAATACAACCATAAGTCACAAAAGAAATAAGTTCAACATAACTCAAACATAACATAATGTTTTTGTTTATTTAACTAGGTCCAAATCCTAGTTTTTATTGCAAGCTTCAAATGTCCACTTTAAACTTGGGGATTTCCTGAAACATGATGAAAATAACGAGTCAACTAAAAATAGTTGGTGAGTTTCCAAGTTTTCATACATAATAAGATTACAAGTAGCAATTCATGTCATGGGTTATAAGCTAGTAAGGTTATAGAACACATATCGTTACAACCAAACCTCGACTTGATTACAAGTATATAAGATTGGCTAAGTGTATTTGGTTCCCTAGTGCACAAGCGTACGGCCCCTAGGAGTCGGCAATACCTCGACTTTAGCACCAAATAGGCTTGTCAGGCCCAAAGATCTAAGACGTCGCCAGGCTAGCAATAGTTAATGATTGTAAACAAATAATGTATCTCATATAAACACTCACAAAACACAAATAACCATGACCAAAAATAAGTAGAATTGCATGTGCATTACAAGTCTCAAAAGTTTAAACGTGTATGAAATATAAGCATCATGTTTCACCCCAAATATGTGTGAAATTATAAAAAGGGGACAAGGAAAACTCACATGGCAATAAGTATAAAAATAACGATTAATAAGATAAATAATAGGCGTCGTTCCAAGGTGAATCGTCACAAGGCACCTAAATATATGTATTCACAAGGTTAAAGTTTAATAAATAAATTTAACAAATTAACGTGAACTAGAGTTCAATTTGATGTTTGGGACTTTGTCAATTATGTCTAACAAATGGGTATCAATTATATTTTCTTGAGAGCAATATACTTATATTTTATATAAAGATGTGAAATAAGAATAACATTTATGATAATTTTGTAGTATTTATAAAGTTTAAACAAAGTTTTGTAACTAAGTAAAATAACCACAATTTAACCAATAGTTTAAAGGCAATATTTGAAATAATAGTTTGTGTAAATTAAACTAGTATTTAAAGTCTAAATTTTATAAAAAAAATATACTAACTATATCATTAGCTTTAGAATATTAAATAAAAATATAAGAATATTTTTATGGATAAATTACAGAAAATTAATTAAATGGTTTTTAAATAAATAAAGTTTATAAAATAATTTTTAGCATTTTTTATAATTTTTTTTAGAATTTTATACAGCCTTTTTAAAGGCCAAACCCTTTTAAAAAAAATAGCATGAGGGTGCCCGGGTTCGAACCCGGGACCTCATGGATGGAATGCAACACACAGACCACTCTACCAAGGCCTCCAGCCGCGGTTATAATCCCATTTTAAATCTTAAAACCATTGCCAATTAAAAACCCCCAATTCTACATAAACCCTAGATTAATCTAATCCCAAATCGAACAACAAATCGAATTCTTTTATTGAAATTGACATGGGGCTTTGATTCCCCATGTTATTTCGAACATATGGAGATGATTAATTACCCGGTTTGGAGTTTAGTCGAAGATGAACAAGATGGATGAAGGTCGCGACACACGTTCGATTCGTTCAATGCTCAAACGTTAACATTAAAATTAACAATTGTTATTATTATAACAATATCGTTATCATTATTAATAATGTTAAACAAATTAATTTATTATCATCTATCTTAACTCAACATGCATTACAAGCCCTCAAAGTTTCATAAAAGACACAAATGATCCTTACAAGAACTTAACAAGGTTAACGCCTAATTTAACAAAAATCCAAGATGTTACAGAACCAATAAGAGGTCTAAACTATTAAGGGCTGTTTGGTTGGGTCTGACCGACCCCAGTTAGACGTGCACGTATGACTCGGTCAGACGTGGAATGTTTGGTTGGTTACCTCTTACCGGAGAAGAGGTCTGACTGAACCACTTATTCGGTCAGACCTAAATCAAGATCTGACCCGAGTCAGACGTGAAGGCGGGTCCGGGAAGCAGCGAGGGTCTGGTCTGTGACGGCGAGGGCGACGATGTGGGGTCTGGTGTCACACCCCAACCTCGACGGCGGAAACGTCGAGATGTGAGGGTTAAGATTGTTCACAGCCACATAACGCTATATTTAAATTGCAAATATTATTGACATAAGTATTAAATTGAAATACAACCATAAGTCACAAAAGAAATAAGTTCAACATAACTCAAACATAACATAATGTTTTTGTTTATTTAACTAGGTCCAAATCCTAGTTTTTATTGCAAGCTTCAAATGTCCACTTTAAACTTGGGGATTTCCTGAAACATGATGAAAATAACGAGTCAACTAAAAATAGTTGGTGAGTTTCCAAGTTTTCATACATAATAAGATTACAAGTAGCAATTCATGTCATGGGTTATAAGCTAGTAAGGTTATAGAACACATATCGTTACAACCAAACCTCGACTTGATTACAAGTATATAAGATTGGCTAAGTGTATTTGGTTCCCTAGTGCACAAGCGTACGGCCCCTAGGAGTCGGCAATACCTCGACTTTAGCACCAAATAGGCTTGTCAGGCCCAAAGATCTAAGACGTCGCCAGGCTAGCAATAGTTAATGATTGTAAACAAATAATGTATCTCATATAAACACTCACAAAACACAAATAACCATGACCAAAAATAAGTAGAATTGCATGTGCATTACAAGTCTCAAAAGTTTAAACGTGTATGAAATATAAGCATCATGTTTCACCCCAAATATGTGTGAAATTATAAAAAGGGGACAAGGAAAACTCACATGGCAATAAGTATAAAAATAACGATTAATAAGATAAATAATAGGCGTCGTTCCAAGGTGAATCGTCACAAGGCACCTAAATATATGTATTCACAAGGTTAAAGTTTAATAAATAAATTTAACAAATTAACGTGAACTAGAGTTCAATTTGATGTTTGGGACTTTGTCAATTATGTCTAACAAATGGGTATCAATTATATTTTCTTGAGAGCAATATATTTATATTTTATATAAAGATGTGAAATAAGAATAACATTTATGATAATTTTGTAGTATTTATAAAGTTTAAACAAAGTTTTGTAACTAAGTAAAATAACCACAATTTAACCAATAGTTTAAAGGCAATATTTGAAATAATAGTTTGTGTAAATTAAACTAGTATTTAAAGTCTAAATTTTATAAAAAAAATATACTAACTATATCATTAGCTTTAGAATATTAAATAAAAATATAAGAATATTTTTATGGATAAATTACAGAAAATTAATTAAATGGTTTTTAAATAAATAAAGTTTATAAAATAATTTTTAGCATTTTTTATAATTTTTTTTTAGAATTTTATACAGCCTTTTTAAAGGCCAAACCCTTTTAAAAAAAATAGCATGAGGGTGCCCGGGTTCGAACCCGGGACCTCATGGATGGAATGCAACACACAGACCACTCTACCAAGGCCTCCAGCCGCGGTTATAATCCCATTTTAAATCTTAAAACCATTGCCAATTAAAAACCCCCAATTCTACATAAACCCTAGATTAATCTAATCCCAAATCGAACAACAAATCGAATTCTTTTATTGAAATTGACATGGGGCTTTGATTCCCCATGTTATTTCGAACATATGGAGATGATTAATTACCCGGTTTGGAGTTTAGTCGAAGATGAACAAGATGGATGAAGGTCGCGACACACGTTCGATTCGTTCAATGCTCAAACGTTGATGTTAATTCGATTAATTGTGCAGGAAGCTTCCACGTAACTCAAAGATCGAAAGCCCTCTATCAATTTCAGTTGAGATGATTCAGAGAATGGGTTTCGATTATGTTGCAGCCTCGCGATGAAGATGATGATTGATCTTGATGTTTGCGTTTGTTTCAGGTGAAATTGATGATTGTAATCGATTAGTGATGGGTAGATGATTGTTTAGGCTGAATTAATTTGATTATTAAGGGTGTTTAAGGCTCGAATGATTAAAGAGTTTAAGGCATCGGTTATGCCTCGATTAAGATCAATAACCGACGTCTTAAAGGTGATTAATTGTTGATTTCAGGTTCGAACTACGTACACGAAAAGATTTGGAACGGTTTGGGGTTGAAATCGAATGGTTTGGAGACGCTTTGGGGCGTCGCCGGACTTGGCCGGAGGCCGGCCGGCGAGTTCGCCGGAAAAACGGGTTTGAATGGGGTGGGGGTTTGGGTTTTTGGTTAATTACAGAAATGGTCCCTCGAGTTTGTTATTTACATTTTATGTATAAACTTCAATAGTAAAGTTTCTAAATTGACATTAACCCCCCCCAAAGTTTAATTACTTGAAGTTTTAAAACCTTAATAAGTTTAGTAACTATACAATTTCATTATTATTATTATTAATATTATTTTTATGATTATTAATACTATTGTTAATTATTATTAATAGCAATAATTATTATTATTATTATTGTTAACATTAAAATTAACAATTGTTATTATTATAACAATATCGTTATCATTATTAATAATGTTAAACAAATTAATTTATTATCATCTATCTTAACTCAACATGCATTACAAGCCCTCAAAGTTTCATAAAAGACACAAATGATCCTTACAAGAACTTAACAAGGTTAACGCCTAATTTAACAAAAATCCAAGATGTTACAGTCTCCCCAACTTAAAAGAATTTCGTCCCGAAATTAAAAGAAAAGAACTTATACAAATAAGAATGGGTATTTCTTCCTCATGTGCTCCTCACGTTCCCAAGTAAATTCAGCGCCACGTTTATTCTCCCAACGAACCTTGACGATTGGGGTTGTTGTGGTTCTAGTCTTCTTCATTATGCGATCCATGATTTCAACAGGTTTCTCAACAAAATGTAATGACTCGTCAATCTGAATGTCTTCCAACGGAACATACAGACTTTCGTCGGCCAAACACTTTCTCAAATTTGAGACATGGAACACAGGATGTACTCCACTAAGGTCGGAAGGTAGTTCCAGTTTATAAGCCACTTTCCCAATCCTTTTCAGGATTTTGAAAGGCCCTACAAATCTTGGAGCCAGTTTGCCCTTCTTTCCAAAGCGAACCACACCTTTCCACGGTGAAACTTTAAGAAGAACCATCTCCCCAACTTGGAATTCCAATGGCTTACGTCGCTTGTCAGCATAGCTCTTTTGACGACTTCTCGCCACTTCAAGGTTCTTGCGAATGATAGAAACTTTATCGGTCGTCTCTTGTATAAGTTCAGGACCAGTGATGAAGTTTTCACCAATGTCGGTCCAACAGATCGGCGAACGACATTTTCGACCATAAAGTGCTTCAAACGGTGCCATCTTGATACTCGAGTGGTAACTATTGTTATACGAAAATTCCGCGAGCGGTAGATGCGTATCCCAATCGCCACCAAAGTCAAGAACACAAAGGCGTAGCAAATCCTCCAAGGTTTGGATCGTTCGCTCGGTTTGACCATCAGTTTGAGGATGGTAAGCCGTGCTTAGATCTAGTTGTGTACCCAAGAGTTCTTGCATAGACGACCAAAAATGTGAAGTGAAGCGAGCATCTCGGTCGGATATGATGTGCAGAGGTACCCCATGACGACTTACAATCTCATCAACGTAAATACGAGCTAACTTTGATGTCTTGTAAGTGTCACGTATGGGTATAAAATGTGCCGACTTAGTCAATCGATCAACAATCACCCATATGCTATCATGTCCTCGGGAGGTTCGGGGTAGCTTTGTTATGAAGTCCATGGATATGTGTTCCCACTTCCACATTGGAATCTCGGGTTGCTCAAGTAATCCACTTGGACGTTGATGTTCGGCTTTAACCTTCGTACACGTAAGACACTTAGCTACATAAGTCGCTATGTCTTTCTTCATTCCAGGCCACCAATATTGACCACGCAGGTCCATATACATCTTATCGGAGCCAGGATGAATAGAATAACGACTTTGATGAGCTTCGTTCATGATGAAGGTACGGAGGTTATCGCGATTTGGAATCCAAATTCGATTGGCGAAGTACATCAACCCATTGGGTTTCGTTTCCAATCGGGTTAGAAGATTATGCTCCAACTCATCCTTCATTCTTCCTTCTCGTTGTACCATTTGTTGAGCCTCCAGGATACTAGACTCGATGTCACTATCTATCCTCAGGTTTTGTAGCAATACGGTGGTCTCGTTGACATCAAGTCGGATCTCAGTATCAAACTCACCCAAAGTATCAAACCATTGTCGTCGATCGCGAATTTCTTGGAATGAGATCATCTTGTTGTGAATCTTTCGGCTTAGAGCGTCGGCTACAACGTTTGCTTTACCAGGATGGTAACGAATGTCACAATCATAATCACTAATCAACTCCACCCAACGACGTTGTCTCATATTGAGATCTTTTTGATTGAAAACGTGTTGAAGGCTTTTGTGATCGGTGTAGACTATACATTGCGTGCCATACAGGTAGTGTCTCCAAATCTTCAAAGCAAAGACGACGGCACCAAGCTCAAGATCATGAGTTGTGTAATTCACCTCGTGAACCTTCAATTGTCTCGATGCATAAGCTATGACTTTCCCTCGTTGCATGAGAACACAACCAAGGCCTTGTTTAGATGCATCACAATACACGGTGAAATCGTCGTTTCCATCGGGTAGGGTCAAGATAGGAGCATTGCACAACTTGTGCTTTAACACCTCAAAAGCTTCTTCTTGCTCGGGACCCCACTCGAATAGTTTATTCTTTTGTGTCAAAGTAGTGAGCGGTTTCGCGATCCTCGAGAAGTTGGCAATGAATCGCCGATAATAACCAGCAAGACCAAGAAAAGAACGAACTTCGGTAGGAGTTGTAGGAACACTCCAATTCTTCACAGCTTCCACCTTTGCAGGATCAACGTGAATTCCTTGGCTATTCACCACGTGTCCTAGAAATTGAACTTCCTCGAGCCAGAAATCACACTTCGAGAACTTCGCGTACAATTGCTCTTTCTTCAACAACTCAAGAACCAATCTCAAATGTAGTTCATGATCGGTGTTGGACTTTGAATAGATAAGTATGTCATCAATGAAGACGATCACAAACTTGTCTAGATAGGGCTTGCATACTCGATTCATGAGATCCATGAAGACAGCAGGAGCATTGGTTAAGCCAAAAGGCATCACCATAAACTCATAGTGCCCATATCGAGTACGGAACGCGGTCTTTGGGATATCATCATCATGGACTCGTAATTGATGATAACCAGAACGTAAATCGATCTTCGAGAAGATAGCAGCTCCTTGAAGTTGATCAAACAAATCATCAATACGAGGAAGAGGATAACGGTTCTTGATGGTAAGCTTGTTAAGCTCACGATAATCGATGCACATACGAAACGTTCCATCTTTCTTCTTCACGAATAGAACAGGTGCACCCCAAGGCGAAGAACTTGGACGGATGAAGCCCTTCTCGGATAACTCTTGAAGTTGACTAGAGAGTTCTTGCATTTCCGATGGTGCAAGTCGATATGGTGACTTAGCCACGGGGTTTGCTCCAGGTATCAAGTCAATTTTAAACTCGACTTCACGCACGGGAGGTAAACCACTAAGGTCATCGGGAAATACCTCAGGAAAGTCTCGTACGATAGGGACATCCTTAAGTTCCTTCCCTTTGACTTTCGTGTTGACCACGTAAGCCAAGAAGGCCATATACTTCTTGCTTAAGCACTTTCGGGCTTGAGTGCAAGACATGAGTTTAAGCCCTTTGGAAGATTTCTCACCGAACACTTTCAAAGTATCTCCAGAGGGTAACGGTATGCGAATGCACTTCTCGAAACAAATGATCTCGGCATGGTGTTTGGCTAACCAATCCATACCAATGATGACGTCGAAGCTTCCAAGTTTCATAGGAATAAGATCGATAAGAAAATCATGTGTGTCAAGACTTAAGATGCAATCACGAATAATGACATCAACGGTGATCGGTTCTCCATCGGCAACTTCAACGGTAAGAGGTCTTCCTAGTTTCGTATGTGGCTTAGCAAGTATAGGTTCAAACTCTAAAGAAACAAAACTCTTATCGGCTCCAGAATCAAATAGGACATAGGCATAAGTTTTATTAATAAGGAACATACCTGTTCAATTTTAAAGGTATTTAACGACATAGATAACACATGAAATGAATTAGGTCACAAAAGTTAAAGGTAAGTGAACATACCATTCACCACATCGTTGTTTGCTTGTGCTTGATTCGCGTTGATGTTGAAAGCACGACCACGGGCTTGTGGAACATTACCCACAAGACGGGGGCATTGTGGGCGGAAATGACCAGGTTCCCCACAGTTGTAGCAAACACGATTTGTGACCACGGCGGCGTTGTTGTTAGGTGCACGGTGACAAGTCGCCACCAAGTGACCATATTTACCGCATAATGTACAGATACGGCATGGTTGATTTCCCGGGTGATGGTACCTACAAATGTTGCACATAGGCTGGGGACCAGCATAAGCCCTAGCCCCAGGCACTTGTGCCACAGGTGCAGCCGCAGGTACAAGTTGTCTTTGGGGTTGTTTAGGTGCAGCCACAGCATAGTTGCGCGCCGGTATGAACTTGCGCTTCTTGTTGTTGTTGTTGTTGTTGTAAGACGGTTCAGCTTTGGTTTCTTTAACAGCCTCGGTAGCCGTCTTCTCTACCTTCTTTGCACCCTTCACAGACATGGTGCCCGCTCGTATATGGTTCTCGGTGAGTTGAGCGGTGATAGTAATGGCTTCTTCCAAAGTTGTGGGTCGGCTACCCACCACAGCATCTTGAATTTGGGGTGGTACACCCTTAATGAACTTCTCGATGTTGCGGGGGACAGTGTCGACCATGTGAGGCAGCAGTAAACTCAACTCATGATGCCTAGTTGAGTAGGCCAAATGATCACCATCATTTTGCTTCAAGTTCCAGAATTCTTCCTCCAACTTTTGCAACTCACTTCGTGGGCAGAACTTCGCGATAGCGATGTTCTTGAACTCCTCCCAAGTAAGTGCTTGCACAGCTTCGGGTCCACGGTTTCTCTTCTCGCTATTCCACCAGGTAAGTGCCCTTTGTTGGAGCACACTAGTAGCATAACGAACCTTGAGTGCCTCGGGACACTCACAGTTGATGAAGGTATTCTCCATGCTTTCGAACCACTCAAGAAGACCAGTGGCTCCTTCCTTGCCACTAAAACTAGTGGGCTTGCAAGAGCTAAAGTGTTTGAAAGTGCAAGTTCGATTGTTCCCGTTTTGGTTGTTCCCATTTTGGTTGTTGCTGTTCTCTCCATGACCATTACCATTGTTGCTACCATTGGTCAGTAAGGTGCTATTAAGTTCAGCAACCATGGTCGGGATGACAGCAGCCATTTGGCGAGCAATCATGGCGGCTAGTTTACGATCGGAACTTCCACGCTTTCCATGATGACGAGACATGCTGGAATATACAAAATGAGTTAGATACGAGATTTGGTATAACAAGGGTCATAGTTCAACAAGGATAAGGCTAAAGTTGTAAGGCACATGGAATGGTTCCATTTGGTAACGCATTACCATTTGGAAACGTTGACACGTCAAGGTAAGTTGACCCACTTGCCTTAGAAATTCGTGTACGTTGACCATAGTTTATCACTCATCCCAGAAATCCCCAGGTAAGCATAACTAGTCCCGTAGGATTTATGCGATATGCTTGCCTTAGCCCGAGGGCCTTTTGCCAGGAAATCCAGAATACAGGTGTCTATGTGTCACACAAATATCTTAGGCTCATGAAATCAAAACCTTGATGAGATTTTACATAGATTAGACATAAGTCTAAGGATTCAAGTCATAAACATAAGTATACAATTCCACGTGTCGACGAGAATAAGATTAAGAAGTTTCATTTTTCGGGGAGAGTCAAAGTGTCAAAAGGTAAGTTTAGGGAGACGAGTAACTAAGTTTAAACAATTACAAGGCAAACCTATGCTAAGGCATCAAGTTGCACATAAGTAAAGTATAGCATTATGTAGCATGTAACAATATATATATTACCAAGAATATAAATATTATTCTAAGAGGTTCATGCATAAGCTATAGTCTAGGTCACCATTTCTAATAACCTAAATCCCTATAGTTATGGGCTCTGATACCAATCTGTCACACCCCAACCTTGACGGCGGAAACGTCGAGATGTGAGGGTTAAGATTGTTCACAGCCACATAACGCTATATTTAAATTGCAAATATTATTGACATAAGTATTAAATTGAAATACAACCATAAGTCACAAAAGAAATAAGTTCAACATAACTCAAACATAACATAATGTTTTTGTTTATTTAACTAGGTCCAAATCCTAGTTTTTATTGCAAGCTTCAAATGTCCACTTTAAACTTGGGGATTTCCTGAAACATGATGAAAATAACGAGTCAACTAAAAATAGTTGGTGAGTTTCCAAGTTTTCATACATAATAAGATTACAAGTAGCAATTCATGTCATGGGTTATAAGCTAGTAAGGTTATAGAACACATATCGTTACAACCAAACCTCGACTTGATTACAAGTATATAAGATTGGCTAAGTGTATTTGGTTCCCTAGTGCACAAGCGTACGGCCCCTAGGAGTCGGCAATACCTCGACTTTAGCACCAAATAGGCTTGTCAGGCCCAAAGATCTAAGACGTCGCCAGGCTAGCAATAGTTAATGATTGTAAACAAATAATGTATCTCATATAAACACTCACAAAACACAAATAACCATGACCAAAAATAAGTAGAATTGCATGTGCATTACAAGTCTCAAAAGTTTAAACGTGTATGAAATATAAGCATCATGTTTCACCCCAAATATGTGTGAAATTATAAAAAAGGGACAAGGAAAACTCACATGGCAATAAGTATAAAAATAACGATTAATAAGATAAATAATAGGCGTCGTTCCAAGGTGAATCGTCACAAGGCACCTAAATATATGTATTCACAAGGTTAAAGTTTAATAAATAAATTTAACAAATTAACGTGAACTAGAGTTCAATTTGATGTTTGGGACTTTGTCAATTATGTCTAACAAATGGGTATCAATTATATTTTCTTGAGAGCAATATATTTATATTTTATATAAAGATGTGAAATAAGAATAACATTTATGATAATTTTGTAGTATTTATAAAGTTTAAACAAAGTTTTGTAACTAAGTAAAATAACCACAATTTAACCAATAGTTTAAAGGCAATATTTGAAATAATAGTTTGTGTAAATTAAACTAGTATTTAAAGTCTAAATTTTATAAAAAAAATATACTAACTATATCATTAGCTTTAGAATATTAAATAAAAATATAAGAATATTTTTATGGATAAATTACAGAAAATTAATTAAATGGTTTTTAAATAAATAAAGTTTATAAAATAATTTTTAGCATTTTTTATAATTTTTTTTTAGAATTTTATACAGCCTTTTTAAAGGCCAAACCCTTTTAAAAAAAATAGCATGAGGGTGCCCGGGTTCGAACCCGGGACCTCATGGATGGAATGCAACACACAGACCACTCTACCAAGGCCTCCAGCCGCGGTTATAATCCCATTTTAAATCTTAAAACCATTGCCAATTAAAAACCCCCAATTCTACATAAACCCTAGATTAATCTAATCCCAAATCGAACAACAAATCGAATTCTTTTATTGAAATTGACATGGGGCTTTGATTCCCCATGTTATTTCGAACATATGGAGATGATTAATTACCCGGTTTGGAGTTTAGTCGAAGATGAACAAGATGGATGAAGGTCGCGACACACGTTCGATTCGTTCAATGCTCAAACGTTGATGTTAATTCGATTAATTGTGCAGGAAGCTTCCACGTAACTCAAAGATCGAAAGCCCTCTATCAATTTCAGTTGAGATGATTCAGAGAATGGGTTTCGATTATGTTGCAGCCTCGCGATGAAGATGATGATTGATCTTGATGTTTGCGTTTGTTTCAGGTGAAATTGATGATTGTAATCGATTAGTGATGGGTAGATGATTGTTTAGGCTGAATTAATTTGATTATTAAGGGTGTTTAAGGCTCGAATGATTAAAGAGTTTAAGGCATCGGTTATGCCTCGATTAAGATCAATAACCGACGTCTTAAAGGTGATTAATTGTTGATTTCAGGTTCGAACTACGTACACGAAAAGATTTGGAACGGTTTGGGGTTGAAATCGAATGGTTTGGAGACGCTTTGGGGCGTCGCCGGACTTGGCCGGAGGCCGGCCGGCGAGTTCGCCGGAAAAACGGGTTTGAATGGGGTGGGGGTTTGGGTTTTTGGTTAATTACAGAAATGGTCCCTCGAGTTTGTTATTTACATTTTATGTATAAACTTCAATAGTAAAGTTTCTAAATTGACATTAACCCCCCCCAAAGTTTAATTACTTGAAGTTTTAAAACCTTAATAAGTTTAGTAACTATACAATTTCATTATTATTATTATTAATATTATTTTTATGATTATTAATACTATTGTTAATTATTATTAATAGCAATAATTATTATTATTATTATTGTTAACATTAAAATTAACAATTGTTATTATTATAACAATATCGTTATCATTATTAATAATGTTAAACAAATTAATTTATTATCATCTATCTTAACTCAACATGCATTACAAGCCCTCAAAGTTTCATAAAAGACACAAATGATCCTTACAAGAACTTAACAAGGTTAACGCCTAATTTAACAAAAATCCAAGATGTTACATCTGGTCAGCGGTGCTGCAGGCGGTGAAGCCGGAGAGGAGGGGGATACCAAAGACGGCGATCGGAATTGGTCCAACCAGATATCCAACCAAACAGACTTATTGGTTCAGACATCTTATTGGTTCATACCTCTGACTGGTTCAGACATCTTATTGGTTCAACACTTACCCATTCAGAAGTTTCCAAACAGCCCCTAAGTGCTGAACCATTAAGAGGTCTGAACCATTAAGAGCTAGTATATCGTTTAACTATTCAAAGGCAATTGTCTGACCAATTCAGATAAGAGGTCTTAACCATTCAGCACTAGACCTCTTAATCATTCAGCATTAGTATAATGCTTAACCATTCAGAGGTAAATGTTTGAACCATTCAGACATTAGCTCACAAAACAAACACTCTGAACCATTAAGTGCTGGCCATTCAGACATCTAAACTATTAAGAGACTGATTTAGATGCTACCAAACTGCCTCTTATCCATTATGTCAATGTGATTTGATGTTGGGTTATTTTTAGCACATTACAAAATGAATGAGAAATGATTACGGGTCAAGTTAATACATCTTAAAACAACTCACATTACGAATTATATATAGTTTTTGTTAACTAATCTGTTCATTTGTAGTTAGGTTATTTTTAGCAAAAGGCTTATGAACACCTCTTCTCACCTCCACAATAGAGCTGTCTGGTTTACCAATTCAAAATTTTCACATTTTCGATCCAAGGACACCAACAGGCACCCCTCCTGCCCCTTCCCATAGTCCTCACAGATAGCGTTCATATTGACAAACACACCATTTCCTATCTCTTCCACACCAGACAGACGTTCTTCACAGATTTATAACGTCTTGATCCGCATTATACGTGTTCTTATTTTTATACTTCTCCAAAAAAATTTAAGTGTTTCTTGGATTATTCTAATAGGATCAAGATCCCCTCAAATTAAAATGAATTCATTCTAACATCTAAATTATAAATTACAAATAAGTTCCTTGTGAGTAATACATTCCACTTCAAACAGTAAATCTGTACACATATCCATAGCCTAGTAACATGCTAGACTCCTAGAGTACCAAGTGTATCACTATGTATCCTGAAAAAGCAAAGAGATCAACCTTCTTTATTCGTTAGTGTTTGACATGCCTTCTTTAAATTTTAACCATCCCATCTTTATTATCCTGCCAAAAGAAACAAAACCCTAATAGAGGTTAAGAATCTTGATCTACAAGCTTGTTTCCTTGTGCTTTTTTAGGGTTCAAAATGAAATGCAACCCCCTCCCACCCCACCCCACCCCACCCCACCCTACCCCACTCACCCTCAAAAAAAAGTTGGCGATTTTGATCCAAAAACCCCAAAATTTACTTTGATAATGATCATTCATAAATGTTATTCTTCTCTTTCTTTTGTTCTCCCTTCTTTAGGATAACTCTATCTTTTTATATTCCAAAAATACAAATACCAAACAAGACAAAAGAAAATGGACCCCAAATTGGATTTGTGGGTAAGGACCATTTCTATAGCCAGTAAATGTACTCATACAATGTTTGCTTCACGATGATTTTTAGCATATATAGAAAAACTTCTTCAACACATAATTCTCGAATAATAAATATATATATGTTTTATAGTTGTTCAAATATGAGTATAGACATCGAAGGACCTACATACGGGCCGGTGTTAGGTGACACAAAATAAACCATTTTAATATGTTATATAATGTGATACTTTTTTATTTGTGATAGACTAAATGTGCTTATTGAGTAACATCGATTCACTGAATGTATTCAACTATTGGCGGCGGTAAAATGACAATCTTGAGTCTCCTGCTAAATACTTTTTGAATGATTAATGTTTGCTTCATAACGTTCGTAGCATCTCTAATTATATTTCTAAATGACAAAAATATAAATCTAAAATATTTCGTTGTTTGCTATTCTAAAAAAATATGGCTGATATAGGGATATTAATGATGCAACGTTTCTCTTTTTTTTTCCTTCCATTTTTTAAACGACTTTAAATTATGTGAAGAAAGTTCCAAAATATATTGACACCTCCCTTTGATATATGGTTATACCATCTCACATTAAATAAAAAAGAAGTTTAAAAAAGATGAAACTTTAGAATTAAGTGTTAATTCATGTTTGATTAAGTCGATTCATATATGAGCATCGATAAAGGTTTAAATGAGTACAAATAAGTTAAAGACTATAAATTTATCTTTCAATTGTTATTCTATTTGCTCGCAAGTGAACGGCCCAGGTTGTTCGAATGTGAAATTGAAGCATATGCATTAGTAACATAATTTTATAATGTTAACTTTTATTTCCTTCCCATTTGAGTTTTTACTAATATTTACAAATAAACCGATTATTCACATATAATTAAAACAAAACTTTAACCTTTTCATGTCTTTTTAATCTATGGCTTTTATTGTAGAAGAAGAAAATAAATGTTGAAGTTGTGATGATGTCACACTTTGAATATGTTTACGAAAGATGATGTTATATAGTTAAAGATCTGTTATGATTGGTGAGTTTGATTTGATGGTTTGCAATGAAAGTGATAACATGTGTTTTGAGTTGTGATCTAAGTTATAAAATCAAAACGTTGATATTAATTAAAAAAAACAACTAATAGTGGTGGGTTAATTTTGGTGGGTCTAGATAAATTGGTGGACCACCTCTCATCCTCCTTTCCATTTCTCTATTATTTGTTTATTTTAAATAATAATTAATTCTAATTCAAATTCTCATACCACTTTTAATTTGAACAAACAAGATTTTAGATAATTGTATCGATCTTTTCTTCATTATATTACTTCTAAATCTATTTATGTTTTCAATCCCATTTACAAACCGAATGTACCTTTATACTTATATAACCAAAAACTGAATGAAATTACTTCTTGATGTAACTAAAATATTATTGTAATTTTAGCGACACATTTAGTTGGTATTTCTTTTTTGATAGATGAGTTGCATTTGTTGTGAGGATGTATTGTAAATAAAGTCACACTAATTTAAATAATTTAGATATTTACTTAACACCAGCTTATCTACACTTACAATTTACAAGGTTAAGTTTCATGTGTTTAATTAACAACATAACTACATATTTTTCTCAATTTTATTATAAATGATCTACTTTCTGATATCAATAAGGATAATAATAATATTAGTAACAATTTTGCTTCACCTAAAATGAAATTCCTTTATTTTACACTTAATGACAATATTATCCGCAAGCTTTGTCCACTCGCAATCATCAAAATCGCGTAACATTTTAGCAAGAAAACTAGCTAAAACTATTATTCTTATTTTATGTAAAAGTGTGTCTTATTAAATCCATAATCTAATCAAACCAATGTGATTGTCATGTGGATTGAAATGCTTAAAAATAATAATAATATTATAATTATTATTAGTGAGTATAATAATATTAAGGCATGAGAATTAGGGTTGCTTTATGAGAAGAAATGTTGCCGGGAAAAGTGGATTTAGGGAGCGATTAAACCGGGAGACAAGACCGGATGGATATGGTGGGGATGGATGATGGATGATGGATGATGGATGATGTGGTCCACATCATGATGCATGTGGTCGTCAAACTTTACCTACCTCGTTATCCGTGCAGTCAAACTGATTCTACTGGGGCCCCCTCATGCGTTCACATGCTATGATGGTAAGTAAGTAATCTTCATGCCAATCATACTACATCAACTTCAACAACAAATGACGTATATAGTGATGTATTTTTATGTGGTATTAAGGGTATGAGATGTTTGGTGTTTTAGTAAAAAAGTAGATCAACATCCACATATATATTAAGTTGCAATATTAATTAGTTTTCACATATGACTATATATAAGTATGAAAGTTAGGATTGAAGAATCCAAACTACCTCAAAAGCTGGGACTAGAACAAAGTTAAAGTTCAACTTATTTCATTATACATTGCTTAGAGACAGTTAAATCATGATGATCTTTAGAATAACTTAGATCTAAAATAAGTTTAAAACTACATATTTAAGTCGCTCATGTGAGGAATAAAACAATTTACTCCATCGCAGTGCTATAGAACAAGCAACAATACCTTGTTTCTTGGAAATCTGACTTACGAGGTTCAGTTCAAAACACGCACAATCGACTATTGTTGGTTAGACCATCGTCTAGACAATCAGTCAAGTCAACATTCACATAAGCATGAATAGCAAGAGTAGAAGATCTGTACATAGTCAAGTCATGAGAGATAGTAGCTTTGAGGTTTCAAGGGATGCATTTGACCACGATCTAGTAACAGTCAGGAGGATTCTAAATAAACTAGAAAACCTTGCAAAAACTGTATATGCACTCTGTGGGGTCAATACAAGATAATGTAAAGCTCCAATTGTTTTGTGATATAACAAAGAATCCTCTAGAGGCACATCTGAATATCATGAGAGTTCTAGTTTTGAAGGAGTAGACAAAGGCTATCACTGACTGATACACGTATGCTATAAGAGATCAAGTAAGTATCAATGTTAGAAAAGATGAATTACATCGTTTGAAAAGATGGAATGTATTCTAAAAAATAATACCTAAAGCATTGAGTTTAAAATGAGAGCGTAAGTGCTCATTCAAATTCAACCACAAATGCTAAGGAGCTCGGATTAATAGTGGTGTCATCAACATATGCATATATATAGCAATTAAAGAATCTTGACTCTACACAAATCTGGATGTATAAGATAGACTAATTGACTTGTAGCGAGTGTTGGTAGTTAGCTTGGAAAATGAAGCTTTATGTGCTTGCTTAAGATCATAAAAGGCTTTCCACAACAAGCGGACATGATGCAGGTGAGTTGGGTTATCAAAGCTAGAAGATTATACCATATAATCTTTATTAAATCTGGATGGAAAAAAAATGATCGAGTTACTAACATCACGTCTTACCTTGAGGAAAAAATCTATGGTCAACTTGACAACCAGATTGAATTTTCCATTGTAATCTTTACTCTACGTCTAATGAAATCTCTTGGCAACAAGTCATGGAGTATATCTGCTAACAAATCATATATAACCACTTATAACCAACTTAGAAATTAAGAAAGAAAAATTAAAAACAAACTTATTCACTAGGATTTAGGAGAACAATAGAAGTGGGAAAAATAAGTAATGACTCACAATGTTGTAATGAGTAATTAACTTATATATTATATATGTGCTATACTATAATACATTTGAGAAGGACAAAATTGTATTTTTACATTAGTTTTTAAGAGTAATGAGTAAAATTATCTTTTATGAGTTTAACTAAATTAATTATGTTTTCACATGTGAATTATATGATTAAATAAAAAAAAGAAACTAGATAATAGTGATTATAAATATCATAACTTAACTAGCTACTTATGTAAACAATCAATTTACTGTTAAACAGAATTCCCAGAGTCATGTTTATTTTATATGATTTCACATGTACTTTATTTCACAAATTTATTATTTAAGCATATTACCAGTACTTTGTTATTGTGTTGTGTTTTCCGTTGCATCACATTAAGTTTCTTTCAGTTTCGTTCTAGTATAGGTATGTGCATATGTGCGTATAGTAATAAAAAGACATCTTTGTCTCTAAAATAAATTAATTTTGGATTTTAGAGTCATAATTGAGAAAGTCAATAATATTGGGCAAAATGAAAGAAATGTCGATGGGTCGGTGGACAAGATCTATTTGTGTGTGATAAACAAATCGGGTCGGGTGTGCGTCTTTGGACTATATGGCCTCGTGGGTCCAAGCCTCTCATTCTTGTCCCTTTGTCATATATACCTACCTAAGATTTCATCCCCAAATACCCAATAATAATTCTCACATGTAGTTGACAAATGAAAATAAAAATTTAGTTAGATCAGGAAAGATTAATTTAAAAAACTAATCAAAGTTTGTCTAGTTGACTAGTTAAATTCATTTCATGTATTACTAACTAAGTTAATAACCCGTATATTACACATGTTGGATAAATAAAATATTAAATAGTAATAAATAAATAATTAATTATGAATTATAAAATGATGCTTGAAGATAACATATGATTATAATACGTATAAATAGTTAATTTAAGTAAATAAACAATAATGTATTACTTTTGTTTTATAAAAAATTATGGTTTTTAAATATTTACTTTTAAAAAATGATTTTTATAAATAAAAAAGTTTATTGTATTCTATATTTTACAAAACTTTTATTTTTAAAAAGTGTGTTTTTAATATAAAAAATAGGTTGGTTAGAAACTCATTAATTAAACGGACTATAGTTAGTGATAAATACGAAGAGTTACAGTATGATATTTTAATATAAGATATGATTAAAATATATACGAAATAGTTCAAGAAAATAAAACAATGATACTATTTTTTTAACTCTTTTTATCTAAATAGTTTTATTTTTAAACATAAGTTTTTTTTATAAAAAAATTATTCCTTATAAAAATCTTATTTATTAAAAAATCTGGTTTGTAGTTATTCTGGTTGTTTTAATAAGACTGTTTTTAGAAAGTTTCACACACACACACACACACACACACACACACACACACACACACATATATATATATATATATATATATATATATATAAAGGACCGATAAAAAATATTTTTTTCAAAAAGGTTTAGTGTTTTAGAAAATATCATATTATACAATTTTTTTACTATTTCTATTTTAATAAAAAAAGATGTTATATTTAATTTCTTTAATAAAATCTATTTATAAAAAGAAAGATTGATTTTAAAAAATCTAGATGAGATAGAGTAATGTAGCAATTAATAAAATTGACTTTTAATAATAGAGAGAAATTAATTTGAGTGTTTAAATTACTATAATACTCTTTTGAATGGAAAAATAATATGAGAATGCTTAAAGAAGGACAAGTGGCAAAAAGATAGGTTTAAAGAATAACATGATAGGTTTAAACACTAAAATGTATTTCAACACTTTGATATTAGGAACCATGGGTACGTTGTTAAAGAGAACAGTAAGAAACATGGCACATGTTGGGAGTCGATAATGGAGTCCTATCTGGTTTATGAACTATCCTATCATTGCTCGTTATACTTAAAAAACACATAGAAACTAGACATAATCACGTGTGAAGAAATTTTGCTCCTAAGAGCTCCCAGTATTTCTACTTATTCGGGTATCAATGATCGACTAAGTACATTCAAAGTATTGTCTCATAAGTTATCTGATAAGAGCGTGAAACAAAGATTGTTTACAAATAATGAGTTGCTTAAGATCCAATTACATGTCTTGTTGAAATGCAAAGAGGTTCAACCTTTTCTTTGCTTCTTTGAAGAATGGCTACGCCTAAGTCCACATGTTACTGACATTGGGGTGGTTTAGAATAAAAAGCACATGTTCTTTGAACGGCTACACAAACACAAATATGATCGTTTTAAAAAGTACATAACCTAATCGATATGTGTTTCTTAATTAACTGTCTTTAGTATTTCGAGCTAAGTTACCCGTCAATAGACTCAAGCGATCATTGAAATCTCTAGCACGTAGACTTGACTGTCATGTTTAATTGGTCGCATAAAGAATATTTATTTATTTGTAAGTTTTTTAAATTTCATACTTAAACACATGTTAATGGGCGGGGTCAATAATGGTTTAAGTGCGAGGGGAGTTTTTGTAGTGACTTAGAATCTGACTATTAGAATTACTCGAAGAGGTTATAGAGGCGGAACATTAAGGCATTAGATGTTGCCCTGTTGTGCAATTCAAGTGTACACAGTTTGATGTTAGCTAAGGAGCACTAATTGACCCAAAACGTGATTTGATCGACATCAATCTAAATCAAGGCTAAAGACTAACGACTTGTTCATTCTTGCATCACAAGTTGAATAAGTGTATCACAATTATCACAATTTTTATTTTGAATGGCAATGAATAGTTTAAGCTCGATCGCCTGGGTAAACCCATTGACGAAAGACCACTCACGCCCGCGAACATAGACAACGCTGGTGACGTGGCCCGCTCACCATACCAGGGGAAACTCACCACTCAAAGGCCCACTATGGTGAAATCACTAACACTTTTAGAGCATATTGCGTCAAGTGAGACTCAAACACATGACATTTACTTTGAAAAACTATGTGATGCATATTTCTAAACTAATTGATCCGGGGCTCATTGACTGACTAATTGTATTATACAATATATCATTAGATGAAAAATGATTTGATACATTAGTGGGTTGCTTTCAAGACAAAGCAAATGGGGGCATTCTAGCTACCGCAATATGTTAATGAAGTTGAGTGTGATAATAATTTAGGTGAAGAACAATTCTTTTAAATCAACAAAAGTGTAAACCACTTAGTATCTCTAGCAGTGGATGAGGCTATCAAACCTATGTGTCTCGTTGTAAACGATGTCATCAAAGCCTATAATATGACAGTAAAGATGCTAGCGACACAAAAAAAGAACTTGAAGACAGATATGATGATACAAGAAGCCCCTTGATATTCTTATATAAGTAACGGTACCGCCAAAGGTGGAGCGGCGTTCACTGTTCTTCCATGTCATCTTTTTGCTGCTACCGTGCCGCTTCCGCCCCTTTCTCTGTTACATTACCAAAATTGGGATATGCAACCATATATTTTCTTTTGATTTATTTCCGTTGAAACAATACTTGCAAATTGCAATAGTTTATAACAAGGTACTTAATATGGGCATTGTTTTTGGGCTTCTCGTAAAAAGTATATGGGCTGGGTCATGTGTTGTGGACTATAAAGTAAACCCGTCACCATGATGGGCTTCTTGGAAACACATATGACGTCATAAGATGATATGCAACCATCTTATGAATACAACTGCTTAAGCCGGACATTTTTATTTTTCTCATATCTATTTTTCAAAATCATATTTTCACAATAAATATTACAATCTTCTGTTTTAGTAAAGCAAAATAATTATCAATCACATGATTATTTCCTAAGATGTCCATATTTTCTAAGATGTCCATATTATTTGATAATGTATATTAATCAATTATATGATTTTTTTATTTTAAAACGTGTAACACACGAGCATTTAACCTAGTTGCATATAAAAGAGATACATCTAGATTACAAAAATCTAAAGTCAATTTATATTTTAACTTTCAAAATTTTCATATAAAGTATTCAATTAGTTTTATTTACGTCAAAATATACATTTTTCATAAAGAGCTAAAAATAAACAGGTTAAACGGGTCAACTTATGAACATATTAGATTGACCTAAACACGACATGTTTAACTAATCTTGTTAGCGGGTTCATTTGGAAACTAACGCAAGTATGGTTTTGTACCACTACTAAAACCTATCTAGTACCAAAAACATACTTTTATATGCGTGTATGATTTTTCATACGTTCATCATTATATTTTATTTTATAAAAGTATTAAAAATAAAAATGGTTTTCAATAATTTACCAAACATATTTTTGTTTTGATATCAAATGATTCATTGCTTTTCGATGATTAAATTCTTTAACTTAGTATCATTGAAACCTAGTTCAACAAAATACGACTTTTAAATAAAATAAGAAGTAAGTTGTTATTTTCGTCCCCGAGTTTTTGTGTGTCTTTCCATATAAAAAGTCGAGATCGAAAATAACAATTTACTCTAAAATAAGCCCATACAAAATCAACGATAACCAAATTCTACAAACCATTATGTATTTTTAAATTTGGGACCAGTTAAACCGGTCGGACCGGGAACCAATGGTTGAACCTGTTTGCGATATATTTTTTAAAAATTTTCAGTATTATTTTAAATATATTTATTAAAATACTTATAATATAATTCGTTTCTTATATCGGGCCGACCAGTGGACCGATAAAACGTCTGGTTCACTAATATTCGGTCTGGTTTTGAAAACATTGATTACTGAATTGTGATACAAAATTCGAATATTTTTTTAACAAATAAATACCAAAACAAAACTACTTCAACTTTAGTTTATTGGTCTATAAATTTTAGAATCATGTCCGCCCAATCATTTCACTCTAGTTAATTTTTTCCATGGTTTATATGAGTTGATTGTTTATTATTTAATTTCAACTGTCTTGACCCATACAAGTCTTTGTATAAACTTTTCTTTTGCTACCGGTTTCTATGCGTCTTACCTGTACAAGTCATTTACGACTTGTTAAGTTGTGGTTCGATTCAATGGTGAGCAGTGACACCTAGGTGGCTTAAAATATATGTTTGTTATTTTTTTAAAATTTTTATATAATTTTTTAAAATGTGAAATACCAAATGATGGCACCACCAACACTTGCCTAATATTCCTCTTGAAGTCTACTTCTTATAATGATAATAACCATGTCATAACATTCCTTTGTTTAATGATTATGCAAAAAATTAACCAACAATAAAAGAATTCACCATGTGATGATTGGATTGATGAAACTAAGCACACCTATCACTATGTTTTATAAGTCTTAACAAATAATAATAGTGATAGCAAATATACATTGTAAATTATCACTGGAAAAAAATAAACTTAAATCGCCTATCGTATAATATATATTGTTTAAAATTTTACATATTTAATATACAAATTTGCATATATTGTACATAAAAACTTGTAAAATTATTTTTTTGATATGTTATTAAACGTTTAATCTTTAATTACTTATACACGAGCAGGTTATATATATAAACAAAATTTGTTCAATCTTTTGTTTTGAATTTCATAACGGGAAAAAAATTGAGTTTTTATCGATTTCTTTTATTTCAAAAACTTATGAGTTTAAAATGAATTAATGCATTATTTTGTTACGAGTATTCTCGCAATATTTATTATTGTGCGTATTAAACTCCCTGAAACACATATATAACAAGTGTAAGAAACAAAAACCAAAAATACATATATGAATACATTGTGTAAACTTTTCTCATCCAAGTTTTATATTAGTTTACACAAATTTGTGAGTTGATATCTACTTTTGTTCCACTTCAGTTGCAGATTAACAATAATAAATAGTACTATTTAGCATATTATATAACATAAGTGGTTAATACAGATAAGTCTCTAGCTGCAGTTTAAAAAAGAAAAGATAAGACTCTAGTGCAATTAAAATATCAGTTTATAGCTCTAGACTCGTGGCCTCGTGCTCTAAATAACTATCGCGATATGAAATAGTTTAAAACGTTTTTTAGTGTTTCAGGTAATAACAAAAAAAATGCTTGAATAATAGAAGAAGAAAATTTCAGAAATCATGTTCGAGTGTTCTGTAAAGTTTTAATTTATAGCAATTCTTCAGTCACAAGCGATTTTAAAATCATTCTATGCTAATTGTAATCATAAAAGCATGCAAACTCGATGAATATTTCTTTATATGTTAAAATTTGTTACTTTAACCACTTCATCTTTTGGAAACAAATATTTGAGTAATAATTGGTTAAATGAATCATAAATAGATTAACATGTTGCAATAAATAAATTAAAGAGGTGATAAAGATATTAACCTTACAAAACAAATATTTTGCATTCTAATTTTTAATAGGTTGATTTGTTTAAATAAACAGGTTAAATATATAAACCAAACAATATGTGTTTAATAAACGGATTATAAATGGGTTGGGTTATACAAATACTCATTTTTGATATTGACACACACCCTCTTCTCTACCTCTCTCTATATATTTATATTTTATATATGTATAAAGAAAGATAAAAAGAATGAAAATAAATTGAGAGTTTAGAGCGGTTCACATTTTGTGTCATCATTGTGTTTATACTCTATATTTTTATATATTCTATATTCTATTTGTATTTTGATGCGATTATTCAAATATTTTCCAAAAAAAATGTTGAAAGACATTAATTATGACGACACGTTTACACAATATTGTGTCACTAATATCCACTGTGTAGATAAATTCTTCTAAAGTTCTAAGAGCATCTACATCAAGGGGGTTTTCTTTCGTCCAGTCTGAGGTGGAAAAAGCAAACGAACATCACACCATTGGAGATGAGGTTTGCTTCTGTAATTTGCTTTTCATGTCCAGAATTCCAAACCCAAGCAAACATGGGAGTGTGGAACCCACCACTATAAAACATATGTAATTTAATGTTTTAGAATTAAAGGTGATGATTTGGAAATGGAGGCGTGTTTGAAACTGTACATATTATTGGAAGAAATACAAGAGTTTTTAGTGTTTGAAAGTGGACGAGTGAAAAGTTGATGTGGCAGCTGATGTGTCACATTTGGTTTTAAAATAGAGGTTTGTTGTTGTAGATGCTCTAATGCATTATGTCCTTCCACAAACGAATATATATAATCACAAAAAAAGGGTTCTAAACATATGTTGCACATCAAAATTTTAACTTTTTATTGTAATTAAGTATCTAAAATATAAAATAATGTCTTCTTTTCTAGTTTTTATTTATATTTTTTCGTTCTATTCACCTTTACTCTTTTTCTTCTTTTCCACTTTACAAGTGTAGCAATGGATTTTTCTTAAAATATATATGCTTGAACATTCAGATAAATTGTTATAGTGAATTTTATTATCTTAATATAATACAATTTTGTAAATAATTACTATTTTTAAAAGTACATAAATTTAATACTTTATAAAAACACCTAACCTTTATTTTATATAATTGATTTTTGAAAACTCAATCGAGATAAAAAAAAGAAGAAAATAATTTAAAAATAACCAACATTAATTTACACAATAATACTAATAATCTACTAATTAGCAACTTTTTTAAAGGCAAAATTTTATTCAGCAGACCTCAAGCCGGCAAGAAGCTAGCAGAGGAAAAGAGAAACAGAAAAAGTTTATATAAAAAACATACAACAGATAAGATTACATGTTAAATCTAACCCAACTATCTCAGTTTAAGTGTTTCATTCTTGACATGCTTCTCACCTATAAATAACTTGAGCTTTTTACATCTTCAAGGAGGCCCGATATAGATGGCCTAGAGTTCTTAAAAATAATCTCGCATCCTCCAAATGCACCACATAGCAGTAAGTATGATAGCTTCTAATGCAGCCTTTTGATTTGGCACCAATGAGCTTGAGATTTGCGGACCTAATAAATCGCGAATGGAAAAGGCATATATTGGTGAAATTCGACACCATGAGCTTATATAACTCCATAACATTGTGGCGTAATAGCACGATATAAAAAGATGATCCACCGTTTCATCAAATTATTCACAAAGAGACATAATTGGGACCCGACATAGGTATATCTTTTCATGAGAGATTGCAAGGTAGGGATTCGATCTAAATCGGTTTGCCAAGCAAAAATATTAACCTTTTGAGGGACCAATTTGCACCAAGAAAAGGTAAAAGATTGAGGAGGGAGCCTTGATTTATTAAGCAGCCTTCTCAAACACTTAACTAAAAAGACCCCCTGGGTATCCCCATGCCAAACCCACATTAATTCTACTACTAATAACTATAACAATAATAATAATGACCGATTTGCTTTGTTGTACCTCGACTTCACCTTCCACCTCTAGGTGTGCACACGTACCTATCACAAAAAGTACTCATAAATTAGTATAAAATATGAATTAAATTAAAATTAAAGTAACATGTATCGTCTCGGTCATCTCACACGTACGAGTCGCTGATATCCATGATGGAAGTTATGGCAAGTTGATATTGATATACTAGTGGGTATTGTAATGTGTAAGTAGATGGCTTTAGGTTACATAGAGTCATATTAGGTAGCAACAATCATTGTATTGTTAAAAAGATATGCGGGATGGTCTGTATACTAATGTGTTAGTGAATTGTTTCGATTACATGAAAGGGAAAATATATCAAAACAAGTTATTTTGATGTTAAATTACATGTGTATCATCATTGATACATTAGTGGCCTTAGTGGGGCTTGTAGTGCTATGTCAGCAAATTGTTTTAGGTTACACAAATCAATATTATTTATAACCGATTATTTTTACACTACATTATATACCTAAATATTTGTGTACTTAATTTCATATCCCAAGCAATTATTATCTTCAAAGCTTTGATTTCAAAAAGAGAAAGTTGAAAAAAAATGTAGAATATTTACGAGATTGTTGTAAACACTATGTAATTAGAATGCAAGTCACCACCCTTGCAAATCGTGGGTAGCACTAATTTATAGATGAGAACAATTATTTAACCACCAATGTTTTAATTTTAATTTAGGCCACCAATTTCAACATACAAACAAATAGTATAGGGCTGTAAATGAACCGAACTTTCAGTGAACAATTCGTGAAACATTCGGCGGTAAGTTCGTTTACGTTCGTTCATTTAACAAAGAAACGAACATGAACAATAAATTCCGTCCGTTCGGTAAGGTGTCCGTTTACGTTCATTTATACTCGTTTACATTTGTTCATTTTCGTTTGTTTATTTTTGTTCATGTTCATTCATTAAATATTAATTTATATATTTTATAACTTTTATTTTAGTTAATATTTGTGAGCGTTTAGTAACATGTGTGTTCATATTCATGTATATGATCATTATGTCAAGCACTTAACTTTATATAGTATAAGGTTGTTTTGTGTTGGTGAATTGTACGATTTGTGTTCGTGAGCTGTTCAACTATGTTCGTGAACAAGTTCAACTCCTTAATGAACGAACACGAACACACATTTTCGTTCAGTAAACATTCACGTGAACTGTTCATGAACACTTTCAAATCTTAATGAACAAACACGAACAAGGCTCCATCTGTTTGGTTCGGTTCGGTTCGTTTACAACCTTAAAGATGAGGAGTGCATCATCAGTAATTTGATTTGATTTTTATTTCTAAACACCGACTCCAACAAGCAAGAACATCGCCCCTCGATGCAATATGAATGACGTGAGCCCGTACAAACCTAGTCCGGGCTCGTTTAACTTCGAGTCTACCTATTCCTTCATCAAACAACCACCTCTTCCTATTTATAGCAAGTATTTGTTACTATATTTAGGAACTTTAACCAGTTACCATTAATATTCGGGGTTTGAAAGACTTATCATTTATTACAAGTTTGTGTTACTATCCGTATGAGAATCTTATCCTTCAAATAACCTATGCAATACAACAAATATCCGTTGGAAAGCTTTTGCCACAAACAACAAGTGATTATTGATATTCTAGCTAGCGTCGATATGGTTAATCGGTAATTATCTCAACAATTTGGGTTATGGTTCACTGATAATCAACGACAAAATACCGACGTTTGATTTACATTTTCGTTTTCTAATTCTTTTTAATAGGTTTGATGGGTTTTGTCGTTAATCTTTGTCAGTGCTACTTATTATTTTAGTGTTGTTATATATGGTAGATATCCATTATATAAAAATATCATTATAAGAACAATACATGATGTCTAAAACTGAAAACTCACCACAAATGTTTCAATTAAACAAACATGTATATGTATTTAGATGACAAACCTCGTATATAAGACGATAATTAAAAACATTTATCGTCAACTTAATCCTTCTAGTTGTTATGTTTAACAAGCTAATTAACATAAAATAATCACTATTTATTATTTATTTATGTTTTTATATATACTTATATATAAAACTAATTCTTATTTATATAACATTTATATATTTTATCGGTAATTTTACTATATATATACACACTCACACACACATGCACATATGAGTATATATATGTATGTATTATAATGGAGAAAACAAACTAGTAGTGACATAATTTTTAATGAAAATAACTATAAATATAGGAAAAAGTTGAATTGAAAAAAACAAAGGTTTATATGATTTTTATATAACTAACATCTAAATTATTTGTAAAAATATCAAGTTCATCGTGCTTCAAAATTTTAAGATAGTTTCCCGAGCTATAATACCTATTTGTTCAAAACAACACTATTTAATTGATTAAAAACAACCACTAGCCTAGTGTTAAAAGATACATGTCTTGTTGGAATTTTGAACACAAAATAACTATATATATATATATTTTTTATATAAATAGTTATTTATTTATTGTGTCTTGTTTTGTAACGAACTATACCGTGTCCAAACTGAAGTTAAGATAAATTAGATATCGATGCTCGAAGTTGAGTGGTCGGAATAAAGAAAGTAAAACTTGGGTGATTATAGTAGAAAATTGTTGCAATTTCTTGCATTATGTTAATAAAACCATGTATTGACTAACATGGATGTTTTATGTTTTGACCAAGTCTTTTAATAAATATTATGAATGTTTATTATGGATCATAATTTCTATTAAAATTGATATTAAACATGTCATGAATAAAATGAGAGTTTTAATTTGGTTTTATAAAACATTTCCTAAATCAAATGGAAGTTTTGATTGTGAATCACAAAACTCACATTAATGTGAAGTCTTTAGCATGAGTATATAAACAAACTCATGATGAGAAAAGAAAAGAAGAAGAAGA
Source organism: Flaveria ramosissima (assembly GCA_025215565.1). Lineage (NCBI taxonomy): Eukaryota > Viridiplantae > Streptophyta > Magnoliopsida > Asterales > Asteraceae > Flaveria > Flaveria ramosissima. The sequence goes on along the minus strand of CM046044.1, from coordinate 38,028,485 downwards.
AGAAGAAATTTATTTTCTTGAGTGTCGACAAGTTTTATAGAAATTTAGAGATGAGCACTCTCTAAATTCTTCTTCCTATACCATCATCTTTAACCTTTTTCCATATAAGATCATAACACATATTTTACCCGGTGATCTCTCGAGCCCGAGGCACTCTCCGGCAGTACATACTGCTTTGGCTGTTGTACCCTAGGAAACAGACGCGTTGTTTTGAGTAGAGACGCGAAATCTGTTTTAAGGGACCCATGTCTAACACGATCCTCAGCCATAACTGTCACTTTTGTTTGTTAATTGTTGCAGTCAAGGGGTATAGTTGAAGATTCGAACATGATGAAGACTCGTGTCAAGAATGTTATATGAAGACTCATTGGAGTATATACTAAAGACGAATGTTCGAATCAAGTTTGGTACATAAATATTGTTTATATTTATTTTCTAGTCGTATTTGTAAACGGTATTGTATTATAATATTTCCCATGGCTACCGAGAGCATTTTTAGAGATTGTATCATTATGCTATCTATATTCTTGCAATATTTCTTAACCTATGACATGAATTGCCTCTTAAAAGTTGCTTTTATACGTATGTATAAATTCATGAGAACTCACCAACATTATATGTTGACTTTATTTTTTACATGTTTCAGGATTGCTATTTGAGGACTTTTTCATGCATATATAGGACGTGGACCTAGTTTAATCAAAGATCTTATTTTTGTTGTTTGAATCTTGATTGTATTGTAATGATTTATTTGTTTAGTATTATTCAATGAAAATAACATTTAATATTATTTCAGCTTATTTAATTCCATGAGCTATAAACAATCGTTTCACATTCGTCTGCCCCGATGATTCCGCCGTCGGTCGGGGTGTGACATATTATAACGTTCAAATTGATTTTGAGGGAAATAATTTTAAACGTCAATGATATAATATTTATAAAATATATAACTTTAAACGGACAGGGCAATAAGAGATTTGCATGGGAAACAACTTAATAGTTGTTGAATTGTTTTATGTATCGAAGATGAGACATCAAATGTCATACCATATCATGAGATCGAAAATATGATAAGTGTATCATGAGATCGAAAATATTATAAGTGAGATTAAATACACAAGTATGAGATATACCGATAAACTTCATTTGAAGTTATCATAAAAATTCACAAGTGTGGATAGATCTACATATGAAAGCAATATGTTATCTTTAATGAATTTAGCTAAATTCATTCTGAAAGATCTAAATGTAGATGTCTCTACCATTTTAATATTGTTAGAGATATGTGGAGGATTTTTGTTTCGTTTGAGAAAGTATCCTAGTTATACATAGCTTAAAGGGAACAACAATACATGTGTGCCAATAACTCCAGACAAACTATATGAATTGCATATTATTTAGTGTCAATGTGTTTGACTCTGTCTTAATGTAATATTTATTATAGACGAGTTTCATTTATCTTGTTAATGATAAATGTGTTCACCAAAATGAATTGAATCAAGACTTATTACTAAGTCTTTATAAGTCAAATGGAAGATAGTGCCATTTGCACTTCGCACACTCGCACTGCTATGCTTGAAAGTCGGTTGAGTAGTTTTGAAAGATGCTACCGAAATCTTGGTCTTAACTCAATGCCAACTACTGAAGTGTGTGTACGCTAGATTGGTACCGAGCTTGCCTTTGAGTTGCTACCAACCTATTGTGGTAATGTCGAGTTCCGGCAGTTGCTACCGACTGGCTGCAGCTTAGTTGGTGCTGAGGTGGCTACCGGGTCTAGGGTTATGACTGGTGACTTTCCTGTGAATAGAGGTTTAAAGGAAAACGAGTTACGTTCCTAAACCGAATGATGACGAATAAGTCTCATGATTTGTGTATAATAATATATGGATATGGACAAGGGATAGTGTGTTATTCCTTAAAGCTGTGAAGGATCAGAATGATGCATCTTTTGTTCACATGCTAAAGTACTGTAGTCTAAAGCATGCTAGCCTAGTACTTATCAATTATGATGCTCTAAGGAGGTCAATTATGTATAGACAGAGTTGAAAGAGGATACTCGTTTGGTTCAAGGAGGTTTATATAACCTATAGAAAACTTTTTAACTAGATAATGTTATCTAGTATACAAAGCCTAACGAGGAGGACTCAGTTTTCTAGGTTTGTCCGATATCAAACCTCACTTTGAAATCAAATTGCAAGAAATATGGGGGACAGGCCATTTTAGAAACAATCCTTTAGGGTATGTAGAAATGGTTTTGTGAGAAGTTTTCTCAAACCTATTTAGAAAGGGAGAACTTTTCATTACCCCATATTGATGTTATCCAATAACACTTAAATGTGAGGGTTTCTTGCATTTGAAAATAAAATGTTAGCAATATGGATTTTGACAATCCAAAGATATTGCAAACCCATGATCTAGTGTAGTACACAAAGGTCATAAGAAGTCTATGATAGACTCGGATTCTAATTGGCTAGATTTAGAATCTTGATAGATGTCTACTACCAAAGGCATAAAGGAGATGTGTTTGTCTTGAAATAAGAATTGTATTCTTCAAATACACTTAAAAGTTTTACAATAACCATTATTAACTTACGAGTTAAGAACACATCATAAAAGGTTATCTCGATTGAAGTTATCTATATCGACTTGACGAAGTGATAGATAATAATTTTGGATCCAACAACCTGCGGGTTGAAACAAGACGAGATAGGGAGAAATTGGACTAAAGCCTGTAGGGAAAGGGGAATATGAGGGAAACCTAACCTAGTTGACTGGAGATCCCAAGATCTAGGTTCAATAGGACAACTTTATCATATGGCCAACGGATTCAGTATATGGGAGTACCCTAAAACTAAAAGGGAGTCACGAACTTCCTAGTCCATTTACTCTGGGGGAGTACCCCGAACCAGTGACCAAAGGAAGGTTAAGCATATTCAGGTTAAATGATTGTGGGAATCAATATAACCATGACGATTTTAATGATTCATGGAATCACCTATGTTAGAGAGAAGTGGGATCGCTTCGAATGGATTTGTGGGGAGGCGCAAATCTTAGAGCTCTAGCAGAACCAGGATAGTGCATGACCATAACTGTCACACCCCCGCTAAAAGCGGAAACACGGGGATGTAACGAGAATGGGATCGTCATAACACATGGTAAGCGATAGAGAGCAATATATATAAATGATGACATGCGTGTCATGACGACACCCGACAACAAGGAGACTTGTGTCGTGTTTAGTCAATGTCCACAACACATAGCCATAAACAACATAATGATAATAACATGTATACACATAAGATGATAATGTAAATGTTAATTCCCACAACCCGGGAACAAGTTCAAATGTAGTTAATTGTTTGCATGCGTTCACATTGTTCAAAAGATTGTTTATCAAAACGAGCTAAGTCCCAAAAATGCATCCTAGGGTCTCCACTAAGGCAGCACACCTAGATTCCTGGACTTGCATGTTCACCTGAAAAGATATGCTTAAAACGGTCAACAAAACTGTTGGTGAGCTCGCAGGTTTATGTGATAAAAATGTAAGTGATGCTGTATATAATAACGCGTCGGAATACCGTGAATACAGTTATTACACAAGTAAATATCACATGACATGAGCTTTGCAACCAAACCTAGCGACGTACACTAAGAAATTGTCGGCATATATTCACCCAAGGGCCCGTTCCTGGCCACTGATGGTACCAACTAGTATACCATCGAACGAGGGTGGGGGTGTCAACCCAGTAGTACTACCAATACCTAACCGTCGGTTCCCACACTGGAATTAAATAGTTGCAAAGATAGAACCACACAGCAGACCCAAGCATGTATCAAATAGTACTTGCAACACAGTATCACGTTGATTCCTTGTATGTAAAATGTATGTAAGTGTACAGCATAAAAATTGTGTAAGCATACTTTTCCCCCAATTTGTAAATGATTGAAATATTGTATAAATGTGAAAAGGGGCCACGAAACTCACTTGTTAAGTGGTAAGTATGTATGAGCGTTGTATCCCAAATGTTGAATGCAAATAAACAGTCAAACACCTATTGACAGTTATTGTATAGCATTAATGATATGTTATATGTATAAGCGCGCAACAATGATGGGTCGGTTCGGGTCGTATCGGATGGGTCACGCACAACACACACAGACTGACACACGTACTAGACCTTATGTAGATTCAAGTACAAGACATTGTCGCCACCAATGATGATATTTAAGTAAAAGTATTGTTGTTATCGAAGAATATTGAATAAGTGTCAATAGTTATAAGTCAATTTAGTCGTTCGTAAAGCGTTAGTTTAATTTGCTCAAAATAGTTTCTGTGCCCTTTCTCACGTTGACTTTAATCTTTGTGGCCAAACAATGGCATAATTGTGTTAGTGTTACCTCGACACCACACGACATACTCACGCCACGCACAAGGGTCAAACACAACAATTTCAGTCGCATACAAGGCCAGACGCACGACTCAACCTCCATTCGTGCGAATCAACCCTCAATCGTGCGAATCAGCTTCATTCGTACGATTGAGCTTTCATTCGTATGATTGGCCTTCAGTCGTACCACACAACACCCAATCGCACGACTCAACTTCCATGCGCACGAATCAACCTTCAATCGTGCGAATTAGCTACTTTCGTACGACTGAACCTTCATTCGTGCGATTGGACCCCAGTCGTGCGAATCACATTCATTCGCACACATTCAGTCGGTCACCTGACTCAATCGCACACAATCACTCAATCGCATGACTCATTCGCATACACTCATTCGCACGCATGACTCAATCGCACACAGACACTCAGTCGCACAACTCAGTCGCACAACTTGCCCAGTCGCACAACTCAGTCGCGCGATTGACTCAGACGCATGATCCCGTCGCACGACCCACTCAGTCGCACGGCTCAATCGCATGGATGACCCAGTCGCCCAATCTGCAGAATCGCGACTGTGGTCGGGGTGAGCAGTCCCCGAGCTGCTCAAAACACGGGTTTTACACCACCTAGACCTCCAGAAACACTCAACAAACATGTACAAGCATAAAACACAAGCAAAGAGACCCCACACGCACCCATACGACCTTGTGTGTTCGGGTTGAACCCGAACACCCGAAACCCTAGTTTGGACAGCCGTGAAAAGGCTCTGAAATGGTCAACCAAAGACAACTACCTGCTAGAGAGGGGTAGTGTATGTTGTAGACGGTGTCAAGACGAAGAAAACGTGACCTCTCGGGTCGGATTTGGTGCTAGAATGGAGTTTTTGTGTGTGTGAAGAGATGAAGATGAAGAAGATGATAGAAATGGGGGTTTAGGGCTGGAATATGGGTATTTATACCCAGCCCAAGTTTCCAAAATTACAAGTTTAGTCCCTGCACTTAACCCCCGAGTTTTCCCAAGTTTTGTTCGGTTGAAAAACGACTTTGTTAGGTGTTTTATATTAATTGTAAAAGTTCATTTAAGGTTATTATGACTGAAGAAATGGTTATATTAAAACATTTATTATATTTATAAAATGATATATTTAGCGTTTTCAAAAATGGAAGTTTTAATGGTCTTTTAAGGTTCACACACGATTTTAAAACGAATGCACACACAACGATAATATCGCACACATGATATCCACATAATGAGTCAAATAATGGTGAGGAATGACCAAGTATATAAAAGATGACGGACAAACTCGTCAATTGACGGACCTTGAAGTGACGGATGTCACAGTATCCCCCAGTTGAGAGAATTTCGTCCCGAAATTCAGCTGGAGTTAGGCCCAAGAGCGTCATCCTCGAAAAGATGTGGATATTTAAGTTTCATCTGATCTTCACGTTCCCATGTAAACTCTGGCCCTCGTTTTGAATTCCACCTTACGCGAACAATAGGTATCCTACTGCGCTTCAGTTGCTTGACCTTTCGATCCATGATCTCAATGGGTTCTTCAACAAAATGAAGCTTGTCGTCAATCTTGATTTCCTCAATTGGCACGTGAAGGGATTCATCGGCCAAACATTTCTTGAGGTTTGACACGTGAAAAGTATCATGTACACCGCTAAGCTCTTGTGGCAACCTTAACCGGTAAGCCACTGGACCGATCCTTTCAGTGATCTCAAATGGTCCAACGTATCTTGGGGCTAACTTCCCTTTCTTTCCGAATCGAACGACTCCTTTCCAAGGGGAAACTTTGAGTAACACACGATCCCCAACATTGAATTCTAGAGGCTTCCGACGATTGTCGGCGTAGCTCTTTTGGCGATCTCGCGCGGCTTTAAGTCGATCTTTGATTTGGAAAATCTTGTCTGTTGTCTCTTGGATGATCTCTGGGCCTGTCAGTTGACTTTCACCAATTTCGGCCCAACAAACGGGAGATCTGCATTTTCTTCCATACAACGCTTCAAATGGTGCGCATCCAATGCTTGTATGGTAGCTGTTGTTGTAAGAGAACTCAATCAACGGCAGATGAGCATCCCAACTACCACCAAAATCGATTACACACGCTCTCAACATGTCTTCTAGCGTCTGTATAGTTCGTTCACTTTGGCCATCTGTTTGAGGGTGATAGGCTGTACTCATGTCTAGTCGAGTACCCATCGCTTTCTGCAGCGTCTGCCAAAAACGTGAAGTGAATCTGCTATCACGGTCGGATATGATTGACACCGGTACCCCGTGCCGTGTCACGACCTCTTTGATGTACAATCTCGCCAACTTATCCATCTTGTAATCTTCTCGGATAGGCAAGAAATGTGCTGACTTCGTCATTCGATCAATAATGACCCATATCGAGTCATGACCGCTGGTTGTTCTAGGGAGTTTGGTAATGAAATCCATAGCTATGTTCTCCCATTTCCACTCGGGAATTTCAGGTTGCTGTAATAATCCCGATGGCTTTTGATGTTCGGCTTTGACTTTCGAACACGTCAAGCATTGACTGACGTATAAGGCAATGCCTTTCTTCATACCTGGCCACCAGTACAGATCCTTAAGATCATGATACATCTTGTCTGCACCAGGATGAATAGAATATCGCGTCTTGTGGGCTTCATCCATGACTAAGGTTCGAACACCTCCCCATTTGGGTACCCATATGCGATCCATGAAGTACTGAATACCATCATCCTTGCGAATCATCTGTTTATCTAACCCCCGGAACTCTTCTCCCGCAAGGTTTTCTTCTTTCAATGCCTCGCTCTGTGCGATTTGAATCTGAGCTTTTAAGTTGGTTTGAATGGTCAATCCCAACGCTCGTGCACGTAGCGGTTTCACACGTTCTTACGGCTTAAGGCATCAGCCACCACATTAGCTTTCCCCGGATGATACCGGATTTCACAATCGTAGTCGCTAAGAAGCTCTACCCAACGTCGTTGGCGCATGTTGAGTTCCTTCTGATCCAAAATATGTTGAAGGCTTTTATGATCAGTGAAGATGATGCATTTGGTGCCATACAAGTAATGCCTCCAAATTTTGAGTGCAAATACTACAGCGCCCAACTCAAGATCATGAGTGGTGTAGTTCTTTTCGTGCACTTTAAGTTGTCGCGAAGCGTAGGCAATCACTTTATCTTTCTGCATCAATACACATCCCAATCCTTGATGTGATGCATCGCAGTAAACCACAAAATCATCGGTTCCGTCTGGGAGAGACAGTATTGGCGCGTTGCACAACTTATCCTTCAACGTTTGGAACGCTTGTTCCTGTGCAAATCCCCAGTCAAACTTCTTGTCTTTCTGAGTAAGCAGGGTCAATGGCTGCGCGATCTTTGAGAAATTCGCGATTAAGCGACGATAATAACCGGCCAATCCTAAGAATTGCCGTATCTCTGATGGTGTCTGGGGCGTATCCCATTTCTTCACCGCTTCGATCTTGCCGGGATCAACGTGAATCCCGTCCTCATTAACCACATGACCCAAAAACTTCACTTCTCGCAGCCAAAACTCACACTTTGAGAACTTGGCGAAAAGTTTCTCTTCGCGTAGCAGCTCCAGAATAGCCCGTAGATGTTCTACATGATCCTCCTTTGATCGGGAATAGATAAGTATATCGTCTATGAACACGATCACGAACTTATCCAAGTATGGTTTGCACACCCGATTCATTAGATCCATGAAAACAGCTGGTGCGTTAGTCAATCCGAACGGCATGACCAAGAACTCATAATGCCCATAACGAGTCCTGAACGCAGTCTTCGGTATGTCGTCTTCGAAAACCCTTAGCTGATGATAACCGGAACGCAGATCGATCTTTGAAAAATACGAAGCTCCTTGCAGCTGATCAAATAAATCGTCGATCCTGGGGAGAGGATATCGGTTCTTCACCGTTAACTTGTTCAGTTCACGGTAATCGATGCACATGCGGAACGATCCGTCCTTCTTCTTGACAAATAGTACCGGCGCTCCCCACGGTGAATGACTCGGTCGAATAAAACCTTTCTCCAGTAGTTCCTGTAATTGACTAGACAACTCTTGCATCTCGGATGGTGCTAGTCGATATGGCGTTTTCGCTTCCGGTGTAGCTCCAGGAACCAACTCAATACGGAATTCCACCTGTCGTGGAGGAGGTAAACCAGACAAGTCATCTGGAAATACTTCTGGGTAATCCCGTACCACTGGAATATCCACAGTTTCCTTTCCTCGTCTTTCTTTTCAACTACATGAGCCAGAAAAGCGTAGCACTGCTTTCGTAGACTCTGGCGTGCTTTCATGCAGGAAATCAACTTTAAGCTCTTACCCGGTCGTTCTCCCTGAACCTTGAGTACTTCCCCGTTTGGCATAGGGATACGTACTACTTTGTCTCGACAGACAATCTCTGCTCCATTCTGCGACAACCAATCCATACCCACGATGACATCGAAGCTTCCTAACTCAAATGGTATCAAATCTATGTCGAATGTATGATCCTCCAACGTCAACGAACACTTCCTAATAATCTCATCGGCCTGAGCAACTCTACCATTGGCCATTTCTACAGAGTAGCTAGTTTCTAGCCTACTAGGACTCAAATCAAGTAATTGCACAAACTCAGTAGATATGAAACTATTATCTGCTCCAGTATCAAATAATATAGATGCGAAGTGATGATTGAGTAAGTGCGTACCCGTGACAACATTCGGGTCCTGACGAGCATCATTGGCTCCAATGACGAATGCACGTCCCCGAGCTGCATTCCCCTGAGTAGCCGGGCCTTGATTCCCAGCGATAGCCAATACCTGCTGCTGGTTGTTCCCCTGTTGACCCGGTGCCCGATTTAGCCTGGGGCACATATTCCTGTAGTGATCGGGGCTCCCACACTCAAAGCAAGCCCTTGCATTCCCAGCGGGGTTAACCGCGTTGACGGGTGCTACAAGATTTGGTGCAGTTCTGCAATCTCTGGCAAAATGACCCGGGCGCTTACAGTTAGCGCACACCCGGCACTGCGTCCCTGGGGGATGATGATAATTGCACCTGTCACATTTGGGGTGCGGCCCCACATACTCTCTTCTGGCCTGAGACACGGCCACGAAATTCCTGGTCGGCTTAGACCTCTTCTCAAACCTTCCGGCACTCGACCGGCTCGATTCTCCAACATCTTTCCTCTTCTCGGCCCCTCGGCCCAAAACACCTGTTCTAACCATCTCGTCAGTTAGAGCGCCAGCTTTCAGAATTGCGCTCTGAATAGTAGGAGGAGCGGCTGCTGTGACCATAGCTCTAATTTGAGGCGCGAGTCCCCAAATATACCTTTCAATCCTCTTTGATTCCGGCGTGACTAGATGCGGAACCAATCTTGCAAGCTCATGAAAACGATCAGTATAAGCTGCATGCCCTGCCCCCACCATAGCATGATTCCAAAACTCATGCTCCAGCTTCTGCATCTCGTTGAGAGGGCAGTATTCCTCGGTGATCAAAGCTTTGAACTCGTCCCACGACATTTGCATCGCGGACTCTCTTCCTCGAGCTTGAATCTGAGTGTTCCACCAGGTTAGGGCTTTACCCTGTAGCGAACAAGTAGCATACTTGATCCTCTGGCTGTCGAGGCACTCACTGATGTCAATCACTGCCTCCATCTTTTCCAACCACCTGGTCAGGGCTATCGCCCCACCTTTCCCATCGAATTCCCTTGGCTTACAAGCCACGAACTCCTTGTACGAGCATCCCCGACGAGCATTAACCACTCCAGTTTCGATACCGGCAGTACCACCATTTCCGGTTTCCTGGTTGCTCTCGTTTCCAGTCGGGTTCCCGTTTCCCGTTTCAGTTTCAATCCCACCTTGGGCTCCATCATCGTTGCCACCATCCCCGTGAGGGTGGTGTTGTTGGAGTGCGTCGCTCACTTGGGCCACTATAGTAGGAATAAGCGCGGCCAATTGCTGAGCGATCAGGGCTGCCATGTCGGCGTTCCCTGTTCCTTGACTGTTACTGGCAGGAGCATCGTTTGTTCTTGGTGCTCTGCCTCTGCCTCGGCCTCTGCCCCTTGGGGCTTCACTCCCGCCACTACTGCTACGGGTGACTCTTCGAGGCGGCATGTTCTAATCATAAAAGAGGTAACATATAACTTTAGTCACCATATGATACAAATGTATTCCACTTATCAAATTCCAAAGTTCATGTTCAGGTCGGCCAGACCACCATGCAGCCCATTTCAAGCATATTCTCGGTATACCGGTGATGTTTATATATAGGGTTCCCCGCAGCGTTCCCACCACACCCACGATGTACCGAGAATGATGCCTGATCCGGTTACATGACATCCGACGTTCCTTTACATCATATCCATAATAATCCATCATAACAGTTGTAATCCATGTATACAATCACGTTTAGTCTAACGGAGGTTGTCTATTTCCTCATTCTTCGAGGTTTCAGACATATTCCTCCTTAGAGTTATCTCAATGTCCAAGGTCAAGCACAATAGTATGATCTGTGTAGATTACTTCGGGTTAATACCCGGATCTGATAAGCTAACTCGGCGCGCAGAGGGAACGGAAGATCCAATAGAAGTATTCCCATAAAAGAGTGAGTACAAGGGCTCTCTCATAGGGTAGAATGATCACATAACAAATAGATGAGCAAATCAAGCAGCGAGGAACACATACACGAGATATAATATGCATACAAGCCTTAGCATGCAAATCTACATGAAGGTTCCTAGGTTATAGTCTAGGTCAAGCGTATTGCCTAATTCTCTATAACCAATGGCTCTGATACCAATCTGTCACACCCCCGCTAAAAGCGGAAACACGGGGATGTAACGAGAATGGGATCGTCATAACACATGGTAAGCGATAGAGAGCAATATATATAAATGATGACATGCGTGTCATGACGACACCCGACAACAAGGAGACTTGTGTCGTGTTTAGTCAATGTCCACAACACATAGCCATAAACAACATAATGATAATAACATGTATACACATAAGATGATAATGTAAATGTTAATTCCCACAACCCGGGAACAAGTTCAAATGTAGTTAATTGTTTGCATGCGTTCACATTGTTCAAAAGATTGTTTATCAAAACGAGCTAAGTCCCAAAAATGCATCCTAGGGTCTCCACTAAGGCAGCACACCTAGATTCCTGGACTTGCATGTTCACCTGAAAAGATATGCTTAAAACGGTCAACAAAACTGTTGGTGAGCTCGCAGGTTTATGTGATAAAAATGTAAGTGATGCTGTATATAATAACGCGTCGGAATACCGTGAATACAGTTATTACACAAGTAAATATCACATGACATGAGCTTTGCAACCAAACCTAGCGACGTACACTAAGAAATTGTCGGCATATATTCACCCAAGGGCCCGTTCCTGGCCACTGATGGTACCAACTAGTATACCATCGAACGAGGGTGGGGGTGTCAACCCAGTAGTACTACCAATACCTAACCGTCGGTTCCCACACTGGAATTAAATAGTTGCAAAGATAGAACCACACAGCAGACCCAAGCATGTATCAAATAGTACTTGCAACACAGTATCACGTTGATTCCTTGTATGTAAAATGTATGTAAGTGTACAGCATAAAAATTGTGTAAGCATACTTTTCCCCCAATTTGTAAATGATTGAAATATTGTATAAATGTGAAAAGGGGCCACGAAACTCACTTGTTAAGTGGTAAGTATGTATGAGCGTTGTATCCCAAATGTTGAATGCAAATAAACAGTCAAACACCTATTGACAGTTATTGTATAGCATTAATGATATGTTATATGTATAAGCGCGCAACAATGATGGGTCGGTTCGGGTCGTATCGGATGGGTCACGCACAACACACACAGACTGACACACGTACTAGACCTTATGTAGATTCAAGTACAAGACATTGTCGCCACCAATGATGATATTTAAGTAAAAGTATTGTTGTTATCGAAGAATATTGAATAAGTGTCAATAGTTATAAGTCAATTTAGTCGTTCGTAAAGCGTTAGTTTAATTTGCTCAAAATAGTTTCTGTGCCCTTTCTCACGTTGACTTTAATCTTTGTGGCCAAACAATGGCATAATTGTGTTAGTGTTACCTCGACACCACACGACATACTCACGCCACGCACAAGGGTCAAACACAGCAATTTCAGTCGCATACAAGGCCAGACGCACGACTCAACCTCCATTCGTGCGAATCAACCCTCAATCGTGCGAATCAGCTTCATTCGTACGATTGAGCTTTCATTCGTATGATTGGCCTTCAGTCGTACCACACAACACCCAATCGCACGACTCAACTTCCATGCGCACGAATCAACCTTCAATCGTGCGAATTAGCTACTTTCGTACGACTGAACCTTCATTCGTGCGATTGGACCCCAGTCGTGCGAATCACATTCATTCGCACACATTCAGTCGGTCACCTGACTCAATCGCACACAATCACTCAATCGCATGACTCATTCGCATACACTCATTCGCACGCATGACTCAATCGCACACAGACACTCAGTCGCACAACTCAGTCGCACAACTTGCCCAGTCGCACAACTCAGTCGCGCGATTGACTCAGACGCATGATCCCGTCGCACGACCCACTCAGTCGCACGGCTCAATCGCATGGATGACCCAGTCGCCCAATCTGCAGAATCGCGACTGTGGTCGGGGTGAGCAGTCCCCGAGCTGCTCAAAACACGGGTTTTACACCACCTAGACCTCCAGAAACACTCAACAAACATGTACAAGCATAAAACACAAGCAAAGAGACCCCACACGCACCCATACGACCTTGTGTGTTCGGGTTGAACCCGAACACCCGAAACCCTAGTTTGGACAGCCGTGAAAAGGCTCTGAAATGGTCAACCAAAGACAACTACCTGCTAGAGAGGGGTAGTGTATGTTGTAGACGGTGTCAAGACGAAGAAAACGTGACCTCTCGGGTCGGATTTGGTGCTAGAATGGAGTTTTTGTGTGTGTGAAGAGATGAAGATGAAGAAGATGATAGAAATGGGGGTTTAGGGCTGGAATATGGGTATTTATACCCAGCCCAAGTTTCCAAAATTACAAGTTTAGTCCCTGCACTTAACCCCCGAGTTTTCCCAAGTTTTGTTCGGTTGAAAAACGACTTTGTTAGGTGTTTTATATTAATTGTAAAAGTTCATTTAAGGTTATTATGACTGAAGAAATGGTTATATTAAAACATTTATTATATTTATAAAATGATATATTTAGCGTTTTCAAAAATGGAAGTTTTAATGGTCTTTTAAGGTTCACACACGATTTTAAAACGAATGCACACACAACGATAATATCGCACACATGATATCCACATAATGAGTCAAATAATGGTGAGGAATGACCAAGTATATAAAAGATGACGGACAAACTCGTCAATTGACGGACCTTGAAGTGACGGATGTCACAATAACGGACACGACAATGAGAGGATGTGCCCGACTAGGGAGAGTCTTGTGTGAATGTATATTGTCGTCTACACCAAACGGGCTCTGTTCAAAGACATCGCGTCTACACACCACAGTAGGCTAAAGATGCTTCACAAAGGAAGGTTCAATGGGAACACCTACCTATCCTGCAAGACTCAACTGTCGAGTTTTCATTGGGATTTTTGTGTGTTTTGATCGATCTCCATTCATGTGGGGGATTGTTGGAATTTTGGATTCAAAATAATTATATTTATATATTTTTTATATAAATAGTTATTTATTTATTGGTTTATCGTTTTGTAACGAACTATATCGTGTCCAAACTGAAGCTAAGATGAATTAGATATCGATGCTCGAAGTTGAGTGATCGGAATGAAGAAAGTAAACTTGGGTGATTATAGTAGAAAATTGTTGCAATTTCTTGCATAATGTTTATAAAACCATGTATTGACTAACATGGATGTTTTATGTTTTGACCAAGTCTTTTAATAAATATTATGAATGTTTATTATGGATCATAATTTTTATTAAAATCGATATTAAACATGTAATGAATAAAATGAGAGTTTTTATTTGGTCTCATAAAACATTTCATAAATCAAATGGAAGTTTTGATTGTGAATCATAAAACTCACATTAATGTGAATTCTTTAGCATGAGTATATAAACAAATTCATGATGAGAAAAGAAAAGAAGAAGAAGAAATTTATTTTCTTGAGTGTCAACAAGTTTTATAGAAATTTGGAGATGAGCACTCTCTAAATTGTTCTTCCTACACCATCATCTTTAACCTTTTTCCATATAAGATCATAACAGATATTTTACCCGGTGATCTCTCGAGCCCAAGGCACTCTCCGGCAGTACATACTGCTTTGCCTGTTGTACCTTGGGAAACAGACGCGTTGTCTTGAGTAGAGACGCGAAATTTGTTTTAAGGGACCCGTGTCTAACACGATCCTCAGCCATAACTGTCAATCTTTTGTTTGTTAATTGTTGCAGTCAAGGGGTATAGTTGAAGATTCGAACGTGATGAAGACTCGTGTCAAGAATGTTATATGAAGACTCGTTTGAGTATATACTAAGACGGATGTTCGAATCAAGTTTGGTACATAAATATTGTTTATATTTATTTTCTAGTCGTATTTGTAAACGGTATTGTATTATAATATTTCCCATGGCTACCGAGAGAATCGTTAGAATTACTATTTTTTAATATAAAAGTGAACCTATTTCCTACATGTCTCTCATTCTTAAAATGATGGGTTCAAAATTCACCTGAAGCAAGCATGTAAAGTATATTTAATTTTAAAATTATATAAGAGTAAATTAGGGTTTTTTTTTAAATTTAACCAGTCAAACTTTTCATCTTGTAACATCTAAGAATTCTAATTTATGTTTAACTATAACCCTAGTAAATTAGAAATTTAGTAAACATAAAAATACGCAAACATTATTTTGGATTTATATATACACAACTCCAATTGTTTTTTGGTTGCGTGAGTTGCAAAAAAAATTGGTTTGATGACCAAACATGATTATAGTTTACTTTTATTTTAATAAAATATAACTTAAATAGAGTAGAAGTATTTGGTCGGCCAATCACCGGTGTGTACTCATATTGTAGTTGCGTATTTGACAACTAATTTATACTTTTTTAACAAATAAAAATATTAGCTAGTGACTTGTCAAATTTAGTTTATTTCAAAAGATATAGTTTAATTCGTATCATTCATCTTAATTTACCACTAGACACAACGCCTACGTATGTCATGTTCTGGTTTTTAAGATTGAGCTTCATTTGCATTTGCTTCCCTCAAATTTATTTTTGTAACATTAAAAATTTTTATTTCGTACACATGTAAAGAGTATAAACTAACATCAACATGGTTGTAACTATTTAAACATAAACTTTATTATGCATGGTGTATGTAGTTTTATAGTTTAGACAATATGTATGGTTATCAGTGGCGAATCCAGAAATTTTTTAATGTGGGGCGGAGACTTTTAAGGGTAATTTGGCTATCACAATACAATATATTTTTTGGTTCGATTCGGGTCAGATCGGGTCGGATCCGGTTCATTACCGAAAAACATCGTTAAAATGGTCCTTAAAATCTTGTATTTTCATATATATCAAGAACTACATTAAAGCAATTATACTTATAGGAATGATTATATATGATGTTTAAAACAATTATCTCATAAAAGTGATGATATATAATATGTCTAAAACAATTATACTTATCGCTAAAATGGTTCTAAAACTCTTTAATACCGATGATGTTTAACATGTTTAATAATAATGTCGGCCAATATAAATTTAGCTTGCATAATAATCAAAAATATTTGTCTCGATATAAATTTTTTTCTTCCTACTAACTACTTGATTATTTGAGTGTGTAAGTACTAAAAATTTACTAGGTTATATACCCCGGTTAGCGAGAAAATATGATTCGTTGAACTGTAACCCTATTGTAGTTTCATCCCCGACAATATGTGTGCGACATTATTGTTTTCTCTTCAGTTTTAAAAGTTCAAGTGGGGCGATTACAAAATTTTAAGGGGGGCGGTCGGGATTTTTCCATATGCATAACACTGAAAAATTTTCATTTAGGGTGGACGGTTGCCCTCCTTCCTCAATATGTAGATACGCCCCTGATGATTATAATGTTTTTTCTTGGCTCTAGGTCTTTTTGGGTAGGGAGTAAAAATAATATTTAATCTAAAAAGTATAAGAATGGTTTCGAACCTGACATGTGTCTTACTATTGTTTTAAAGAGGATGGAGGATGGCATTTTAATAATTGTGTCAAAAACATTAGTTTATTGTGTCTAGCTAATACGTTCATTGTGTCATATATAAGTTCATTGTATCATATTTTACATCATTTGTTATGTGTATTAATCGTTGTGTTTTACGTTTTAGATCATTTTGTGTTATTTTTGTCATTGTTTTTATAAATTATAAACTTGTTATCTATTATTGTATTTTACAACTAGAAGACACAATGATCCCCTATGGTATGTAAAAACAGATCAATCTAGCCTATGGTATCGAGTCATCTCATCATTGCATTTCAACTTAAGATCTCATCATCTGATCCCCTTAAAAAGCTAGCATCACAGGTCGCTAAAAGTAAATTTGCTCCATTGGAAAAGAACTAGTGAGTATGTCTATTAAGCTAAGAGACTTTCTACGTTGCTCAATTGGAGATGGTAAATGGGTTCTCTTCTGGTTTGATTTGTGGGCGGGAAATTTACCTCTTTGTGAGGCTTTCCCTTCCCTTTTCCAAATTGCAAAATATAAACAAGCACATGTGAGTGAGTGCTTTAAACTTGATGGCCAAAGTATTACATGGGATATTGTATGGAGCAAGCCTATTTTGGAACCACATGAATTGGATCTGTGGACAAATTGTAAAGGAATCATTAGCAAGTGTATCAATAGGAGGAACATAGACTCATGGTCTTGGGGTGGAGATTCATCGGGTTCTTTTTCAACTCATTCTCTTCGGATCATAATTGGCGTGCTCTCATGCCAATTCTTTCTTTCAAGATAACAAATGGGTTCCAATTAAAGTAAACTTTCATGGGTGGAGAGCATGTCTCGATCGTCTTCTTACTCTTGTTAATCTTGAAAAAAGAAAAATTAATATCTTATCATTAGCATGCCCCTCTTGTGGTCTTTTCCCTGAAGATGCGAGCCACTCTCTTATTAATTGTTATATTGCTAGGGATGTTTGGAGGCAGATAGGAATATGGTGTAAACTTCCACAATCGCACAACTTACCTATCCAGGAATTAGTAGAATGGGTTGAGGAGCTAGGCTCAAGCTAGGACCATAAAAAGCTTCTTGTGGCTATATTTCTAATAGCAATATGGTGCCTTTGAAAAGCAAGGAATGAAAAAGTTTTTAAAAACAAAAAGGCGGATCCAATCAACATAATGGGAGAGATCAAAAATTTGAATTTTTTATGAATCACAAATAGATCAAAGTTAAAATGGGTCAGTTGGGATTCTTGGTGTAATTTTTTTTCTTCATCATTTGTAATCCCCTGCCTTTACTAGCTACTTGCTAGTTGGCTTTTTAATAAAAAATCTCGCCGTTCAAAAAAAACTATCAAAAAGAAAAAAGTTTAAACTGAAATCATTGGTTGTTTAAACTGTCAAAGTCGCACATCATGTTTCACATAAACATGAAATGCATATATAAAATTCTCCCTAAATTGTTTGGTATGTATGCACCGTCGTTATTTGTTGTAAGTTTAGGGATAACAATTCGTGACACAAATACGACTTGACTTTAGTTAAGTGTGTCTAGGTTATGGTTGTTGTATTTGACACAAATAAATATATGGTCATATTCACTCGTCATTCATTCAACATGAAACACATCAACTCTTCAACCTGAAGCGATAAAAACTCTACTTGTATTACCTTATTCTTGAAATAAAACCCATTACAACGTCAACAGGAGTCCCAGAGTTGACTAAAATTGTGGAAAGTTTGCAATATTCTTCAAGTAAAGAACCGTGATTTGTTGTGGTAATATGGTCTATTGATATGATATGAAACTTTATAACATAAACATTATATTTACAAAACCACAGCAAAATCAAACCAAAGGACGTGAGATGTATAATAACTCATTCGCTTTACTTTACATGTAAATGTAGTACAAAATGTGTACAAATCAGTGCTTTTTTTATTTATTTATTTTATCATAAGCTACCAATCTCGGGTGAATGGCTTTAGGAACTTTCAAATGCCTTTTTTGCTTGTAAATCCAAAGTTTATTAAATAGGTTAAATCTGACGGGTTATGTAATTAATCAAAAGTTCATAAGGGTAAGGGGTGTTGCTTCGGTAGAGCAGTGCGGCGTGGGTGAGGTGAAATTACTGTACCACGCAACAGTCTCGCCCCACCCATTAGGTACTATAAAAATTAAGGTGTTGTGTGGGGAGCATAATAACACTCTCCACCCTACACCATCGGGAACCCCTATATATCTAGGTACTAAACTTGATTGGCAACATTACCGCCTCCGCCTCGGGTAGCCAAATCGGTGACATTGCGGATATTCATGGCAAGGGTATAGACCGCAACCGCCACAATCACAATTGTATCAACAACAAACAACCCAGTCGATACAATTGCCTTGTGATTTGTTTGTTTTCAGTGTTATTTCAGTAATGTAATGTTATTATGTTAATGAAAGTTTTTTTTTGTTTGTATTTTTTAAATATAGAGTTTATGTATAAATCAAAAAGAAAAAAAAATCTAGTATCGTTCGGTTCATTGCCAATGATTTTTTAAGATAGTTTAAGATAAAAATAACGTGACCGTGATATTGATAGAGTTTTAGGACAGTGACTTTTTTTAGGGCTCCCACCCTAACAAAGTGAATGCTTCTAAAGGCGGTCCTCTTATACTTTTTTCTACTTTTTGAATTCATTTTATTAATAATAAATAATGTTAATATATTACCAAAAATATATATAGTGTCATAAATAGTTGAACTTTGATTAGAAAAATTCATTCCGTAGCCGTGACGTTAAAAATGACATGATAATAGAGTGGATTGGATATTTGGATATAATATCCTTTTGTTAGTTGCAGCGGAGATAATGCTATAAAGCAGATACTAAACTGCCTCTTTTGTATACTAAAGTTTCCTTTATATACTTAAATAAATAATTGTTGGTTTTTTTATTAATAAAATGATGTACTATGTGACTAAATGATTATAAATTTAAATTTTAAAGATTTTATGTGGAATAATTTTGAAAATAGAGTATATGTAGAGTAAGAATTAATATATTTGTCTGTTAAAAATATATAACTAAATGTAAGTGTTAATATTAAGAAATAATGTTTATATCATAAACTTTTATTTTTGTGTCTTCTGCCATTGAACCAAGGAGATTATTAAAGTAATTCACTTGTGATTAAAGATAGATATATGCTAGGTTATTCACGAGGCCGAAGTCTAGACCATATGTTTGAAATATATATTTTTGTGTTCTCTCAAGTGTGCGTATGCTCACCTTTAGATCAAAGCACTGGTAGAGGTAGTAACACCGTTAGGGTTAACTGATATTATTTTTTTTTTTTGTTTTTTTACGTTTCAAGTAAATGTATGACGCAAGAATTTCAAGTGACACCAATTTTTTTAATTATTGACACCATTGGTTTTGTGAAAAGCAATTATGGTCCTATCTCCCATTGGTTTTGTAATTAAAGCATATGTATATATATATTTTAAAGGTCAAGGGTACGAGTCTAGACTATAACACGTTAGGATAAATTAGTTGTAGTGTAAAATTATAAATATGTTAGAAGAGTGTGTGAATTTTTGTTAAAAAATAAAAATAAATTAAATTAAAATAAGACATTGTTAGTTATAGTTGTTCTCATCTAAACTTGAATTTTAGGGATTAGAGAATGAGTTTTAGAAGTAAATTCAACAAACTCTGATTGTGTGATCCGACCCCGGCACGTAAATAAGGTGAATCGACCCAACTAGATCCAAAAAGTATAACATCGGGTTGCTAAAAATCCGAGCACCAAAAAATACCGGCACCATAAGAATTTGTATTTCCGCAACTAGAACAAACTCTTTTATTTACAAGTAAAGTACTTGGTCACTCCACCATTCGACATCTCGACACAAACAATATAGCAACAAAGAGCATCTCAACACATTTCTGATATGCCAAATAAAAATCATGGTTAATATTAAGGTTGTTCAAATAGCTTTACGTTCGAAACTCACTCGAACTCGTTCGAAAAAGGCTCAGATTTTTACTCGTTCGAACTTTGGCTCAGTTGTAAACGAACCGAGCTGCTCGGTTTAGTTTGAAAACGAACTGCGCACGAGCAAATGTACGCTCGCTCGTCGCTCGCTTGGTTTCGCTCCAATTATTTTTTAATTTAGTTTTTATACATTATATATTTTTGAATTTATGTAGTTATTTACCAATTACCACGATTTTAGTTATTTAGTCAAAAAGTCAATCACCATAAATGTAAAAGTTCTAATTCTTAACGAAATTATTACTTCACATTTTAAAATTTTTTCATCATTTCACCCATCACCACTCTCTACCCGTCCCCCCGTATATCCCCCACCTCCCTACCGACCGCCGAGGCGTCGACCTCCGGCACTCCCACATGACCCCAATCTCCGACAATCCGACCTACAACAGTCCGACCGCGCATCCCGCCTCCGACAACCAGCCTCCAAAGTCCGACCTCGTTCGAAGTCCGACCTTGTTCAGTTGTTACTAATCGTGATATCTTGAGGTTAGATTTTTCTTTGATGATTTGACTCTTAAAAAACATTTGCAGAAGCATTGGAGAAGATACTAGGATGTGAACTTAAAAGTTGAAACTTTTAAATGAATTATTAGCTTTGTTTTAAATTATAACACTGAACCGCGCAAAACCGAACGCTCGGTTCAAACCAAACCGAGTTCGAGCATGAAGTTTGCGCTCGAATTTGTAAACTCGAACCGAACCAAAATGAGTTCGAGCAGAGTTAGGTTCGGTTGAACTCGTTTTGGTTCGGTTCGATTCGGTTCGTGAACAACCCTAAAAATTTTGTCTTGAACTTATAATATCCGAGCTTTCCACTACATGCGTCTCTGCAATCTATATTATGCTCTACAGCGGGATCATTTGATCATCTGAACTCCAAAGTCCAAACAACATATTTTCTTAAACTACTTCTGTCCGTTTCAAAACTGGTTATTATTTCGTATATACATTAAATAACATATATTATGTAACAATGCATCAATCCTACCTAAGTTTGGTAGAAATAAATCATATTTAATAACAAAAGTTCCATAGAAACAAGTTATAATTGTTTTCATCCCGTTCATATTCCAAATTTTAAAATTATTATTCTCATTATTATTATTATTATTATATAATATTAAAGTAAAAGTCATAACAGAATCCATTGCCCTAGGAATAGCACCGTTCCCACTACAACCGCGTTACCCCTTCTCCTATATAAACTCACAAACACCCTCCCGTCGAACATTTTCAGGTCACCGGAAAACCACCGTCATCTCGCCGGAGTTAACCATGCAGTTCACTTCAACGAACTCAATATCCCCCAGTTTCACCGGAAACTCCTCCAACAACCTTGCAGATATCGCCGCTAGAGTCATCGAAGAAATCCGCAACGAAAACGGTCACCATGACGATGACGACATCTACAACATGATTCATGATACTGATCATGGTTATGATCGTGTAGAACATCAATTTGGAGGTGATTGTGTGGGGAATTTGAAGGAGGAAGAGGATGATGATGGCGAATTTGAGTTTGCTGTTGTGTGCAGAAACCCTAATTCGTCATCTGTTTCAGCTGATGAGATGTTTTCCAACGGTGAGATCGTTCCGAGGTATCCTCTGTTCGATCGGAGTTTGTTGTTGTTAGACGATGTTGTTGGTGAATCGGAAGGTAATAAGACGCCGGAGAAAGTGTCGCCGGTGGTACGGTATTCGTTGGGGAAGCTGTTCAGAGAGGAGAGGGAAACGGCGTCGTGTTCGTCGTCGCCGGAGGTTGATAACCTCGCCGGAGCTCCGCCGGAGACGTACTGCATCTGGAAGCCGAAGGTGGAGTCGCCGGAGAAGTGTAAGAAGAGCAATTCCACCGGAAACTCGTCGAAACGGTGGAAGTTCCGGAACCTTCTGCAACGGAGCCACAGCGACGGTAATATCGCCGTCGGGAAGAAAGCTCCGGTGGTCGATTTGAGTGATGTAACGCCGACGAAGAAGAGATCTGAGAAGGTGAAAAAGGTCGACAAAACGGCGAAAGTCGCCGGAGCAGACGACGACGGTGAATTAACGCCGGTGACGGATGAGATCACCTCTGCAAACGGAACTAACAGAGGCGTTCATCGTCTCCGATCATATCTCCGGTATAAGAAAGATCAGATCGGTGTGTAATAATAATATGTATATACACGTAACACTTGTTTACTTTGTTACATCATTTCACCGGAGTGGAGTGTTTTCCGGTGGGTTTACTGCTATCTCCGGCGCCGGTGACTCGCCGGCGATGGCAGATAAGTGGTGCTTTGTGCGGGGACTAGAAGTGGCTTTAACGGAAAGTTAAAGGGTGTATTTGCAAAATTGAAAAAGTTAAAGGGTGTGTCTGCAAAGTTGTAAAAGTGAAAGGGGTTTTGAGAATTACGGAGCATGGGAAAGGGGTGTGGGGTAGGTGTGATCACACTATATTTGTGGGGGTAATTATGTCTTTTTGTATGGTTTAATGAGTTGAAATGTAGGTTTCAATGTGTGTTGGAGTTTAACATAAGTTGATTATTTCGTAATTTATTTGTTATGCATCAAATGTCAAAAGTTAATTGCTTTTAAGACTAAATCAAACATCTTTTCATTAATTTTTTCCATAGTTTAATGTGTGTTGGAGTAAAATTAATTACAAGGATCTTTCGTGGTTAAGAATTGTACCTTTCTTTAAATCAAGATTTGAGATGTATTAAAGACAAAGACATAACACTAAGTCTCATGATTTAAGATTTGAGATGTATTAGTCAAAGACAAAGACATAACACTAAGTCATAATATACTATGGATTAACTCCTTTTTAAAATGGATTTAGTGTTAACATCTTGTCATATTGTAATATATTCGATGGTTAAGCACTTACTGACGTTAATATATTTATTAAATCGATGCGAAATAACTCTTTTATCATTTTAGTTAAAGTAAATGTACAAATTAAAAGTAAAATAAATAAATAACCAACCGCCATCATTTCTCCGTATATCTACATCAAACGTTAGTTGATGAAGGGTGACAGAGAGGGATGAAATGAACAAAAGATTGAGACGGAGAACTAGAAAGCATTAAATAGCGATACAACACTAAATATTGTAGTGTTCTACAAAAAGAAGAAGGATTATTAGAAAACCTATCGTAGGTAGGCAGTTCACGAGCTATCTTTTTATTTAAAATTAAAATACAATATAATAAGTATCTAATGATTACCTAACAACAGTTTGTATTTTTAGTTTCTGGAATCTTAAAAAGAAATTCAGCTTTGCCTTATATGTTTAAAAATTTTCAAAATATAAATAGTATTGTTTCTCTAATATGTCAATAAAAAAATAAAAAAAACCTATGTCACTAAGAATAAAAATTAATTTTACAATTTAAAGTCATGTTTTATTTTCTTTTTACATGATACAACGATAAGGCCTAAAGTTGGCGTCTTGGCGAGATTCATGGGAGGGATGTCCTCTTCCGTACGAAAATTTCTGCAACTTATACATTTGTTTTTTATTGAATGGTTTTACATGTTTTTATGAAATATAGAACTAGTATTTAGCCTCACGCGTTGCGGTGGGGCCGTAAAATCATGTTAAGTAGCATCAATGTCACATCGTTGTTAGCGACCATCAACACCCGAAAATGTCGTAAAACAAAAGAAATAAAACCAAACGAAAAATAGACGTAAATACGTTAAACCATACACGTGCGTTACGACGTGTTAATGTGTATAAATTAGAACGAAACGCAAAATACAACATGGCCGTTATACAGAAAAAAACAGATGTAAATATATTGAACAATATACGCATGTTGCAGTATGTTAACTCGAAAAGTTTAGACCGAGACATAAAATGAAAATTTTGTAAAATATTTAAAGTAAATGAGGGTTAAATTGAAAGTGAAAAAAAGTAATAGTGTTAAATGTAATAGATGAAAACTATAAGGTTAAAAGTAAAAAAATAAAGAAAAAACAAAGTAACTTACAATCCACAAACCATAAGGTACAAATCACTAAGCACAACTAAGTTGTAATTAGTATTATATAAATTATATGAACGAATGTATAATGATAGAGCTCAGAGTCTTTTAGGTCATGATTTTGATTATTACTCTGGTTGGTTTTTATCATAGTTTGTGAGTTTTTTTAGACTTAATGAAACTAGAGTAATTGTGCATCTGGTGTACGAGTTTCCCTATTTAAAAGACGTGTTAAGTGTCGTGTGTTAGCCATCTAAAAAATGAATGAATGTTATATTGTTACTGTAAAAGAGTAAATCATACAAATTACGAACATAAGACACTAAGAATATAGAGTTAATCTTATCATAATTTACATCCAACGCAACTGTGTTTTATACGTCAAACATCAACTTATTTGTTTCCATGGTACAATTTTAGATATATATCAAATACAGAACGAGGTTTAATTGAGTATTTTTTTAACACATGATCCTTTATATCAATGAATATTGTTCACTTTTAAAAGACCATTTGTTTTAGAATTACTTTCACCTAAGAATGCTTATATGATGTTTTCTTCTCATCTATAGTCAATGAGTGCCAATGATCCTTTGGTCTAGTGGTCAAGGGGGAGGTGGGAGGTTTTGCCTCTCTTGAAAATCCAAGGTTCAAACCTTGATGTTGACGAATAATTACTAACTTGGTGATACTAACAACTAATAACTAACATGTCGTTAGAAAAAATATAGTCAATGAGTCCAAATCACATTAATGGTATTTGAGTTATAACTAAGGGTGTCAGTCGTGTATGCTTGATGAGTAGATGGCTTCTGGGTTGACGGGTTGAATTGTTCAAGCTGAACATGCCTTATATTTTTCTTTGTGTAAAAAACATCAACCATCACCCGTGTACACTTGAAGTGTAACCCGAACACGACTCACTTAACCTATGTATCTATGTGTCAAATGGGTTGGTAGGTTGGCAGGTAAAAATCAATTTGTAAACATGTTACTTGGGTTTTTTGGTTAAACAGGTCATAAACATGTTAGGGGTCGACATGTTTCACTAAATAGATTGACGGGTCAACTTGTTTAACTAAATATGTTAAATAGATCAACACAAACATGACCTGGCTTTAAACGAGTTAGATATAAACATGTTAGGGGTCAACATGTTTCACTAAACCGATTGGCGGGTCAACTTGTTTAACTAAACATGTTAAATAGGTCAACCCAAACATGATCTATTTAAGAAATAGATCAACCCAAACATGACATGACTTTAAACTAGTTAGATATAACAACTCAAAGTCTTCTTGTGTCATGTTTGAAATTGTCACCACTAGTTTTAATAGTTCTTATGAATCTACCGTCTCTTATGTTCACAACCTATATAAGTTAACATTATATAAACTGTATAACCTTGTATAAATAACATACTTACCAGTTCCTTTAATATTAATGTAAGATTGGAAAATTTTGTAGGATATTTTTCATTGCATAAAGACATTACTAAAGCAAAATCATTATGTTCACTTGAAATTATATTACATGATAAATGGATTTATGTATGATGAATAACCTAACTAACAACATTTTGTTTTATAAAATATATGTAGTAGGATATTCTAGAATGTTTCATATGATATCTAGAAAACAATGTATATTTAAGGCAAATAGATGAAGGTAGTTGCCGTTGTTTAATTTAGTGTTGTCACAATGTCTAATACCTAATTTACAAAACTAACAAAAATAATATATTCAGCATATAATGTGTAACAAATGATTACAATCTTTAACCTAATTTTCCAAAGATGAACAAACAAATATTTAAGGAGCTGTTCTTTCAAAGATACTACCCATCGGCAACTTTTTGGATGTAAGAAATAATGTGAAACTCAATTTCTCTTGCTTTCACCATTATAAAGCAAATGCCTTCTTAAAAGTTGTGTTCCTTGAAAGAACTTTACTAATAAAAATCAGGAGTACGTCCATAACATTATCTTATTGCTTTTAATGTTTGAAAATGTTAGGACACAATAATATATGTATGTTTCTTGTTGGATTCTTTTCTCTACCCATTTACCCTTTTTTTGTCGCTTCTATCGCTAGCTATTTGTTGGTAAACTTCTCTTTTCATTCATCGTTCATTCGTTCCTTTTGTGTGACAACTTTCTTGTTTTTAAAAAATCAAGAACAAACTCATATCAAACACCTTTAATCTTGAAGACCGAATCAAATTCAATTGAAGCAACAATTCTAAATCTTAAAGCCCATAACAAAATTTAAATCATCACTAATAAAAAAGAATGAAGATCAATAGAGATAGAAGATCTTATAAGCACGTTAATAAGAATCAATGTCAAAGTTTTTTAAATTTAAATTACTTTATTTTTAGTCATCTATTTCAAGCTTGAAATCGATGTGCAGCTTGACGGGGCATAGTACTGATATATTTTAAATATAATAGGTTAGTTGTTATTTATATAAAATATATTACTTAGAAGTTGTTACGCAGATTAGATGCATTTTCTATATTTATTATGAGTTATAATTAGATTAGGTTTTCTTTGTAACTCTCCTTATTGTACTTTGATCATATCTTGTTAGTAAAAATCTCTTTTTATCTCTATTGATCAATAATACATAATACCTAACAAGTTTTCTATTATTCTTATATTATATATCGATGTGTGTAATCAAGTTTAGATTTTTAATTAAGATTTTTCACACGATCGAGTTTTAATTTAAGAAAACGATTACCACCTTAAAACTAACTACACAAACAATAGTAAAGTGCATATATCATACAGTAGATGACTTTAAACAAGAACCAAGTATCAATTCTGGATAAAATTTCTTCCATTAATAAGTCTTTATCATTATCTATCCGATTAGTCAAGAGTGAGTTTTGAATATCAATACTAATTTAAAATTAATAAAAATATTAACCATGCATAAAAGAATGCAGAGATGAATACACCAATAAAAGAAGGATATCACTCATACTTTAAATCCACTCAACAACACAATAATTACTAGCGCAAACTCTAGACATGATCAATCCTACACATGATACATGTATATAGATAACACTCCCTTGAAAGCTATGTAATCATATAATTCTTCAAAAAACCAAAATTATAGACACACATTAGCCCTTAGAGTTATGTGATGAAAACCTAATGATATAATTATGTCAAAATGAAAGATGAACAATACTCTCGTCAGGGGTATTC
This sequence comes from Flaveria ramosissima, assembly GCA_025215565.1. Taxonomy (NCBI): domain Eukaryota; kingdom Viridiplantae; phylum Streptophyta; class Magnoliopsida; order Asterales; family Asteraceae; genus Flaveria; species Flaveria ramosissima. The sequence continues at coordinate 38,000,632 of CM046044.1, read as the reverse complement.
AATATCACAAATCTTTGAAAGGTAACATGATAAACACATGGTAACCACTTCGAATTATGCATAGTAGACAAACATGCAATTATCCTTCAGCTCTTGAACATAATGATAATAAACTTAGAAACTTAAGCTAATAAATCATAGAAATTTATAACCAATGATATAAGAGATTCATAACATATACTACAGTTTTCTCAAACATAAGCATATTTATCCATATTTATTTAATTTTCCTTAATAATCAACCTTCATTCACCATTCTTAGTCAAATGTTACAAAATACATACTAGCATATGTATAAATAAATGCTATAACACATGCTCCTTTTCAACTTAATATGTATACAACACTCGCAAGATTGAACATTCCATCAAACTAAATACATATTGAAAAATAACCCAAATTCATCATGAGATTTACATAATCACACCAAAAGTTGTGTACCAGTTGTTAAAGTATTTTAAGTTTCATCTAATGTAAATGAAAAAAGTTGTTTAGCCTATAAGGCTTAACAAAACCACAACCAAGCTTATAGAGATGGAATAAAACATAGTAGATCTAGTAACTAAATCAAGAAAACAAGTGAAGGTGAGTTATGTGGTCTTAGATCCTTTCTTAAAAGTGCTCGATTCTCAATGTTGGCCTTGAATGTTTAAAGATGTGTCTAGAATAACCTAAAGGACATGAGATAACTATGATTTGATATTTTGATTTAAAAAGTTGGATTCTTTTCAAATAGGGAGTAATGAGTATAAAACGCGGATCTTGGGCCGAACACAATTGTGTTGGCCATCCATATAGCATATCAATCCAACTTAGCTAACACGGTTGTGTTCTAAACACGGTTTGGTTCAGTTGAGCACAATTATGTTCATATTAGACACAATTATGTCACAAAACTTTTTCCTTAAGAACTTCAAATCTTGAGTTGTTATATAAAATCACCTAGTCCATAATAAAAACTACAATAATCAACTAAAACACAAATAAGTGTCTAAATAGATGAGTTGTGTCATAAACTTTTTTTCCATTAACTTTCTCAAATCTTGAGTTTTTATATAAAATCACTAAGTCCACAACTGAAACTATAGTATTCAACTAAAACACAATTAAGTGTCTAAATAGATGAGTTTACAACAAATCACTCAAAATTAAAAAAAAAAGAATATGCATTATTTATAGATGAGTTGTGTCATAAACTTTTTTTCAATTAACTTTCTCAAATCTTGAGTTTTTATATAAAAATCATTAAGTCCACAACGGAAACTATAGTATTCAACTAAAATACAATTAAGTATCTAAATAGATGAGTTTACAACAAATCACTCAAAATTTAAAAAAAAAAGAATATGCATTATTTATATGCATTATTGTTAACATGTCATATATATAGGTGTATCTATATGTTATATGTGTGCATGCTACGCACATACATATGTGTGTGAAATATCTGTAGTTATATTGGTGCTAGCACAAGTAGGCATAATGAAGCGATGTGGGTTGAAATTTGATGATAAGTGGAAAAGAAAGGTGGCCATATATGTTACATGAATAGTTCTAAGTCGATGTCAATGGGTACAATGTCACATGCGTCCTTTATTTTAGATGCCCATCTTAATCAATTTTATTTGTGACATTACCAATTTTCTTTTCTTTTCTTTTTTAGTTTTTTTCCTCAAAAAATAGATAGTTTTTATAAAATCATGATATCTTTAACAAGAATACAACATTATATATTCTTTTAAAAATTAACAATGACGAGATCAGATGTATTAGACCCGTTAAATTAAGATCATGATATATTAATTTGGAGAGAATATTAGTTAAAGCATACAATGTATAAATTATATTATAACATGTTTGTTGAATATATTCAAAGGTATAAAATTAAGTCAATTAGCATTTAACAAACTTAGTTTCTCATGATTGTCAATTTTTCTATATGGAGAAACTAAGATTGTTAAATAGAATAACAGCAAGTGATTCTAGTAGGGATGAGCTCGGTACCGTATCTGTACCGAACCGGTACCGGTACCGAAAGTACCCGGTCCCGAATTTTATAAAAAACGAGTACCGGTACCGGTACTGATTTTGGTATATGGGTACAGGTAGCGGTACCGGTACGGTACCGGTATTTTGGTACCCAATACCGCTTTTGTACCTGTTACATCCACAACATTATTTTTCAGGCTTGTTGCATGAATCATGTTTAGTTACGGTACCTAGTACCTGTTTTTGTGCCCGTTACCCAGTACATATCTGGTACCCAATACCTTTAAAAGTTTATAATAACTAAACAGAAATAAAATATCAAAAAACAATTCACATGTCCAATATAAATAGTACATAGATTTGACCATGTATTCTAAATATAAAAAATTTCACACATGCTTACTACTTATCAATTGTGAAACAACATTGATAAAAAATAGTAAATTGTTTTTGCTTCATACTGATGATTTTACCCAAAAATAATAAACACCAATACAATCAATACCAATACCAAAAGTTTTAAAATACCAAAGAAAGATAATCTTCGATTTGATAACTATGTTGTTCCTATTTTTCAAAATAGACTATTCGTATTTAGGTACTATCGGGTACCATACGGGATTTTTGGGTAAAGTACCGGTACCGGTACCGGCGAGTACCGATCCCGAAATATAAGAAAATCAAGTACCGGCACCGGTACCTTATACATATTTTCGGTACCAGCTGGGTACCGGTACCGGTACGGTATGGGTACCGGTACGGGTACTGGGCACCAAATGCTCATCCCTAGATTCTAGACAAAGGTCACATACTTTGATCATCACCGACTAACAAAACAATACTTTTGAAGTATGTTGATAGTCAGTCACAAATCACTAATGGATCTCCAACAAATGAGACGATAGTTTACTGGAAAACAAGATATTTGTAGGACTCATAGTTAATCCGTCTATAATTATTGAGGGTGGGAGGCCGGGGTGCCCACACCACCAATTAACAATGATGCATTGGGCTTGAAGCTCCTAAAAATTAAGGCTCCCATTTAAAAAAAAATATTAGGCCTGCATTTTTAAAAAACCACAAATCCACAAAGCCCTAGAATTTGTAGTCTCACCACAAATTCACAAATCCTCATTTTAAAAACAACACATCTATACATACACAATATATAATTAATAAAATTGTACTCTCCAAACAATAGACTTTTAGTTTATTACTGCCGTCTCAAGCCCAGATAAAGGAGGGTTATAATATATAAAATTTTTTTTGAGAGGGCCCTATTTTATTTTCAATTGGGGCTCGAAAACTTTGAGCCGACCCTACACACCACGTCACACTATTTGAGGGGGCACTCACAACACACCACACAACAAATTTTTTTTAATTAATTCATAAAAATAAATAGATTACAAATTAAATTAAAAACTATATTTAAATAAAAAATATTAGAACTAAATAAACGCACATTCGGTCTATATTTTGGTTTTTTTGGTTGGGGGGAGCCAACGCCTCCAATTCGAACAGTTGGCAACGGTCACAAGTGTGGCGTGGCACACGGCGTAGATATGCCGTAAAATGGAGGAGAGAAGCGGCGTGGGGGACCAGCGGCAATGTTGCCATGCGGCGCCGCCCCTCGCCGTGGGTTTGCGGCATGGGCATCCCCACCGTGACATGTATGGTAAGAGTGAATTTGTAAGAGATTAGTTGTCGGTGATCGCTCTCAAAGTTTGAAGATAAGATTTTTTCAAGTTTTTTTGCATTATTTAGAAAATACATGTTTCTAATGGATGCCAATCTTAAAATATGTTGGAGATACCCATGGCCCTATGCACCTATGTAGGCCTGGCAATAATGACCCATGTCTCAAGTTTTGGGTTATTATGGGTCAATATTGTGATATATTGGGTTGTGTTGGGCTATAAAAATTTACTAGTTGGTCTTAATGGGCTAAACAAAATAAGAAATTTAGTGGGTCACAATGGGCTGAAACAAATAAGAAGCGGGTTAGGATGGGCTGAACATAATCAAAGCAATACAATCAGGCATCATTCACTATTGCGGCATTGCCCATCTTTCCATCGCAAGAAGCCAAGAATGAAGAACGAATTCACCATCAGCCTTCCCCAGTTCACCATCGCAACTCGCAAGACCTGAAGAATTTCTGTTCACCATCGCAACATTCCAATACCATCGCAGGTTCCCAACAACCAATTCGTTCACCATCGCAGATTCCCAACAGCCATTTCACCATCGTCAATTTGTCATCGTCATCAGCCCATCATTCTGGATCCCCATCGCCATCGTCATCAGCATCTATTTGTGTTCACGACCCATCGCCATCTCCAAATTCGTAAGGTTTTTCTTTTAATTTATAGTTAAGGTTTCATTGTTCTTTTGATTTATAGTGTTTAATTGTTTATGTGTGAGTTTGTGTATAAAAATATGATGGATCTTGATGTTCAAGTGAAACCTAATTTCTAGAGGTTTTTAAAGACAGAAACAAGTCAATATCATCTGAAATTCCTCTGAATCAATTACCTGTAAGAACAACAAGATTTGTATATGTTCTACAATCAATTTGACTATTATTATTAATTTTGTTTTTAATTCTTAATTTGATTGCTTAATTTTTAATTGTGAGTTTTGTTAGAAGATTTTTTCTAGTAGAAAACTTCAAATCAACTAAACCTAATGCACTGTTTTACAATTTGTTTTTCATTTAATTTTTCTACTATTAATTAATGATTACTTTTAGTGTTTTTACCATATTCTACTATTAATAATCCTTTGATTTAGCTCTATTACAGTTAATTGAATCAAGGAAACTGTTTAGTTGTTTGAAAATATGTAAAGAAAGGTTGATTTAGGTGTATAATAACGTTGACGTAGAATTAGTAAAAACTACTAGTTAACTTGCAACTAGTTACAACTATGGAAGGTATTGAATTCTATACTCTCATTCTTGTTTATTTGTAGGAGACATCAAATATGTCAAATAACACTGATTTTGATGATAAAATAAGTTTTTTTAGTTCGAGTAAGAACCATTCTATAGTTTGGGATTATTTTGAAAAACTATCGGTTGGAGCTGATGGGGATAAAAAACAATTTGTACTGGCTATGAAAAAGTGTATAGTGCCAATCCAAAATTAGGGACATCTAACATGAAGCGACATATTTCGAAGTGTTTGATCTTGATGAACCTGGTCAACCAAAAAAACGTGCCCCTCTGGATCAAGTGATGTATAGAAAGAAACTAGTTTATTCGATCATCAAACATAACTACTCGTTCAGTTATGTTCAACACGAGGTAACAAGAGATTTGCTTAAGTTTTTACACCGTGATGCGAATCACATAACAAGAAATATTACAAAGTCACATGTCTTAAAAATTTATGATAGAGAGAAAGCGATTCTCAAAGATGAGTTACAAAAAATAACAAGTAGAATATGCCTGACTTTTGATTTATGGAGTTTTATCACAAAAGATGGATTTATGGCATTGACGGCCCACTGGGTTTTGAGGAAAAAAATGTTGAACTTTCGACTAATACCGCCTCCACATAGTGGTTCCATTTTAGCAGAGTACTTGATTTATTTTTTAGTAGATTGGAGCATTGAGAAAAAGATTTTTACTATCACACTTGATAATGCCAAGTATAATGATGTTTTAGTAGAATATCTAAAAAGTCATTTGCGTCTAAATAACACATTAGTCTGTGATGGAGATTTTACTCATGTGCGTTGTTCTGCACATGTGTTAAATCTTATGTTCAAGTCGGGTTGAAAGTGATTGAAGGAGCCATCGAAAAGGTTCGGGAGTCGGTAAAATATGTTCGAGGAAGTGCTTCCAGAAAGTATAAGTTCGCCGAATGCATACAACAACTTTCATTACAATGTGGGCAACATGTCGCGTCAAGATGTCATAACAAGATGGAATTCAACATATCTCATGCTTGATAGCGCATTGACTTATAAACGGGCTTATGCTTGTTTAACATTAGTTGATTCAAATTACAAGACTTTTCTATCGAAAGATGAGTGGACAAGAGTGGAAAAAATCACAAGATTTTTGAAACCTTTTTTTGACATCACGACTTTATTTTCTGGAAGCTCCTGTCCTACTTTCAACTTATATTTTTTGTAATGTGTGGTGAATTCAATCATTTATTGAAGAGGAAATTCATAACACGGACCGTATTATAAGTGATATGGCAAAAGACATGAAAAAGAAGTTTGAAAAATATTGGAAAAGTTATAGTGTGGTCTTGTCTTTTGCTGTTATTTTAGATCCACAGTATAAGTTTAAGATTGTTGAGTATTGTTTCTCAAAACGTAACATGACAAATGATGTGTGTGAGGAGAAGTTGAAGAGCATTTATGATGGTATTCATAAGTTATATGATAAGGAGTATGATGTTCGTTAGAGACGCACAATTCTTAATTGGCTGGAAGTTCTGTGTTGATGTATTTGATGAGTTGGATGGGTTTGAGTCATTTGAAAGTCAATTTAAAAGTTCTGAGAGTGAAAAGGCACACTTAACAATGTATCTCGAGGAACCTTCACATGATAGAAAACAAGAACTTGATGTTTTACAATACTGGAAGGATAATCAAGGAAGGTATCCACGGTTGGATTTAATGGCTCTTGACATTTTGAGCATTCCAATCACGAATCATCTTTCAGTATTGGCGGCCAAGTTATAAGTGAATATCGGAGTTCACTTTTATCTTCAAAATGTCGAGGCATTGTTATGAACACGTGATTGGTTGTTTGATTTAGAAGGTATTATGGTTAATTTATTATATTTGTAACTTTAGATCGCATATGCTTTCATGTTAATAGTAAATCATACATCTTTTATTTTTCATATATTCAGATGAGAAGGAGAATGGAAACGAGATGGAAAGAAGAAATGGTAGAAGATATCGAAGCATTGATTCCGACTTTTGATAGTAGCAACTTTTAGATAATATCCATATCCATTCTTCATACACTTCAATATTGTTAATTTGTGTATTGAGGTTTTATTATTTTTCTAGATTATAGTATTGTCCATGTTAGGATCCAAGCGGCGCAGTGTAACCAACACACGAACACTCACAAACAATTATCAAGCATAATAGAAAATAAACGACACAAGGATTAACGTGGTTCGGCCGGTGTGACCTACGACCATGGGCTGCAACTAGGGTTTTCTTTATTTGCTCAGTACAAAGATTACAAATACATGACATGGTATATATAGAGACTAATTAAGGTTAACAAATTAATGAAGAAGAAAACTAAACATGGGCCCAAGCCCAAAGCCTTCACAAACCCAACAATCTCCCACTTGAAGGCTTTGCGATAAATTCTAGCCCGCCATTCAAGTACAAAGCAACCCAGTCGTCTAGTAACTTTAGTAATCTTTAAACAAGTCTTCCACGCCTCCAGTTCCTAAAGAACAATCTAAGACTCCATCACATCTTCTAGTTGCAGCAACCCCTCATCATCAAGTACCAGAAGGGTAAGTTGAAGCTCCCCCGAGCTCCAACTCAGTCGTGGCTAGTCCTGCCAACGACTCATCCTCCGTCTTAACCGACTTGGACATTCCATTGGATTCAAAGATATACCGAGGATCACCATCACTCTCCAAATTCAGCAAACAATCACCTGGAGAGAATTTTTCAGTCGTAGTCTTTAATACAACGATTCTTTGTAACTGTACCCGGAACACGTTATGTGCTCCTACTGTCACTGAATCCCTTGAATGGTTTAGACTTTCGAACTTGTACACCTAACATCCCTGCTCCAGATTTCACGTTTGCAAAATGAACTCTATTAGCACCAGATTTAGCGAACCAAATTTTGTCGTGCTTAACCGGGATGGTCATAGATCCCTCAGCAGGTACCTCAACCATATATAATGACCCACGCTTCATACCACGAGCAATAACCAGATTACCATTGATCACCCTCTATTTACCACCACCAAACCTTCCAGTCCTTGTTCATCCAGCTGACCAACTGAATTCAGTTTCTTCTTTAGCCCCGGAATCATCCTAACATTCTTTAGGTTCCATGTAGTACCTAGTGAAGTAACCAGATCAATATCTCCCATACCCGTTACCTCAAGTATCTCATCATTGGCTAATCGTACCTTTCCAAAATCACTATGTTTCAGATTCACCATCGTTTCCTCCTTTTCCATGGCGTGAAACGAAGCTCCTGAATCCATGACCCAAGAGTCCACACTGTTTTCCACACTGAGTATTAATGCATCATCATCAGAAACATCCCCAGCAACAGTGTTCAATTCTTTCTTATTCGGACATTGACTCTTAACATGTCCCACCTCATTGTAGCTCCAACACTTCATATTCTTCCTAGGTTTAGATGAACTCCTTCCCTGACTCCCACTGTTGATGTTATTACCCCGACCCCTGCCAACATTTAACAGTTCACTATTTGATGATTCACCCGAGTTTCTTCTTCTGACTTTTTCTGACTTCTTCACCCTTAATTAGATCTCGAATACCATTAAGAGTGAAACCCTTAGTCCCCATAAAACTTGAAATTACTGTCACAGTTCCAGACCAACTATTAGGCAGAGATGACAACAACAATAGAGCCTGAACTTCATCATCAAACTTAATTCCAATGGATACAAGTCTTGTTAAGATTGAATTTAGATTCTTAATATGAGCAATCATTGAGCTTCCTTCTTTCATCCTTGTGTTCACCAGCTCCCAAATCAAGAACACCTTATTCGCCACAGACGGTTTCTCATACATATTTGACAATGTAGACATTATCCACAAGCCGTGGTTTCCTTAATGACGTTAAAAGCAACATTTTTCGTCAAAGCCAATGTAATAACCGCACGAGCCTTGTTGTCCTTTGATTCCCAATCAGCTTGTTTTATTTCCTCAGATTTTTCTTCTAGTACCATATCCAAGTCCTTTTGACATAACAATGCTTCTATTTGCATTTTTCACGAACTAAAATTAGAACCGTTAAATTTCTCAATCATAACCTTCCCGTCTTCAGCCATCTCAAATAGCAAACAAGAAGCAAATCGAAACAGTAAAGAGACACAGCAATGACACGGGCCTGAACTTGACGGTTGTTTCACTGAACATTGTCAATTAACCAATTTGCTCCTACAATAAACCTTGTAGACAAATCTAAACCCGAACGTACTTTTCTTTCACAAAACGGTTCCCCAAATAGTTGATAATAACCAGTCAAAACAAATTGAAACTTGAAACCACAAAACCCTTTGACGAATCTAAGAGTTCTTCATCAAAGCCTAATCGGCGGCTTTAAAGAGTTTTAACTCGGTATTTGATCTCAATCAAAACCAATGAAACAATCACAAAAAACACAATATTATTGTTTTTTTTCTGTCCGAATCACCAAAGGAAAAAAAAACAAATAATTATTTTCTTTCCTTTTTCTTATTGATCAAAATCACCCAAAATAGAATGAACCTTTCTTATCTACAAAGTCTAAAAAAAACAATGTGATTTGCTTTCTTTTAAAATTCAATTGAAATCATTCTCCTTTTTTCTGTTTGTTTGTGCGTAAATCCCAAAGAAAAAATAAGAAAACTTTGAACTTTTTTTTATTCTCGTCAAACGTGAACACAAAAAAAAAAGAACGGCAATCGAGCACGGGTAATCAAAACAGCTTCAAATAAGATTTCTGAGATAATCAACCAACAATATGCGATCGTTTCTTCAGTGCCTTCCGTGTGTATAACGAGCTAAAATTCTGATACCACTTGTTAGGATTCAAGCAGCCCAACGGAAACAACACACAGACACGCACAAACGATTATCACGTAGAATAAAAAATAAACAACATAAGGATTTAACGTGGTTCAGTCGGTGTACCTACGTCCACGGGCTGCAACTAGGATTTTCTTTATTTGCTCAGTACAAAGATTACAAATACATGACAGAGTATATATAAAGACTAATTAGGGTTAACAAATTAATAAACAAGAAAACAAAACATGGGCCTAAGCTTAAATCCTTCACAAACCCAACAGTCCATGGAGCCCCAAATGGGTATAGATGCATCAACAACTTTCATCAAATGGGTTATCGATAGTTAAGGTTGTGCTACATGTTTCTTCTTTGTCTATGATCTTTGAATTGTTGTGGTAGGTGACTGGTTATACACATCAGGTTCATTTTAATTTTTGTTTAAACCGTATCAATTTTTAATAGAAGCTTAAACGATGAAGGCATGCATCCTCTTGTTGTTAAAACACTCTGAATGTGCTTGTTTACATTGGGGTTTTAAACGTTGAATTAATGTTTGAAACACCTTTTATTTTTAGTTTATATGTTTTTTATGGTTTGTGTTGGAAAATTGAGAATTTTGATATTTTTGAATTTGACCGGTCTTGACCCGACCCATCCTAACCCGAACCTGTCCTGACCCAACACCTAACCCGACCCGACCCGCCCATTTTACAAGGCCTAATATACAACCATAGAAGGTGCATGGATTGCGTATTAGTAAAATTGTATTCGATTTCTTAATTTGCTAATTATTTACTTGTTCATATGATGTGTGAATTCGAGTTGGTTATGATGTTCTTGAATGCATTCCAATTAATTTATTTAAAATGTTGAAACGGACACCCATTCGTGTGTAACTCCTAATTGAAACGGGCACCCGAAATTAAGAGACGAGACAGCAACTCCTAATTGTTCTCACCCAATCTTAGCTTAAATATAGTTGTTTTCATGCATTTTCTTGTCTACTTAATCAATTAGCTAAGTAACTCTTGTAATCAGAGATTAGCTCTCTCAAAACGGGCCAACTTTCTTGTTTAATCTTATTCAAATCTGATCAGAAAGCTTTAGTTTCTATCAAAATCGATTCAATTTGTTTTAAAGAGGTAAAGAACAACAGGCATGTGATTGTAGGTAATGGTTTTAGAACCGAACCATTCTCCTTAACTATTTCATAGGATGCACTGGTCGGGTTGGTAAACCCGGATTTAAAAACTTGATAACATAGAAAATTTAGAATTATGTATACATATAATTTGAAAAACATATGTAAATCTTATGTTGGTGTGCTTTTATGATATTAACACAAAATGAAAATTTAGATGTTTAAAATATAGATCACGAATTAATCAGAAAATGAGATTTTGAAGAAAAAATATTTTAAAATAAAATTTGAAATCCGGTCCGACCACCCGGTCTAGTTCATCGATCCGACCGATAACAAGCCACTTTAAATGGAAATTGTCATCTATAGGTCCGATTGGCAAGTGTGAGAACACAAATAGTAGGGCATTTGTTTTTACATTATACATAAAAATGAGACAGAGCCTAAGCAAAATTCTCATTTTTAAAAATATTCTTATTGGAAAACTAAAGAACTGGCAAGTCTAAAAATATACTTAGTGTATATATAATAATAAGTTTTATGAGTTATCAAAGAGTGAGCAGAGATACTAGGTGTATTTTTAATGATAATTTTTATGAGTTATCAAAGAATAAGCAGACTATAATAGTATATTCAAGAAATCCCACAAGAAGTCATGCTGTAAATATTGTGAAAAATGAGCCCATAGCAGATTCAAAAAATCCAATAAAAAAGGAAGAAAACTGTTAGGATCAAAGCACACACGACACAAACAATAAAGTACACAAGATTAACGTGGTTTTGTCGCGGTATGCAACCTACGTCCACTAGGTAATTAGGGTTTCCTTTTATTGAGCGATAATGAATTACAAGTACAAAAGATATATTTATAGACTAGAATTAGAGTTAATCCCTTAATTAACAAACTAACTAAACTGAGCCCATTTAGAGTTAGGGTCGGCCGTGTTGGGTTCAATGGTATCTTGGTTAATTTTATTTGATCAAAACAATTTTGATAATTATTAATAAGATTAATAATATATATAATGCAGCGGAGTAATAATAAAACACCAAATGCGAACCAGAGAGGATCTGGTTACAACTGATGCAAATAGCCAAATACAGAATAACATTAACTTACTGATTAGATACAATATAACTTGGTGGTTGATAATTAACCGTTTGAAACACCGAGGGTTCAACGAGTTAGATGCTAGAGTTACGAACCAACCATAAAACCGGGGACATGTTCGCGACTATAAAAGGCGCAACTAAAGACTTAGTCACCGCAATTAAGGATTCCGGTGGTTGTTGGGTGTTCGCCGGCAAAAAGGTGGCGGCGTTTTCTTTTGGACGGTGAAATAGAAAAAAAATTTGTATCCTTTGTTTTTGCAACCGTGGGTTATTTTAATCAAAAGAAAAGTGATAATTTTTCTTATCATGTAGATGGTTTAAATAATTAGATAATTAGGTTTTCAAACCTATTTAATTACCATTAATCTACCTGCGGTCCCCAGGCCTGGTTAGATTAATATTAGCCCACGTAATAACCGAAACCCAAAACAATAACGTTTATAATTAAACATGTATGTTGCATTATGTACGGGTTCGATTATGTCACGTTACCAACCGAGCTATGCCCCGTAAGAGTTACACCTTGAACAACGAATTTAAAACCCACTTAATTTTATTAACTGGTATTACGAACGATAATACCAGTTAATCAAACTAAGTGGGTTTTAAATTCGTTGCCCAAGATGTAACTCTTACGGGCATAGCTCGGTTGGTAACGTGACGTAATCGAACCCGTACATAATCCAACAGGCTGAACCCTCTTACTACTCCTTTCTAATTTATATGAAGCCTACACCCAACAAAAACATGAAGAAAAACTCTACTTTGCCAACCACCAAAATCAAGAGATCTAATTATTATTAGAATCTAAAATGACTAATGAAGTTTTCCTCCCTTATGGAAAACTTCATATGGTAACAAAAATAACCAGAATGGAAAATCAACGTTGCAAAAAGATAGTCCATCTAAAACGGGTATCAAATAAATCAATAAGTGAAAGCAAAGATGCAAAAATTAAACTATGCCAACTAAAGTATTTCAATAACTTAGTAAGTGTGCAATGAATAAATTAATTATTACTATGAGGCCTGCTATAAAGAGTTATTGCAATTCAAAATTAGACATGTTATATGCAAACTAGTACTTTTTAAGTTGTAATACAAGCCACTACCAATAGTGAACTCCACTAATATCCAAAAATGAATGGATGTTGTTCATTGTTTTGAGTTCAATCATGATTAATTATTAAGGAACAAAATGTGTTCTCACATAATCACAAATTCACAAAATAGAATTTATTCAAATGGGAATACAAAAGAGAATATTATATATGTTCTTACTCGTTGAAGAACTCAGTAACTTCCAAAATCAAACAAACAGTATCGCAAAAGTATGACACGCCCAAAGGATGGATAAAAAGCCCAAGGATTTTCAACAAATCAATTAGAGATAATATAAGGTATTACCCATGTATTGAACTATAAAAGTAACCCAAGGTATTTACAAAACGAGATTAAAAAGATTGGGGGAAATGTCCATAAGTCCATAACCCCAATGGGTATCTAACAAATTCTCTAAAACCATAGCAACATGGAAAAGAGTAATTAAAAAATGATTTAGAAATCAATGAACTAAAGCAGTTATCAAAAAATGATCTCAAATTAATTACACTATACATGTATAAGGCTAGAAAGTAATCCCAGAGTAAGTTGGTATAGAGTTACTCAAGGATGTGGGAAATCAGGAAAAAACAAATAGGGCGAAAGGGGTGCTTATTGAAGAATGATTCAAGTTCCCATAACCCAAAGTGGGTATCAAAAGATGATCAAAATCCCAAAAGATATTGAAGAAAATGAGTCAAATGTACACTTGATAAATCCAAGTTTTAAGTACATATTTTCACAACCCATATTAGCTAGGGAAAGATAATCATAAATCGAACTCATCAAAAAATCGACTTTCTTTGAACATACAAAACTAAAAGAAACAAAACATTACAAATATCCACAAATAAAAAAAATATTAAAAAAGAGTTCAAATTATAAAAAATAAAGTAAATCAAATAATCTGAACAAAGAAAAAGGGTCCTAACTTGATGATTGCAACTCAAATTTTCCACAATCCAAACAGGATATGGAAAGATGAACTCAGATCAAAAGAGGTGGAACTAAATGTATGTACAGGTGGAAAAATCAGATAAAGATAACTAAAACCCAAAGTTCAAATTATATAAAATTAGAGAAACGAAAGAATTCTTGTCCAATTGGCAGAGCCTAATTGTGGATTGAGTCCAACTTTCCATAACCAAAACTCAATATTGAAAGAAGAACTCACATCCAAATGTATGAGTAAAACATAAGCATATCAAAGTACTAAACGTGGATTGAGTCCAACTTTCCATAACCAAAACTCAATATTGAAAGAAGAACTCACATCCAAATGTATGAGTAAAACATAAGCATATCAAAGTACTAAAGGTACCTACACATACGTGAAAATCAATGAAAGACTTTCCCAATTGGCGGATGCTAGTGGTGAAGACGAGTCATATTTCCACAAGCCAAACAGATAATCAAAAGATGACATCGAATCAAAAAGGGCATTCAAGTATTCTTTTATTTATGGTGGATGCTAGTGGTGAAGATGAGACATATTTACGAATTTTCAAAAATCTTATAAATAGAATTAGCGACAAGAGTTCAGGTAGCTAAATAAAAAATATAAATTAAAAAAATCACAAAAGAAGGATTCTTACCACCTTGACGGATGTTAATTGTGGATTGAGTCAAGTTTTCAATAACCCAAAATGGATATCGAAAAATAAACTCAATTCTATAGGGGTAGAATTAGCAAAAAGAGTTCAAATCGTTAAGTAATAATAGAAATTTTAAAAAAACAAAAGAAGGATTCTTTCCCACTTGGCGGATGCTAATTGTGGATTGAGCAAGTTTTCCATAACCCAAACTCGATATTGAAAGATAAACTCAATTCCAAAGGGATAGAATTAGCGAAAAAAGTTCAAATCGTTAAGTAATAATAAAAATTTTAAAAAAAACCAACAAAAGAATGATTCTTCCCCACTTGACGGATGCTAATTGTGGATTAAGTCAAGGTTTCCATAACCCAAAATGGATATAAAAAGATAAACTCAACACCAAAAGGGTAGAATTAGCAAAAAGAGTTCAAATCATTAAGTAAAGAATAAAAATTTTTAAAAAAAACAAAAGAATGGGTATTAAAGAATAGTATTATTGACAAAACGTACAAAATCAAAGGATTAAAATCGTTTACACATGAGGAAAATCAATAAACAGGACTAAAAAGTAGAGTTCAATTATAATAAGAACAATAAAAAAATTCAAAGCTATTTGAAAGATGATCTCAAATCAAATATGGCATTCAAGTATTCTTTTAGTTATTAAACAACACACACACTAAAAGAGCTAAAACCTTACACATAGTCAAAAGCCACATAAACAAATACAACCAAAAGAGTTTAAATCATCAAATAACAATAAATATAAAAATAAAATTAACAAAAGAAGGATTCTTCCCCACTTGACAATTGAGTCAATTTTTTATAACCAAAGGGGTAGAATTAGTAAAAAGAGTTCAAATCGTTAAGTAATAAAAGAAATTTAAAAACAAGCAACAAAAGAAGGATTCTTCCCCACTTGGCGGATGCTAATTGTGGATTGAGTCAAGTTTTCCATAAACCAAACTCGATATCAAAAGACAAACTCAATTTCAAAGGGGTAGAATTAGCAAAAGGAGTTCAAATCGTCAAGTAATAATAAAAATTTAAGAAAAACAAAAGAAGGATTCTTTCCCACTTGGCGGATGCTAATTGTGGATTGATTCAAGTTTTCCATAAACCAAACTTGATATCGAAAGACAAACTCAATTTCAAAGGGGTAGAATTAGCAAAAAGAGTTCAAATCGTCAAGTAATAATAAAAATTTAAAAAAAACAAAGAATGATTCTTCCCCACTTGGCGGATGCTAATTGTGGATTAAGTCAAGTTTTCTATAACATAAAATGGATATCGAAAAATAAACTCAATTCCATAGGGGTAGAATTAGCAAAAAGAGTTCAAATTATTAAGTAATAATAGAAATCTAAAAAAAACAAAGAAGGATTCTTCCCCATTTGGCGGATGCTAATTGTGGATTGAGTCAAGTTTTCCATAACCAAACTAGACATCGAAAGATAAACTCAACTCGAAAGGGGTAGAATTAGCAAAAAGAATTCAAATCGTTAGGTAAAAACAGAAATTGAAAAAAATAAAAGAAGGATTCTTCCCTACTTGGCAGATGCTAGTTATGGATTGAGTCAAGTTTTTCATAACCCAAAATGGATATAAAAAAATAAACTCAATTCCAAAGGGGTAGAATTAACAAAAAGAGTTTAAATCATTAAGTAATAAATAGAAATTAAAATGAAAATAGAAAAGCTAACGAGGTTCTTCGGTTCTTCCCCCTAAATCCCCATAGTACCAATGACAACCAAAATCCAAAACCAATATTGCAAAAAGTTTACCGGTAATAAACAAATCAATAAGCAAAAGCAAAAATGCATAAACTATTCGCAATAATTGTCCATTTGTCAAGTGCACATCCAAAACAAAAGGCTAAATTGTACATAAATGGCAGAACATTTTAATGAAAATGATATAGATTCGAAAGCGATCAAATGGCTCAAGAACAAATAGTTAATCAAAGACGATAAACGAACCAAATGGTTCCAAGAACACAAGTTCTTTAATTCTAATTCAATCAACAAAAACTAATAATAGACGAAACCAAACCCTAATATTTATACTAGTCCCTAACAACTTTAACGATAAACATGAATAAACCAAATAAATAAAAGATACGATAACTATAAATAAAATGCTTAAATATTTTCTAATCTTTGAATAATATTCAACCTGGATCCCATTGAATCTTATCCCAAAACGAGTTCAAGTCATGAGTTGTCATCCGTATCATTCTCCCCGTCTTTGGAAAAAACTCGTCCTCGAGTTTTATCTCAAAACCACAACCACCTAATGAATTCTGATGAAAATAATCATTAACTAGTCCACTTGTATTTATTTCTTGTATCCTGTTACTTTCACCAATGTTAACAACCGATCCATAAAATAATCTCTCATACTTTGTTGACTTATGAAATACATTCATCTCAACATAAAAGGTATGAGTTCCACATGGTAATCCATTATCTGCCCCAATATTTGAATTGAAAAGAAACTTACGCGTAAAAGCAAAATAAAAGCCACCGTCTTTATTTAAATGGATAAATACGATCGGTCTCGTAGAGTTGATGAATCCATCTATTTTGCATGCCTTATCACTAAGTATTATTTTATCATTGCCTTCAATACCATGACTTAGAGTTGTAGTATTGATCGGCTCATCCCTAATTTCCCATAAACTACCACGGTCATCTTTATCTCTTAACTTGATGTTTTGATTTTCAAAATTCAAATCAATTGACTTCTTCTCATACCTAATGCTCGCATCATTCGGCTCGTGATTTTGAGAGTCTTCATCAACAGAAACACAACCACCATCAATCACCATAGTACAGCTATTAACAACCCAAGGGGCCTCCAAAAATTCATCAAATATTCCGGACACCATTGGGACATACTCCGGCAACTCCCGGTTCAATGGTTTGATTTTTAAATCCATTATTTCGCTTGACCCACAATGATCTAATACTTGATTATTATTATGAAAGGAATCAAACGTACCTGAAGATATAATAGATATCTCGTGTTCTTCAAGTCTTTCAATCAAACCATCGGTTGCCCACGAATACCATTCCTTATCCCCGTATTCATCATACACAGGTGGAAAATCATAGATAAGGTCGTCATTAAAAGGATACTCCTCCTCCCCAAAACACTCGTCCCAGACGGGCTCTTTCGGTTCGGTTTCCTTCAATGCCGACATGGATGCTAACCCCATTCCAGGGATCATGTGTTGTAGCAGTCCAACTTGTTCAACCTCTCCCAATCCGAGGATAAGTTGTGATAGTTGTCTCACCTGCTCGATCTCAGAATTGAACAGAATAGAAGCACCTCCATCGTTGCCTCTATCGGCAATTCTACGATTAAGATACCTACTTCTACAACGAGCCATTTGATAAACCAAAGCTCTGATACCAACTGATGCAGAATCGGAAGCGATCAAATGGCTCAAGAACAAATAGTTAATCAAAGACGATAAACGAACCAAATGATTCCAAGAACACAAGTTCTTAAAATTCTAATTCAATCAACAAAAACTAATCATAGACGAAACCAAACCCTAATATTTATACTAGTCCCTAACAACTTCAACGATAAACATGAATAAACCAAATAAATAAAAGATACGATAACCATAATAAAATGCTTAAATATTTTCTAATCTTTGAATAATATTCACGCTGGATCCCATTGAATCTTATCCCAGAACGAGTTCAAGTCATGAGTTGTCATCCGTATCAGAAAAAGTATATTGCAATTTCAAACCACTACTTCAAGTTGTAACTTGTAAGTAAAACTAACTTCAGTAAAGCAACAATTAACTAAGCTAATATGAGTTTTGTTCATCTTTTGTACTTCAACATTGATTTGGCAAATCCAAAAGAGGATAAATTTGTGCACACAGTATCAGATCTTCACAATGTTTATTCAGTTCAACAATAATCTACAAATTATGTTTCACATAGAAGGATATATTCGCACATAAACAAATTTTATAAATAGGTATTCTGCACATCCAAAGAAGCAAAATTTGTTCAAAGAGGTTCAGATATTCGCAATGATTTTTGCGTTCCAACTATAATTTTACAAACCACGTTCACAAAGAAGTCAAACTTGTTCACACATGATCAAATATTCACAATTATGTTTGAGTCCAACAATCATATTACATTCATATCCACATAGAATCAAATATTCACATAAGAAAAAGAAAGATATACATGTAGAACGTAAAGAAACACAATCACGAGGGCTGAATTAGAAAAATATCCATTGGGATTGATTGCTCAAGAAATTCACAGAATTAGTTATGAAAATTGGGTAAAACGACCCAAAACCCTAACACGTATCTTACAAATCCACTAAAACACAAAATCATTAAAACACGTTAACATTTTCGACGAACAAAACCCTAATGTAATCGCCGTTCAATTACTCATGAACTTGGAAAATCAAAATCAGAACCATAAACCCTAATAGGTAATCAAACAATTTCAATACCACCAGAAACAATCAAATACATCAACAAATTTGACGAATGAAAACTTGATGCAATCGCAGTTAAAGTAGTCGATAACTTGTAAAATCAATTAAAAAAGTTGAGTAAAACGTACCGTTGAGCGATTGTCTTCCTCCAGAATTGTGATGAATCGATTATTTCCCAAATGTAAAAGATATGCAGAGGATATATAGAGCCTCTGTTTCCCCTACGCTAACGCGTATTTGCGATCTTTAGTGTTATTATGCGTGTGATCTTCATCAAATCTTTGTGATATGGTATAACGGTCCTTTCCATAAAAAAGGTTTATTTGATAAATATTTAGATATTGTAGTGCTATCTTTCTACTCTAATAAAAGAGTAAATGAGAATGTCACGTGTTATCATCATATTTATTCTTATCAAATTTTTCTCGATTCTATCTTATATTAAATAAATACATTAATTAGTAATAGTAAAATTTAAAAAAAAAATTTCATTATAATTAGTTTTTTAATAAATTAAGAAAGAGATCTTTTTATTAATGTTATTTCTAGAAAATAAAATTATTTTTACGTAATATTTTAAAATGGTTTTTTAAAGTAAACTTTTTATAAAACAAATATAATTCAAAAAGGGAGTTATAGTAAGGAAACTTTTAAAAATGGAAATTTTCTAAAACGTTATTTTGAAACAAAATGTTTAATTTATCTTTGAAAAAAAATACATTTGTATTATTGTTTTATTACTTATAGTTATTACTCATACGTAATGTCAATCATATTATGTCTTAGTATATCGTTTTTTAATTAATACTTTTATTTTATTTAATATTTTTTATTCAATCCGTGTAATAAACGAGTTTATTAAAACAAGGGTATCATAAAACACGCTAGTTTCCTACTTTCCATTCATGCTTGATGCCGATGGATCCCCTTTTGGGAATAAAAAACCCACTGCTAATTTCCTTAATAATTACTTGTGGATCACCCTTTTGGGCCACCATTGGTAAGGCCCAAAAAGAAGAGGAGAGAAAACACACACTAGCAAACTCTCCTAAAACCGGGCTTTTGATCCAAATTAGGAGTTGAAACCAGTTTTAGGGGTTTTTTTGTTATATTACAAAAAAATAATAAAAAATTTCTATACGTCTTTATTTTTTTATTAACTTGTGGATTTAATAATCTTACAATAAACTAAATTTGTTCACGGTCAGGGTGAGGTGCGGTCCCACGCGACACCGAATGGAGCACCACCACTTCCACCAGACCACCCAAATCAGTTCTCGTTCGGTGAGTATTTGACGATTGCCTCCAAGGCCAAATCAATTATTGTTATCATCTGTTTATAATTAGACATGTTTTGATGAGTGCACATGTGCATTTAAAGTTGCACATATTCTTACTTTTGTTTGTTAATATTTAATTTAATTTTTCTTTAATAACTTGTTGCTTATTACTTAAAAAAATCTAAATACTTAAGTTTAAGAAAGTAAAACAAAGAAGAAAAAAAGAAATAATTATGAGAATTACACATTTTTTTCATTTAGTAGTTAGAGCGAAAGAGTTAATTTTGTAAAATGCTAACAGAAGTTTTAACACTATTTGGTGGAAATGATAATAATATGACATACTTCAGACATAAAGAATGATCCGTGCATAAAGGATTATCTGTTTAATTATTGAAGTTTTATATACAATTTAAAGAGCTAATTTTGTAAAATAATAACCAATTTTTAAAATTGTTACAATTAGGTAACTCAAGTCCTAAAAATATTCCAATTAGGTTACTCCGCTTTCATGTTTTATATAGATTAAAAGTCTTAACATGTTTTTAGTATGTTATACTTTTGTTTCAATTATCTTTCTTTCTTTTGATTAGGGGTGTTCATCGGTTCATTTATTGGTTTGTTCGGTTTATTCGGTTTTGCCAAAGCAGTTTCAACATTAGATACGGTTCTGGGTTACAAACGGGTCTGGTTCCTTTGTGCACCTCCAGCGCTGCAGTTTGTACCACAGTCCCACCCACGCAAACAGTTTCACTCTTCACAATTACAAGCATACGGGGTTTTTGTGATTATTTTTAAAAGCGGTTGTATGATGTATTTTAGTGTTGCGGTGTTCTGGAGCTCATGGTCTGGGATGTCCGTCTGGTAGAACTTCAAGGCTCGTGGTTCATATGGTCCGAACGTTAGTAGGTCAACGATAGTTGATACTTTTGGATCATAACTTTAACTAAAAGATTTGCAGAGAGTGTTACCATTTCAAATTTAACTTTATTATTACAACAGGCTTGCGCAATATCACATGTTAACTGCAGCATCCAATGTATTCTCATACAGCAGCTAACGGGGTCGAACCAAGTGTTGACTTCAAGCTAGCAGCATAATCCCGAGCCCACAGGTCATAATGTACAATTTCTTCAAGCGAAGGTGCTGCAACCAGTTCCGATTGATGCTTCTCACATGTTAGCTCAACGACTTTAAATATGTCCAAATACTTGATCCTGGATGACAGCAGTAATTAAGGATTAATGTGTTGTTCTTTTCAAAACCTAAAGGACATTGTAACATGTTGTTAAATAAAGTTGCTTACTTTTCATCGATGAACATCTCAACGGCTTTCTCGTTAGCGGCACTGAGAACTCCGGTCATCGTGCCACCAGCTCGCCCAGCAGCATAAGCCAAATCCATCGATGGGTATTTCACATTATCAGGAGCTTTGAATGTTAATGATCCCAGCCTGCATCACATTCGTTAACAAATATATTCATTAATCAAAAATTCAAGTTTTTGGTTACAAGTATTCATTGATCACATCAATGAAAATGTCATGTTGCATACTTGCAAAGGTCGAGGCGAGGCCATGTAATTTCAGAGCAGGGTACTCTATCTGGCCAAGATAACGTGTAAAGAATTGGCAAACGCATGTCGGGCCAACCTAATTGGGCCAGGACCGAAGAATCCTGTCAAAAGCATACAGAAATGATCAATCTAACGGGCCTGCATAAGTGGAGTTGTGAAAAGAAAGCAAAATGGTAAGATGGGAATCAAACCTGTGTCTCAACCATGGAATGTATGATGGACTGAGGGTGAATAACGATTTCAATATTATCATAATCCGACCCATAAAGATAATGAGCTTCAATAACTTCAAGACCCTTGTTGAAAAGTGTTGCTGAATCCACTGTGATCTTTTTCCCCATGCTCCAGTTGGGATGCTTTAATGCGTCTGCTACTTTAACATCTTTTAGTTTTTCGACAGGTAAATCTCTATTGTAACGAAGAAAAAAACCAAATTTCATTAAAATAATTTAATCTTCCAAAAATACATATTTAAGGGTGGATGTTAAAAGAATCATGATATTGATACCTAAAAGCACCACCAGACGCGGTTAAGATTATACGCCTCAGAGCACCTTCAGGAAAGCCTTGAATACACTGCAGAAACCAAGTAAAAGACTATTATTTATATCATTATTTTCTCAAGTTATTATTAATTTTATGATGAACAGTTTTTATGTCATTGGATTACCTGGAATATAGCAGAATGTTCAGAATCTGCAGGAAGAATCTTTACATTATGTTTATGTGCAAGAGGAAGGACAAACGGACCGCCAGCGATTAGTGTTTCTTTATTAGCTAATGCTATGTTTTTCCCTGCTTCAATGGCAGCAACCGTAGGCTATGAACAAAAATTCATTGATTGGTTTAAAGATGGAAACCAAAAAGATTCTTTAAACAATAAGTAAAATTCTCAAACGGGAATCAAGAATATAAGGATATACCTTCAAACCAGCACAACCAACTATGCCTGTGACTACAGTCACACAATCAGGATGGCGGGCGACCTAAAGTAGAGTACAAAACATGTATGGTTCTAAATTAAAATTGTTACAAAACGATGAAAGATTAAAATGTGAGGAATTGACAATACTGACCTCAACAATGCCTTGCTCCCCAGGAATAATTTCAGGCATGTAATCAGCATCAGCTAAAGCTTCTTTAAGTTCACCAACTAAAGATTCATTCCTAATAGAAACTAACTGAGGTTTGAATGCCTTAACCTACATAATGAAACAAATAAATTATTTGACTTTTTGACAAATTATTACAATACCATTCTATATTCTTAAAATAGAACAATATAACCAGCAAAAAGGCAATCTGAAAATGAAACTTTATTTAACTCACAGGACCCATCAGTACTTTGCTAACCAATGAGATTAGGTAAATCGCAGCTTGCGCTGAGCTGGTAGCCTTCAAAAGGTTATGGTAGGAAACCATTGGAGGCAAGATTCGAACCTAAGAATTCTTTTAGAAGGGAATCAGGTGCTTACCACTGCACCACCCTTTGAAGGTTGAATGTGAAAACTTTTCGACAAGAACATCCGGATTCACTTTTAACCATATCTAAACCTTTAAATTTGTGTTCATTTGCATAATCCTACGATATTCCAAGTTCTATTCACTTTGAATTTGTGTTCATTTGCATAATCCTATTATATTCCAAGTTCTATTCACTTTGAATTTGTGTTCATTTGCATAATCCAATGATATTACAAGTTCTATTCACTTTAAACTTGTGTTCATTTGCATTCTTTTTCAACAACTAATCAATTTCAACACCTCTTTTTGTACTCAATCACAAGGGCTACAAAACAATCACCTGTTCAGCAAGAAGAGTGACATTCGAGCCCGCAGCAAGCGCCACAACTCGAAACTTATCAGGGTTCTCAGCAACAATATCAAGCGTCTGCAAGTCACAAACTTCAAACAATCAACAACCCTTAAATCAAACCCAAAAACCCCCAATTCAAGCACATCTTTCAACGCACACCAACTGTTCGACGAAATTAACCTGAGTCCCAATCGAACCAGTAGACCCCACAATCGAAATAGGCTTAGGTCCATCCCAATTCTTAACTCCGGCGTCCACCGCCGCCGTCCCCGGCCACGCCGGCGGCGGCGGAGCCTCCGCCGAACACCGAACCCCTTTTCCGATCGTTACCTTAACATCTTTCCTCTTGAAGCAAAACCCACCTGAAAACAACCCCAAAAACACAAAATTAACATCTGGGTATTCAAATTATTATCATTATAATGAGATTGAATTGGTGAAAGACGTACCTTGGAGCTTGAGGAGGTGGGTTGGGGGTTTGCAGGTGTCGGAGAAGGTGATTCGATGGGTTTGTGGTGGAGATAGAAGGTTTAAAGCCATTGTTGTTGGTTGAATTGCAGTAGTGAAATTGTGATGTGTGAATGTTTAGTTTGATAGTGATGGATTGATGAATTGTGTGGGGATTGTTCATACGAAGAGGAAATAGGAGGAGCACATATATGCAGCTGAAAATTGGTGTTCGTTGGTGATTCAGGGGTGGTGGTCGTTATTTTTTTAGTATTTGCATAAAAATCATTAAAAAAAGATTATGTTGTTGTACATAACATATGTATGTATACATAGATTATAAGAAGCATAGTTTAATATATATGAACTAGTTTTTTTCCACGCTACGCGAGCGGGAGTTTGTCGTTTTTCTTTGGGCTACGCGGCATGACATTGGTCGTTACCGGTTCAGCTAATCAAAAATCATAAAAGAAAATAACGATATTGGTTCCAATAATACCAAACTAAAAACGATAATGTTCAATTATAATCGTTTCGGTGCACCACACTGCTATAATAGTGATTGCACTTGCAATAGCATAAGATATCAAAAAGTACTCGACTTTTAATACAACTCTGGTTTAAAAAAAATTATATCGGAATGTCACATAAAAAGCTAATACAATCGTGTATTTTGTTTCCGTTTAAAAACTTATATCAACGCATCAACATAAAGACTAAAGACAACTTCACAATCATCGCTCAAGCGATTGAAGATGACCAAGACCATAGATCGTCACCATCATTGCTTGCTGAGAACAGAATCAAAGGGAGACACTATTTTTGTGAGCAAACATAAGCCTTAAAAACATAGTGGCCAAAATCTAAAACTCACAAAATATCTTGTAGCAACTAAGTTGCTATTTAATATATAGTATAATTGTTGATAAAGTTTAATGATTTTGGGTTTGTTCTTCTTATTTAGTTCTGAAATATAGGGCTCCGTATATGTGTAAAAGCAATCAAATAAAATTTTATATATGTAAGAAATCAAATAAAAAATTTTGAAGTAGGGAAACGGTTTTTTAATCCATAGGTGTCATCTTATATGTTTTAGCTGTAATTAATTTTTTTTTCTCATATGTCAACATGCTCTTTCTATGATTTTGTTTTTTTATCTCTCACATAATCAAATTAAATCAATATATTTTTATCTACATAAACACACTCTCTGTTCAAATTTACTTTACTTCTAAAATTATGAAACAAACGCTTACTATTTAAAGGGTGGTTTTATTTGGACACCCACCGATTTTAAATCAACACCCCTTTGACCCTATACGTCGCGTATGGGTCCATACGCGGCGTATAGGGTTGCGAAATATTCCCTATACGCCGCGTATGGGTCCATACGCGGCGTATAGGGTATATTCTGACAAGACCCTGACAAGACGCGTGTCACACGAGTGTCGATGAGGCTATACGCCGCGTATGGGTCCATACGCGGCGTATAGGGTCAAACAATTTTTCCTGCAATATTTCTATGTATTTGTGAAGGGAGTATACCGCGTATGGGTTACTTTTGTCGTCTTTATTTTGTACGTTAAGGTTGGTTGACACTTTGCGTATAAGTTATATTTTGTAACATATTAATCGATAATTTTAAATCTTAGTTAACAAATAAAACATATAAAACAAAACAAACATTAAATAACGAAGTTTTTAAATACATAACAAAATAAAAGTACAATTAACAAAATAAAACTATGGTGAATCTGGGTAATGTCGAGGCGGTGGCAAGTTTGGAGGATCAATACCAGCAGCAAGGGCTCGTGCAATCTCAATCTGAACGTGCCAATCCATAAGATCCTCAACTCGATCGAGGCGACGACCCTGATCCCGTAATCTCGTATTAAATTCCTGCATAAATGTCTCAATACGTGCAGGCACCCTTACATCTCTATAAATATGCCGAGGGAACTGTGGCTGAGGAGGCGGCTGGTCGTGCGGCGGCTGAAAATGCGGAATATGCTCCTGCTGCTGGTGTGGATGGTCATCGCCGACCTGCTGAACAGGTGCAGGATGCCAGATCTCACCGGGTCGAAGAGAGAACCGTATGCCACCCGAAAACTGGCGTATAATACGCATGCCGTATAATGTATGACAATCTAATCTCTCCGGCTCGATCGGAGGGGATACGTCAGCAGTATGGGCAGGAAAATAACCAAGACAATGCGCAGTCATCGTAATGTACGCGCCGCCATACACCGCTCCTCGCTCCTGGCGATGATAATATGAAGCATAATACTCAGCTAAACATCTCGCCAAGTTGCACCTGGTCCCCGTAAGCAAACAATATAGGTAAAATAAGTCGGGAATGGTACACCACTCCCGACTCTTGCCACGTCCCGTGATGGATGTGGCGATCATCCGATGCAAGTAACGGATAAGAGGATCTCTAATGCCAGTGACCCTGCCCTTAGTCCTCTGAAACGGACCGCCGGCAATTTGAGGCCACCAATCTCTCAATCGGGTCTCCTCCATCTCAGTAATTCCCTCTGTAAATAGAGGGGTAACGGTCTCCGGCTCATAATAAAGTCCCGAGAGAACGTCCTCAATCGACATCTGATGAAATCGTCCACATAGCCGAAACGAAATCTCAGATCGCTCATCGTCCTCCACCATCTCATCAGGACGAACATAAATAAAGGTGGATAAAAACTCCACCGTCAGCTCTCGGTATGAAGGTAAGAATGCCAACTCAAATAATCGACTCCATGGCGTATTATCTCCAATAATCCCAGCGAGTCTATCGCGCTCCCCAAGTTCGGCCATCACCTCCCAATCCACTGCCTTTTGATGACCGATCTTCATACGAATGAATTTTGAGCACTTTGCGTGCTCAATAGTACCGTGCTCAAACTGTAGCCATGGATGATTGGCAATAACATCAACCTCAACCTCAACGTCAGAATCGGAAGACATATCTGCAAAAGAAAACGAAAATTTTTTAAGAATTGGGTATAGGGTACCTATACGCCGCGTATAGCCCTATACGCCGCGTATAGGGTTCCTACATATGGGTATTGTGTGTCGTATGGGTCCTATACGCCGCGTATAGGTACCCACGTATGGTATTGTGTGTGTCGTATGGGTCCTATACGCCGCGTATAGACCTATACGCCGCGTATAGGTACCCACCTACTGGTTTTCTTCAACCTATGAACTATACGCTGCGTATAGGCCTATACGCCACGTATAGTTCCTCAAACAGTTTGCAGATCTATTTTTTTAGCGCATAAAACATCAGTTTAACGTGTAAATTAGCGTACGATTAACATAACAAAGGTATAAGAACAATAATACATACCTGAACTAGTGAATGTAGAGAAATCAACGAACAATACGTGTAGTATCGATCTATACAAGAGAGTTTTTTTGGTTTGGAAAAGTTTGGTGGGGTGAGTTTGTGAGGAGATGTCCCTTTAATGGGTCCGGGAGGCTATACGCCGCGTATGGGTCCATACGCAGCGTATAGGATTTTTTTTTTAAAATAAATTTATATAAGCTGGGGGACCTCGTTTAGCTTCTATTATTGTATTGTATGCCAAGATACGACTCCTATACATAATCTCCCATTCTGCAGCACGTACGTTTTGGTTAAGAATCCAAAGATTACTTAATGTAGGCATGGGATAATCTCCTTCTAATTTAACATGGACGAAATGATTATTGTTGACATGAACAATCGAAACGACATGATAAGGCATCATACTGTTCGGATCAGCCCATAAGGGGAAAAATGTTTGACAACCGTTATTGCTTAATAGATGAAGAATAACACCAAACCTTTGAGCAATTACTATTCCCGTATACGGCATTATCATCCAATGTTCTTCTGGCGCAGGTTCCACACGTTGTCAATCTATTGTGTGACGCAATTCATTATACTGTCCGGCGTACAAAGTATCGAAAACTTCTCTGTAACTCAATTCATATGTGTCCAACTCCTCTAAAAATTGTTGACGCACATACATCCATTTATTTTCATTAAACCCCAACCCTAAAGCTATAGATCGAAAACCACAATTACCATCGGGTCGAACATCTCGTATACGTGAAATATACTGATGAAAGATTGAAGGAATCCAATTCTTTTACCTGTTTATATTGTGTACTTGCTGATCTCCGACAATCGATGAAAAGTCATTGGTACTTTGTGACACCTTAGACGATGTGGAACGACTACGTTGTATGACAGGCTTCTGAGAGTTTACTGCTGAAGTTGTTCTTCCGGTAAATGAGCTATGTCTTGGTATGTCACACGTACTATGTTGAGTGTCTAGCTTTTGCTGTTGAACCTTTAACGTTGGACGACCACGAATATCTGTTTGAATAACAGGCGCTTTTTTGTTATTTTTCCATGGATACATAAATTTTTTTATTTTTTCCACCAAACTAAATTTTACAGGAGCGGGTTGTGACATTATTTGTTGTTTCACCCATTCCATTTCTTTTTCAAAATCGACTTCTTCATTCTCCATAAATGATGGTTTAATTGTATCAAGCTTCGTCCAAAACACGTCAATTGCATCTAATGGGATTTTAGTGCCTGCATTATAAATTATAAATCTATATAAAATCATTACTGTAACAAAAAAATGATAAATATGGAACGCTATTACCAGAATGTTCATATTTTTCCAGCCGACAAGCACAAGGCAACCCACAACTAGTGAAAAGTTGACAACCACACGTTGCATTTGCTGAGCGCATCACATGCAATTTAGTGTTTTCGGCAACTAATAAATCAAGAGCTTTGTGTGACACTTTGCCTCGTAGGTAATCAAACAACGGGAGATTATGATGAGTCATAATTTTAATTTTGCTTGTCTCAAAACTTTCTTTTAAATTTACCTCTTGTGCGTTCACCAATTGATCAACAAACTCCACAAGTCTATCCAGTGAGCTATTTGTTGATTTAAGATATCTTTTTAAATTTGCATGTTGACTCTCGACTCTGTTTGTAGTGTGTTGGCCAAAATTGCGGTTTGAGTTAGTCCAGGCTGATACAAACATTTTCTTGTAATTCTCTAACCAGTTTTTGTTTATATATGACAATACTCCTGAAAATATATTAAAAAAAATCAAATTAAGTGTTATATTTAATAGTATTGTATGTATGTATGTATGTATGTAATGAAAAACTTACTTTCTCGCTTCGCTTCAACTAGTTGTTCGTAAAGAAGGTTATAGTTATACTCGTAAATCTCCGTCGTGGGAGACTCACACAAATGTGCCCATGCATATTTAAACTTTCGCCAGTCATCTTTCGTAAAACTTACTTTACAATGTTTCGCGATATTCTCATTAATATGCCACCTGCATAAATACTTTGAATCATTTGGAAATACTTTAACACATGCGTTCATTAAAGCAAGATCTCTGTCTGTTATTATGACTCGCGGCTCCATACACCTGTTTAACGTATCTTTCAATCTATTAAGCATCCACTCAAAATTATCTTCTCGTTCTTTACTAATAAATGCATGAGCAACACAAAATGCCTTGTGTGTCGAGGTCACACCAACAATCTGAACAAACGGAAGTTTGTACATGTTTGTTTTATACGTCGCGACTATCATCAGCACGTGCGGGAATGCACGCCAAGTGTCGTATGATTTTGGATGACAAAAAAATATATCTTCTACGGTATTTGTGTCGGGATCTTCTCGGGTGTAATAAACATACCTTTTAGAAGATAAAAGGTTTTCTAAAACTTGTATTGGTGTTTTACCGACTTTCTTTTCACTTATTATCTTATATTGAGCGTTGTATACGTCTCTGGTTATGGATGCGTTATTTGGATTTTGCTTTTTCAAAGCTGATAAGATATTACGAGGCTCCATGTTCTGATCGGTAAGTTGTTCCACCAAATTTAATTCGTTTTGAGAAAATATTCTTACAAATGGGTGCCCCTCCATATGTTGAGCGGGATCATGATTATGTTCGTCATTTCTCACCTCTAATTTCCACGAACGACGTTTGTTGTCGTACATCCCCACTAATTTAAAAGGACATCCGATTTTTTTGCTACCAGATCGTCTAATTGTTGCTTTACTTTTGTGTTCACCACCACGATCACAAATAAGCCACACCTTTACGACCCGACCTTCCTTTTTCTTCGATCTTCGTGTAATAATAACGTAACCATTATCACGTCCCCTATTAACAACCCAACAGACTAGCTCATCGAGTGATAAAAATTCTTGACATGTTTCAAACGATATTTTCGTGTTTTGATTTTCAGCACTTGAGAGATAGTTTATATTACTTTGTTGCGGGTCATAACTTGATTCTCGGCAAAACTCGAACTCATCATCGGAACATAAGGTTGGTTTAAATCTGGCAATTCGTAAGCAGATTGAACGTACGAATCATCTTGATTACTATTTGCCACTTACGAAACGCTTGAATATTCACCAAACAAATAGTTACTATCCCAAAACGACATAACGAAAGAATAATCTTGGATCACTTCAAATTCAACCGTGCTAAACGTTCCATGGCAGCCCTATAAGACAAATGAGATTTTTTTAAGAAAATAGAGTTTTGTGGTTCAACTATCTCTTCAAAATAATATTTTTTCTCTAAAACTATAACTCTTATTTCTTTTATATACATACTTACGTACACATAAATGTCTTGATTACTTAATAATCATTTCAACTAACTCGGGTTCCACGATACTAGTGGTTATGATAAAAAAACTTAAAATTTATTTAAGTTTACCGTAACCGACTAGCACCGATGGAACCCGAGTTAGTTGAAACGATTTTTTAAGTATGCAATTCAAATATATGTATATATGTATGCAAATACTTAATGAAATAAGAATCAAATGTTTACCGAGTAATTATGTGACAGAAGAAAATGTTGAACCACATAACGCTAATTTCCTTCAGTTAAGATCAAACGTTTCCATCTTCTACAACGAAATATGAACGCATTCGTTTGATATTCGATGCGTTTATATATCATCGAAAGAATCTTAAGTCGCGTCACTACAATTCGAAAAAAAGCCTATACGCCGCGTATGGGTCCATACGCGGCGTATAGGCTTTAGTCAAATCAGTCATTCAGCGGGACTATACGCCGCGTATGGACCCATACGCGGCGTATAGACCTGGGTCGTATAGGGTGGTACGCATCCCCACCGACACCTATACGCTGCGTATGGATCCATACGCAGCGTATAGGTGTCGGTGGAGATGCGTACCACACCATACGACCCAGGCCTATACGCCTCGTATGGGCCCATACGCGGCGTATAGACCTGACTGATTTGACTTCGCCAGTTTTGTCTCTGAAAAGCCTATACGCCGCGTATGGGTCCATACGCGGCGTATAGACTCACTGATGTGACGTGAAATTCTTGGCATTAATTGGCATTAATGAGGGGGACCTATACGCCGCGTATGGACCCATACACGGCGTATAGATGGGTGTCGATTTAAAACATGGGGTGTCCCTTTATTTGGACCCTATTTAAAACTAGGGTTGCAATTATTTTACACTTGATTATGATTGTTTACTTTTTCATTTCATTCATGATCATGGATGTGAACAAAATTAAATGAAAATCATATGATGATCATATATTTTCATTTAGTTTTCAAATTAGATTGCTAAAAATGTTCTTAATGTGTTTTAGATTAATAATACTATTTATAGTATTATATCAAATTTTTTGTATTATCAAAAAAATGAGATGAATAGTAAATTCACAATATTGTCTGGTTTGGGCATCAGGCCAATCAGGACCTATCACTTGATAGGCCGCTATCGTTTCCTTTTTGAAAAAATCTGGTTTAGCATAGTAATATATACAATTAGCTTCAGATTAAATCACAAGTGAACCGAGCTTGATCTCAAGGACCCCACTCCCACCACCACCACCACCACACACACATACACTCTTTGATATTTAATGATTTTTTTTATTTTTCGTTTGGGTATTTTTTTTCTTTTCCCTTTTTTCTTTAATTAACTTTAGGTTTTTGCGTTAATCGTTACAACGCTGATTGCATAAGCTGATTACTATCGTTTACAAATTTTAACACCCCCACCAGCCGATGTATCCACATTCCATAGTATACACCTAATGTTTACGACTATAGGTAAGGAAAAAATGCAATCCTCATCGTGTAGAACGAGATACTAATACTAGTTTAATACAAATACTTTTTGCTTTAAATTTCCCAATGTTAAATTAATTAAAGATGGAGAATTAAATAAGATGCTGCGGCTGAAAAGTAATGCTTTGCTAATCTTAATACCATACCAAATATTATTTAAATAAGTTAAAAGTATTTAATTGGTAATGATCATATATCTTAACCTAAAGTTAGCAATATAAAGATACTAGTTAGTAGCAGGCATATCTTGACTATCAAAAGGAACCTTGTATATGTTTAATTTTCTATAAGTGATGCTGTGACATTATTCTGACTTCCATAAGAAATTAAATAAATAAAAGAAACATGAGGTAGTCAAAAGAGTACCACACATTATGTTATAGGAAATACAATATTCTTGTAGAATATATCCTTATAGTTAATCGTTTTAAAAATTAGATCAACCGTTATTTCGTTAAACGAGTCAGCCTCATTTAAAAAGATAAGAGTAAAATCGGTTATCTTCCACCGATCTTTTCTCGTTTTCTCAAAATCATATGGTCTATTGTCTAATAAACCGAATTTGTAGCTCAGTTTTTTACAAGTATGATTGGACATGTCTTATTTTCAATGCGCTACAAAGGTCAAAGTTCATACGAGTTGTAGCATTTATAGGGATCGTAGAACCGTATAAGGAGTGTGAATTTATAATTCGGGGTTAGTTTAAAAACTAAAATTGAGATTTTTCTTAATTAGTGTCTCAATTGGTAGAGATCATTAATTACGATCTTCTTCTTAATATGGTAGAAACTGTCAGTAACTTCTCCTAATCGAAGTAGAGATGATTTATGCACCTTCTATATGATCTCAGTAATGAACACCAAATTTCTCTCGAATTAAATCTTCGTATAAACAAACAGTCACAAATATTTTAAAAATTATATTACAACAGGAATCAATAAACACTTGCATTTTTTGTTGCCAAAAACATGTGTAATGGTTAATGCCCATTAATACCCTCAGTCATTACTTAATTATGAGATTTATAAGAAGTTATATTGTTATGGTGGAAACGCCCCCACCTATAACGCCCTTATAATGCCCATGGGGTCGTGTAATGACATTTTAAGGTTCTAAATGCCCCTTAATGTCCCATTACGTTTGGTCTTAAAGGCTTTGGTAGCCTCTTAATGGTCATTAAGGGGTTGTTTCTTAATAATCATTAAGAAACTTTTTAATAGTTTATGGCCTCATAATGGGTAAGATGTTGCCTTTAAGGTTATCTTTAACCATTAAAAGGCTATAAACCATTAGAAAGTAGACTCATAATGACCATTAAAAAACTAGCAAACAACCACTTATTTTTTTATCAATCTATGATCTCATTTCTATTATGAAAGTGTTAGAGCATTCACAACCCATTCTTTATCTTTATCCATATAATTACACTATAAATCACTACTTTTTCTCTCTCTTTTTCTACTTTTTCATTACTTTTTTTCTCTCCTTCACTTACAACCACTTAAAATTATTATAGGGTTTTGAACAATGTTTCCTAAAAATACAGATTGAACAGTAAATTTTTCATATTCTTCACTCACAACCACTTATAACCATACCATATAATATAGGGACTACACTCACATTATTTTAGGGAACGGGTTGTGAATGCTCTTAAAGAAATAAGAACTATAAGTTACGTACAAATGTATATGAAAGTGAAACTTACATTTACAATAGGTGGTGTTAAAGTATGGTGAAATAGTTGCTTAAGTAGAAAAATAAAGCGACATTAAAAGAAATCCACATGAAGAATAACAGGACAGAAGCATCAAGTTGAAAAAAAATAACACTTTTTCTTTGCAAATAAACGTGTTGCATGTTGTACAAAACACCACTCAAACATATTTTCCATATTAATAAATGTAACTTATAACATTTGGGAAATATTCTTTTACCAAATCATTATATTTGAATTAGAAAACTAATTGGTAGGTTGGTTTGTAAATTAAGAAAGCGTTTTGATGCTTTCACAATTTAAAAGATGTTTTCCAATTTTGTTCAAGTGTTCTTACCAACGTAAGATCACGTTGGTTAGTTTGCACAAATGGAAATTTCCACCAACATCTTCATTCATTTACAGAACATTTATTAAAAAAAAGATATAAATTTAAATAAATACTTTTGTTTGGTTAGTTTAAAAAAATATGTAAGTTATATAGATTAGTTTTATAAGATTTACACAATTTTTAGTGATCACCAAAATTTCAATTTAAACGCATACCATGTATCTTAAAATTTGTTGTATTTTGAATGTCTAAAGATGTATATAGTTTTTGTTGACTTAAAATTTGACGTTTGACTTGTATCAGTCGTACAATTTATATCCAATCTTTGTTTGAATTTTTTTTTACTATCGTAGAGATGTTTACTAAGATGAAGAGGGATTGGTCCCTCATGCCCCAGCTCACGATGTGCGGGCGTGACTGGCCTACGTGACTATGGTCACACCCCCTCGCAAGGTATTACGCGAAGCCTTATATTTTTCAGTTTTGCCATTTATAAGAGAATTTATTATTTTCTTCAATTGCACCAAACAATGTTCTTTCATTCTAATTGGCTAAAAAAGAAAAGAAAATGAGTTTAAGGTTTTATGATGAGGAGATCGGTAAAGGAAGGCGAGTTAGTTAAAATTATCAACCCCTGAAATCAAGGGGTCGGTGATACCATTTGGTAGCAAAACTTACCGACTAGGAGAGTGATTTATCGAGTCGCACTCTCTGTACCCTTATAAAAATATAAATGTGATGATTTGGTGTGAAGAGAGAGGGTGCTATTCATTGATTTATACACTTTTAGGTGTGATTAAATTATTATATGCTTTCAACAATAAAATGTGTAAATGGGTATAAAAGTATATATTTATTAGAAGAAAGTTATAATATAATAATTATTTATTTATTATTCATCGACTAGTAGAATGATAAGGAGCAAGATATGTGTAACAATATAAGTTCACTCACACTTTATTTATGTTGTTTTTCTTTGTTTTACTTATGGTATGTAGAAAGGCATTTATAAAAACATTACTAAAACACAGTGTCATATCTGTTTCAATGACATGAAATCTCATAGGTTACACTAAACTTAGATTTTAATTATAGATTTGTTACAAAGCTCATGAAATAACCCTACCCCAAGAAAGAATTATCATTTATGTTGGTGATGTAGCTTGCATCTCAATCCTTCTATGCCAAAGGAAATACAACATATGACAAAACAAGAATTCGAGGACTTCATTAAATCTTTGAGCACCCGTCTTATTGCAAGTCGTGATAAGTAATCGGATTACTAGTAAACTTGCTCAATCTATCAACAAGATAAGCAATACCATGCCTCGTACTAACAACTGTAACATACTGTCACAGAAGCTTATACCAATTTACACTACTAAACTGTAACATACTGTCACAGAAGCTTATACCAATTTACACTACTAAACAAGTTCTATCTCCAATAAAAATAAAATAATCTTGAAGATAATGTCATGATTGTGTATACCATATAAGACCATCCCATCATATACAAATAATTACAGTAATCAAGAACTCATAAAACCAGTATAAATACAAAATACATCAAACAACCAATCTTTAAAGACAGATTATATGTTTATAAACATATATAATACATTGTTCTTAAGATCAAATCACCATCATCATCATCTATCATACCTCAATTATATCATTGTTGGTTTTTGATTGATCATTTGAATCAAAAAGGGTCTCTAACGATCTAGCTTTTCGGCTTCTAACTTTCCCGGCCTCTCTTAATAACTCTGCCAACCGTTTTTTCTCTTCCTCCACATCAAAACCCGCAGTCCCGAGCTTTTCCTCCCTAGTCTCAACTATATGTTCCAACATCTTGATTGCATCATCCAACCTGCAAAAAGATCACATTTTGAGAGAATGTTGCAAAATAAAGATTATTTTCAAGATATGCACCTGTTTATATACTATTATTATTACTAGATTCACCATTATGGGGGCACCCCTTTGTTCAAGATTATGAAATTTGAAAACTTTTCTTTTTGTGGGAAGTTTTCATATCAGAATCACATATCTACCCATTATAGAAAATGGTATGATCTATCAATCTTTTTGAATTTCAGTTGTATAGCTGAATAATATAGATTAATATGAAATGCATATGTTCATACCTGCCTACTGCATCGTAAGTGCCTGCAAGATTGCTATAAACCGCAAGGGTATCAGGGTGAATAGAACCACACTCTTGTTCCAAAACGACTCTAGCTTCTTCAAAGCATTCTATAGCTTCGTTTATGGCATACCGTTGCACACAGGTGAGTCCCATTTGATTGAGTGCAATCCCATAGAAACTAGATTTCTTCTCACTACTTACACGAAGCTTAAAAATGGCATTTTTGAAAGAATCATACGATTCTGAGTATTTTCCTAACACGTAATACATAACTCCCATTTGGGCTTCAATTCCTGCAATCGTACTTTGCTGACCAGGAACATCGTTGTATATTTTTAAAGCTTTGTATAGTAACTCGAGTGCCTGGTTGATCTCATTCATAGACTCGTATATAGCAGAAATGTTGGTGAAACCGCAAGCAATTTCCTCTAATGGGATGCCTGAGATGGGGTTTTCATATATACGAAGTGCATTTTCACAGTAGGATTTTGATTCTTTGAATTTCCCTGTTTTGTTACATAAATCAGCCAAACGGGCGAAAACTGAAGCAACAGACGGATGGTTCTCGCCTTTGGATGATTTAAGAGACGTGAGTGCTTTTTGATACGCAAAAATAGCCTCATCATATTTAGATAATGATAAATATGTGTCTCCAATGCTTAAATCTACTAATGATACCTCACTTTCTTGCCCATTAGCCACCATAGTCATACTAGCCAAAACTAGATGCTCGAGTGCACCTTCATGGTCACCTATTGATTCACAAATGAGACCCATGAGCCGCCTATCGGCTGCTTCTTCTGCCTGCAAGCCGTTCTTTAAATGGATATCAATTGCCATTCTGCAAAAGCTCTCGGCTTCTTTAAAGTCAAGTGCTTGAACATAAGCTTCTGAAATATACCTACATGTTTCACCAATTCTTGGATCAGAATCACCCAAAACCTCTCGTTGTACTTCCAAACCAAATTTGTAACACTTTAAGGAGTTTTCAAGTTGACCCAACATAGAATAAGTATCACCCAACTGCATTAAACCGGAAAATTTAGCAAGAGCGTGGTCTTGACTTTCATTGACCACTGGGATTTCAATAGACTCTTCAAGAACTGGTATTGCTTCATTGTACTGGCCTAAACTACAGTATATTGCTGCTGTAACATGTAGACACATTACAATGTCTAAAGTCAGTTTACCATTTGATGACTTCTTGAAACAAGATGCTGCTTGCAGAGCTAAATCAAGTGCTTTACGCGGATTAGAACCTGATGACATTAAATCTCTTGCCTGCTTGAGTAAATACGGGCCACGATCTGAGTCTTTATCACTTTGGTTAGGACTACCAGCACCAACAACAGGTTTCCTTGATTTCTTATTGGTTTTCTTGGCTAAAGGACTGTTTGTTTGATGGCTTTTGCTCTTGGGACTCGATATAGAACTTGCTTCTGACTCCAACCGCGATTGTGGTCCTTTCATTGAGTTTTTTAGCGAGCGGGATTTCATGCTTTCTTCTTCATTTTGCTTTAAATCCTCTTCATTTTCTTTTAGAATCTCAACTTCCTTCATCTCACCTCCAACTAAATGCCTTAATTCAGAATCAATCCTTGACTCCTCACCATCTGATCCATAGCTAAGCCTCGATACAGACTGATCAGAACTTTGCATATCACACAC
Source organism: Flaveria ramosissima (assembly GCA_025215565.1). Classification (NCBI taxonomy): domain Eukaryota; kingdom Viridiplantae; phylum Streptophyta; class Magnoliopsida; order Asterales; family Asteraceae; genus Flaveria; species Flaveria ramosissima. Next base: position 37,962,285 of record CM046044.1, on the reverse strand, counting down.
GTTATCATAAAGTTCTTCAATAGACGGCTCAACAACCGCCTCAGAAGCACCCACATTACCAGGATTCGATTGAACATGACCGGCGTCGTTTGGAGACTTGGTCAACTCCAAATTCCCCTTATTCTTTGACAAAATCCCATTCTCAGGCATTTCATCGAACACCTTGTGTTCAACACTTTCATCCATAGCCAACCCAGGCATCATTCAATTTTCAAACAAACTCACTACTATCTGTCAACAAAATACCAGAAAGCAACATAAACTTTATTGCAAACAAGCTTTAAAACACCAAAATCCCAACATCAGATCTAGATAAAGATTTGACATATTCAAAGATAAGTATTGACAAAAAGGGGGAAATCAATCGAAGGTGTAAAACAGTTCAAATTTTAAAATGAAACAGCAAAAAGCTTGATTCCTTTATCATTCCCAATATTTTTCTATAATAATTAAACAAAAAGGATAACAATAGACCCACAAAGATTTGATCTTTTCAAAAGTAGTATGCACTATCTTAAACTTTTTCTTTCTAAATATATAACAATTCAAGATTATAACAACAGAAAAACACATACTGTTATATAGAAGGTACTATTCAGATCTTATCATATACAATACATTACTCCATTAACGACTAAAGGGCACAAAACCCAGATGGAATTGATCAACATATCATGAAAAGATTGAAACTTTATGCAGAGTTGACCTTGTAAAAGTCAATAACATCAAGAATCTTGAAAAAAAATCATACCTTTGGTGACCACCCGTGAGAAAGAATTTTAAAGATTGTGAGGTTTTTTGAGGGTATTATAAAGAAACGGGTGAAGAATTTATCTTTGAAGTGATTGGTGTGTTGTACCTGTGACAAGTTGAGGAAGAAGAAAGGGTAGGATAGGAAATACAGAAAAGATCCAGGGGTAAGATGGTAATTTACATGGATTTTGTTAGTGGTGTAGGGGTGGAATGTCAGAGATGAAAGTCTTCTGCCAACCCGCCGATTTGTCTTCTGTTTGCTTATGGGATTCCTAGATATAGAAGTTTCTAGCATGTGAAATGACCGATTTGCCCTTTGTGGAAGTGGGATGTTGTTTTACTACTCTTGTTGGGTAGAATGTTGAAAGGTAGACACAAGGTCATAGTCTACAATAAGGTTACTTTGCATATGGTGCAACCATATGTTGGAGTGTTTGACTTTATATTCTTTTTAGCAACACCAATTAGATTAAAGGTCGTAAGTGTAAATCGTCTTTGTGAGACCGCTTGAGGGGATGCGACCTGATTTCTCTGAAGACACAAAGATCTGGGTGCTTGTGGAATGAGAGTCGTAAAGTAGACATGGTGTGAAGATATGTAGATGATAGTCTTTTATGGTTTTATGAAACTTTTGAAAAGGAAGTGTTTGTGATTAATGGAGGAATTACATTTCATGTGACTTGAACATGAGAGATACATTCACTTGGTGGGCAATATCTATTTACTTCACTTTAAAGTTAAAATGTGTCTCAACCCATGATGCCATCAATGGAGTAGTGTTGGTCATTAAATTCCAACCTCAAAATTGGTTTGATGTATGCAAATGGAGCATTTATTTTCACATTATTTGTCACATGACCAACTATTTCTTTTACATTTATAAGTTCTTTTTTTATTTATATTATTATTATTTTATAAAAGTGTTGATAAATTATTAAATCTATAAAAGATATGTTATAGGGAGAAAAAAGTGATAGTTTATATTTACGTTATTAAAGCAATGGTTGACTTTCTCACAATAAGGTGTGCACGTATGTGTCCCTTAATACATGATTGTATAGGGAGAAAATGAATAAATAATTAATCTGATGATAGTGCATACCTAATAAAAAAAGTATGAACCCACAACTTATTAAATGTCTAGCAAGATAATTAGCGAAGAGAATTTAATATTGTGTATTTTTTTATGTTCTGTAATTCGTTTATATACAAACTAGTATAGTATCCCGCGTAATACACGGGTTGATTAAATAATATATGAATAATTTGTAATATAAATTTAAAAATTATAAATAATATTTGTAAATAAGATATGATTGAGTTAGAAATAAATAAGTAGTTCAAGTAAAACCAACAATATCATTTTAAATTTTCATTTTATAAGATTTTGTTTTTTAATTGTTTTCTTAAACATTCTGGTCTTTTTTATTTTTATTTTGAAAAAATAATTATTGTATGAAACTTAGAAGAAATGGTATTCAAATACTTCGTATTTAAAACAAATTTTGTGTCATATATTTTTAAAGTGTATTTTCATTGTAATATCAAGTTTTTAAAATTTTACAATATCTATTTTTTTATTTAAAAATGTTTTACATAATATAATTACTATATATACTTTTATCATTTATTAGGAGAGAGAGACAGAGACGGAAAAATAAAAATAAGAATGCTTAATATGTTGACATGTGACATCTCAAAAACCTTCTTTTATCATAGGTAATAGATTATTTCAATTCTTCGTTGTACTTGTATATGAGAATAATAAAAAATAGACATCTAAACCTCTTTATATTTCAATCATATTATAACTCATATGATCTACATCAAAAATACAAATGTGTGTTTTGGAATAGATCTTTCTATCAAGATCATTTCACACTGTTGGAATGTAGTTGTAAACAACTCACTAAGTGGTCCATAACATATATTAGAGAGTCAATTAGAAAACTTAAATCTATTTCAACAATGGGTACAAAAAAATATAATTACACATCCAATATATATTGATGCATTTATAAGATGGAGGTGTGGATCGTCAAAAATTGTTACTAGGGTTTTAAATAATTGTAAATTAGGGTTTATGGTGTTACAAACTATATCATAGCAATCTCTTCTTAATGTATATCGATTTAATTAGGAGAACACTTACAACTTATTGATTTTCAATCCTCATTATGTAAATTTGACGAACATATCATCTTTTGAGACTAAAGAATACTATAATACGTATTTACACAAAGTTATAACTAACATGATACATAATAACTCGTATTATTTTTATGTAAGCTACATAAAAGAGAAATACATTTAGCTGGTTTTGGAAAATGAATAAAACCTTTTTTTTTTCTTTTATCCTTATAAATACAAAATATCATGGCAACGCTCACATCATATCTCTTTATTGGTGATTGTACCATTTAGTTAGTATTAATAAATTGAATTGAATACAACTTGACCATAGTAACTTTCTATTTTTAGGCCCGCTTTGAATACGAGTATCTTTAACGCACTCTTCAATTTTTTTATTATTTGGTCTTTAAAACGTCTCATAATTTACTCCACAAAACCATCTATATTTTCATTTAATAGGAACTAGTTTAGAAACTCGTGTATTAAATCAATAGTTATTTATTAATATAAAAAATTATAAATAATTTTTAAGATAACATATAATTGAAATTAAGTATAATTAACTATTTTAGGTAATAAAACAATAATAATATTTTTTAAACTTTTGTCTTTAAATTTATTTTTTAAACAGTCTAACTTTTTTTCTAAAATACTTTTTAAATAATTTCATTTTTAAAAGGTCCTTGTATTAAGAAATATCATATTTCATAAATTTTTGTTTTTTAAAATATTATGTTTTTAATCATCAAAAAGTTTGTTTATAATTTGAAAAGTATATCAATAATCATTAACATTTAATGTATCATTAAATGGTTGATTTTTATTCTAGTAATGACACGTGTCTAAATCCTAGGTGACGTCTAGGTGGACAGTGTAGAAAAATAACATGTGGCGTGTAAACATTTTAATTTATTAGTATAGATTTAACTCTTGACCTTTTATATAGTGAAGAAATATCTTACCATCTAGTTATCTGTTTGGGAACAAACTCTTTTCACTTAACTAACATTTTGGACATGCATTAATTAAATGAAATTTGGATATTAATAATCCAAACTATTACCTATTTATCAATTTTAATCACAACTAATGATTTGACCAACATCAATCATGACTTTTGCTTTTGTTGTTTTTTATGACGTATCACATGACGTAGTTTGTGACGTAGCATGTGACATAACGTATTAAATAATTAAAACAAAAAATATATAATTTTATTACTCAGTTTTTATGTTTCTTTGTCTCCAAGCTACTCAACCAGCAACAAAAGCGGTACGTTGAATAACTTCAGAAAATTATCTTTTATAAAAAACATTGAGTGATATATTTATTTTTTAATTATAACTATGTTCTACGTTACGTCACGAGCTACGTCATAAAAAATTCAAAATATAGTAAGTGTTATGCGGGGGTGGGGATTCAGACCGATGAGGACGTATAGAGTTAACGAACAGTTAGGTTGTGACAATTATTAGTAACAAAATCAAAAGTTTGGATTAATATTGGTCAATTTGTTAGTTGGAATTAATATTAACCAATAGTTAATAGTTTGGATTATTAAAATCTAATTTTCATAATTTTCGTAAATGCACTTAAAATCTTTATACTTCGTGATCTCTTTATAATTATATTTTGTATTATAGCATTCTATACATGTTTTTCAATTATAGAAAAGATATTTAATTAATGAATCGCAAATCTTTAATGATTGTTGGTTCGATTGATTGGTAGGTATGCAATTATATTTGTTGATCTAAATTATTAGTTCCTTTCATTTTTAGTGTATTCTTTCAAGTGGGTCATGAGTTATGAATCATATATTGTTTTGTTAGGATAATTACATAGAAGATCTAAAATGTGTTTATAGTTATAATTTTATAATTAAAAAAGATGGTTTTGATAAATATCATGGGTTTACTACTTTACTACACACTTGGCGTTTGTAGCGTAACACGTATGACCCTTTGTTTGCTCGAGCATACTTGCTACTTCATTTAGTAAACAAAAACTTGTTTTCAAACAAATTAATTTAATATTTGTGGTAGTTTTAAAGTTATATTCCTTGCGTGCTTTTAAGACGCATTTAAATATTTATCCTTTCTAATAGTACTACCTATGAAATAAAAAATCAATTACATATCTCTAATAAGAGAGATTGACAAAAAAATCCACTTTAGTCAAAGTCAAAATTTCAACTTTCATTCATAGATTAAAAAAAGTAAAGTTATCCCTAGTTATCCTTATTATTGCTTATTATTGGCTCAATCATCACACTTTTGGATTTGGAATAGACGAACATTAAAAATGTTTATTAGCGCTGACAAAACAAGTTTTATCGTGTTTAACATGTTAGATATTACGCGTAGAACTCACGTATCAAACATACAAAAGACTTGTTTAACTACTTATATATCATGCCTAAAAAAATTTTATATGTTTTTATGAACCAAGAATGTGAAATAACAGAGTTAGCATTCTGATTTTATTTATTTTAAAAAATGTAAAAAAATGGTAAAAATATATTTTTTATTAAACAGATTTAATTATTTTATAAACAGGTCGGGAATTGCCAACCATTCGTTGTTGCCCCTTTGGTGAGCTATTTTCAAGCGCCCTCTCTACTAGTCTTCTCCGATCATCTTCTCCCAAAAAAAATCAATATCTTTCTGATCACATATAGAGGTGTTCAAAAAAACCGGTTCGGGAAAAAAACCGAAACCGGTTTGGGGCCAAACCGGTTTCAAACCGACCCAACCCGACGGTTTAGGTTCGGTTTGTAGGTTGCGTATTTCAAACTGGTTTCTAACATAGTTCGGTTTCAAACCGGTACCCAAACCGGTTTTCAAACAATTATTTAAAATTTTATGACATTTAAATTGTTTCTATGTTTTATATATTATATATTTCACTTTGATTTTAAATTAAGGACTTTGTTTTTAAAACAATTATGTATTGTTTCTAATTTTATATGTTTTAATTTTTACATATAAAAATATGTAAATGCATCTTAAGGTTTATTTAATATATACAATTAATATGTAACATTCATCTTATAAGTTTATTTAATTTTTACAATTATTTTTTCTAATTTATAATGCTTTAAAAAGTAAAAAAAAAAAAAAAAAAAAAAAAACCGGTTTGGGCCCAAACCGGTTTTCAAACCGACCCAAACCGGTTTTCAAACTTACCCAAACCGGTTTTATAGGTTTGGGTTTTTTTAAACCCAAACCGGTTTAGAACCCGAACCGGTTTAAGACCAAACCGGTTTTGACCACGGTTGACCAAACCGGTTCCGGTTTGGACCCCAAACCGGTTTTAGATAAAACCCGGTTTGTACACCACTACATATAATACCCTAGATATTGATAGTTTGTGTTTTTCTGATTAATAATCATGATCTATAATCAATATTTAATATTGATAGGATGGATTCCAAATTTTGATGTATCAATGGCGACACAAGGGATTAATTGGAGTTTTAGTGGCCCCATGTTTTATTAACTGGAGTTCTTAATTTTGTAATGTTTGCCTTTGATCTTGCAGTGTGTACTAATTGGAAGATTACAGTAATGTATTAGAGCACATAATGACATTGAAGACGAAAAAGCGAACCTTGGCGATAGGGTTGAAGCTTCACATAAACCCAATCCCCATTTTGAAAATGCACATCATGACGTATGGGCGTGTGCTTTCAGAAGATTACTTTTAAGCAAGGTTCGAACGTCCTCGCGTTCAAGTAATTGGGCTTTCACCATGGCGTTTCCATTTGAATCTCGTACATCACGAACAATAGCAGTTGGTGTGCAACCATGTAGGACTTCAAAGGAAGTCATTTGGGCGGAAGTTTGATAGGCGATATTGTACAAGTATTCAACCAATCGCAAGTGAACCCATTCATCAGGGTGGTCAGAAACATAACAACGAAGGTACATCGCAAGACACGTGTTGGGAAAGAAGAGGCGTTGAAGCAGCCCACTCAATGGCAAAAACAAATTCTTCATTTGTTGGCACGTCTAGCAATTAGCAATGAAAGTTTGAACCAATAATCCTTAGTCCAACCGAAGAAAATGAGATACCCATGACATGTAAATATGAGAACGAATCTGACCAGGGATTATGATGAAGATGCCTTACATTATGGTGTTCAAAAGTTAACAATATAGAATGTTACCATGAAAGCAAAGTAAACTAACAACATCAAAGAAGAATCTGAAACAAGAAAATAATAGCATTGATGATCATTTATTCGACTCAAACCGAAAAAGGTGCTACCTTGATCCCTCTATCAGACTCACCTATTTGTCTGTACAAACTCTTTACACTTCACCTCTACAAACTCCATTACCATCACAAAAACTTAAACAATCAAATCAAATCAAATAGGATTCTGATCACAAACATTATAACCAGATATAACAGAGCTAAATGCAAATGCAAGAAAGGTCAAGAAAGACATCACCACAGATGCAGTAGCCTTTTTTGTAAACTCATCTTTCCCCCAATTCAACACCCAATCATCAACCCTTGTAGCTGCAGAAGATGATGATGACATCAATAGATAAGCCAGCATCTGTCAAACATTCACACTCAATATCAGTTCAAACCGCATTACGCGTGTTCCAATTCAACATTGATTAGTTATAACACTAGCCTGATCTATCAGAAAGTCGAAATGACATCGAAGAGAATACGCGACAATGTGTTTCTCGTAAACTAACAGGTACGTGTGATCAATGGCTTGAAATGCTGCATATGTGAAAGCAATAGCATTCACTGCTACCAAAAACCTTCATGATCAAACACCTCAAAAGTCAAAATCAGTCAACACTGAAGCTAATTCGAACTGTAATTGAATCATAATTCATATTCGTATAATCATACACATTACAATTCACAATACCTGTACTCTCTGTATCGATCGAACGAATCACCACTCCATCCTTGAGTTCTATCAGAAGCCATAACAGAGAAAGCAATCAAACTCAATATCATCTCACAAACCCTAAACCCTAACGCAACTCTCTCAATCGTCAATTCGCTTCTCGACATCCGACCAATCGACGTCACCGGCGTTCTCCACCTCTTACCTCCTCCGTCACCGCCGCCGCCGGAGTTTTTCTTCACGGCGGTGACCGGCGCCTCCTTCGGCGGGCGGTTGTAGGTCACGGCGGGAGATGGGGCGTTTGGCATCGGCGCTACATTGAGGGTGTGAGAGGGTATTTTGGTGTTGGAGAGAGGAGATCTGAAGGGGGTGTGGGGGTTGCTGACGGGGACGATGGCGGTGGAAGCGGCGGAGATGTCGTCGGAGCAGAGGGGTGAGTCGGATCGGAGGGGGGAGTGGATCTCGTCGAGTTGGGATCCGGCGTCGGAGGTTGAGCGGTGGCTGGTGGCGGAGCTGTGGCGGCGGTGGTGGTGTTTGAGGAAATCCATGGGGGAATAATAATTTCAGAGGGGTCTATAATTGAGGTGTGGATTATTAAGTGGTGGGGGAAGTTTTAAAAAGGTTCTTAATATAGACACATCCACCCAGATAAATCGACACCACTCTATACGTTATGTATAGGTTCATACACAACGTATATGATCGAGTACACAGAAAACAAGGAAAATTCAGGCGGGCTGTCAGAGAGCTATACGCCCCATATAGCCCTATACAACCCCCTCTATACGACGCGTATAACGAATTTCGACACTGATTACGAGGAAAAATTCAGGGGGCTGTCAGAGGGCTATACGACACATATATCCCTATACAACCCCCCCTATACGATGCGTATGGGGCTATACGACACGTATTGAAATTTTAGGGTGTTGATTTAAAATCATGATGTGTCTATTTAACGGGTCCCTTTAAAAATGAATGATCTTGGAGGTGGTCATTATTCATTAACATTTAACAAATGTAGATTTGTTTTTACTGAGAGATGATTCATGATTAATACTTGATTATTAATATTATTTTTTGAACGGTGAATTTTATTTTTGAGTGACGGTCGCATCTTCAACAAGTCAGAAACCCATCACTCCTATATGACTGACCATTACGTTGTTTGAACCGGGCCCGCGGGTTCAGAGGAGGGGCTTGGTATTTTTTAAAAACTAATTAGTTAAATTCTTAAAGTTTTAAAATATTATTATGTCTCTTGAATTTTCATTTTTTCATCTATTTGAATCCTGAAGGCTGATGACGTCAGCCTTGTATGTTATCTGCCACGCACTTTCCCTCTTTATTAAGGGTATTTTCGTCTTTCTCCTTATTTACCCTTGAATAAACCTAAAAAACACTTTTGAACCCCTACTTCATCTTATTCTCTCTGTATCTTTTCTCTCTCACCTACTCCATCTCTCATTCTAGATAAATCTCTCTCACCTACTTCATCTCCTTCTCTCTCTTTCCCTAGATGAAAAAGAAACATGGTGTGGTGTTTATGGTAGTCAGGTGGTGGGAATAGTCGGCTGTGGTGGTGGCGATGAGAGGATGTGGTGGTAGCGATAAGACTGTGGTGATGGTGGCAATGGGGGTTGTGGTGGTGGTGATAGGGTTGTGACGGTGGTGTTGGGGCTGTGGTGATAGCGATGGGGGTTGTGGTGGTGGTGGCGATGGGGTTGTGGTGATGGCGATGGGGGTTGTGGTGGTGGCAATAGGGACAACGTTGGTGGCGATGCGGCTACGTTGGCTGCGGCGGTGGCGATGAGAGGTTATGGTGGTGGGTACGGGAGGATGTGGTGGTAGGTATAGTGGTGGTGAAGATCACAGGGGGGAAGATATATATATATATATATATATATATATATATATATATATATATATATATATTGATAGAAAATGGGTGTGTATGTGAGATGATAATGAAAAGTGTTTGTAGATGAACTGAATTGGTAAAAATATAAAGGTGGGTGGATGGTTGGATGCCACAAGTTGTTTTTTTTAATTTCCAAGGTAATTTAGTCTTTTTACAAATTATTTAATAGAAAAACTAACGATGTCAGTCTTCAGGATTCAAATAGATGAAAAAAATAGAAAGTCAGAGGACATAATGATGTTTTTAAACTTTAAGGATGTAACTAATTAGTTTGGGAAAGATCAGGGATGCAAATAGTAATTTTTTGTATGCTTGACGTTTGTCAATTAACTACTTGTATCTCTATAGTTTCAAAACCTCGTTTTACATACCTGATGTTTTTATCTTTAACCATTTGTATCCCTAACGTCTTCATTATGCAACAATATGAATTTAAATGGACTAACGTGGCCAATCAAGTCTGTAAACGACCCCCCCACCTTTTATTTATTTTCAGGTTATTTTGTCATTTCCTTTTAAACCTATTATTATTTTCATCCATTATCATCCAAACCATCACCCACCGCTGCCAAAAAAAACAACCACCACCATCATCATACCACCATTGATGTTGCACTAGCATACCACCATGACTATCACCAATGTATTTCGACGTTCCTAGCATTTCCACCCTAGCACCTCTAGTACCATCGTGTAACACCCAAAAATTTCTAAAAGAAAAGAAAAGAAGGGTAAAAAGAAAGAAAAATAAAATAACCTAAGTTAAGGGGTTAAAGTTGTGCAAGAGGCAAACTTTAATATTATTATGTTTAAAAGTGGGCATGGCTGCCCACACCCCCTGCTACACCAACTTCATCGGTTTTTAGAGAGAGAGAGAGACAGAGTTTCTCTCGGTTTTAGAGAGAAGAAGAAGAAGAAGATTGCTTTAAGGTGAGTTTTCTTGTGTTTTGATCGGTTTCAGTTGGGTTTTCAACCTTTGGACCGAGCCTTATGTGTTTGTGTGTGTTCGGTTGTGTGTTCTTTGTGTGTTAGGTGTTTGAACTCTGAATGCCTTTGAGTTTGGAGGAGTTTTGCTCTAAGGCTGCTGCAGGTGAGTTCTTGATCCCCGGTTTTTACTGTTTTAAACTTGTTTTGGGGCTGAAAATGTATGCAATTAACTTTTTATAACTCTCGGTGTGTAAAACCGAAAGCTTGTTCTTATGTTTATGCGAGTGTATGTGCAGGACCGTTTAAGGGCTTAACCACAATTACAACACAACAACACAATGAGGAGAATAACTAAGCTCTAATCAAACAGTGAACTGGGTAACCAAAGTGATACAAAGAACACAAGTAAAGCAAGAGACAGAACAAGAGAGTATGGGTTTCAAGGAGGCAGTATATTGCTTTCTCAAGTTCTTTTACAAGTGTTACAAAGCATAAAGAAAAGATACAAGAACTTGAAATACTTATACTACAACCTACAGCCGGCCATACTTTGAAGGCCAGCTGGATACAATTGACTAGACACTAACAAAATCAATTGTAGGATCAAAAGGCATATCTGCCTTTTGACCTTGTGACTATGACATGCCATAGCTCACATCCTTTTACAATACAAAAAGGATAAAGTACATAAAGTGGAAAGTTGAAGACTCAAGACCTCAATGTACAGTTACCAAAAGCAAGGCCCTTTTCACCAACTCATGTAAGTTGGTGACTTTACAGAGATGCAGCGGAAAAGGTGCTTTATGGAACAGTACATCAGATAAAGCATGTGTACTAAAAGTCTTCGGAAGAAATCTGTCTTCATAGGATGAGGCTTCGGAAGACTTTGTCTCTGAAGCTTCGGAAGACTTCATGTTTGGCTTCGGAAGATATTGGTCTTGGCTTCGGAAGATTTTACACTTAGAGTATTTTCTAATGCTTTGTGTAAAACTTCCGAAGCATTCTTCACTTCAGTACTTAGTGCATGTTGCTGAGACACTTAGGCTGTTTTGGGTTGCATCAGACTTCAGGAATCCTTACAAACTCCCCCTAGGCTGATGCTACCAAAACACTTGGAAGATCTTCAAATGTTGGTAGTCTTCAGTACAATCAGGACCATTCCTTTCTTCATGAGATGGTCAGGATCATCAAGACTTTCATAGTATCTTCTCATCTCAAAGAGATCATGCAGAGGTAAGTTGATTATGTCTTGCCATGAGTAGACATTCTCAACACCTTGATCTCTGATAACAGTCCATCTCTCTGGATTGGTAGAGTATGTCCAGGACAAGATGGGTGTCTCACTAGTTAGAGGAGCCACTTGAATAGGAGTTGATTGGGCTGCCTCATCATGCACTTCCTCAGGTTGATCTGATTCAGCCTGAGGTGCAGAGGTAGATGACTTTGGCTTCTTCTTCTTTGTCTTTGGTTTAGAAGCCATCCTCTTCTTCCTCTTGGTTGTCTTTAACTGAGAAGACTGGTCTGCAGCACCATGTTGATCATCAGTGTCTTTCTCAGTTGGGTGTTCCTCCCTCACAGGTTCAGAAGGAGAGGGAGTTTGACCCTGCCTAGGATCAGAAGATGAAGCTTGCTGGGGCTCAGCTGGAGGTGCTGGTTGAGGTGTCTCTGGTTGTTCAAACTTGACCTCCACTTCAGGTGGGACTTGACTTGGAAGAGAGTGCAAGTCAATAAGTTCTCCACTCTTAATCTTCTGCTTGATCACCCTAATATGCTCATCCATAGTGGATAGAGACATGGGGCCAAGTCTCCTTCCGGAGAATCCATACAGCTTCAAGAAGCTCACCATTCTTTGTCTGTCAGCAGACTTCTTTGCATTCTTTTGAATGGTGGCCCTTGACTTTGCAGCTTCTTCCCTTAGTTTCCTTTTGGTTGTCTTTCTTTCCTTGACTAACTCAAGCTCAAGTTGCTTTAAGTACTCGAACTCAATGAAGTCATAGGACAAAGGGAGAAGTGCATCTGCCTGATAGAAGCCTGTGGCACTCAGGTAGTTGATCATCTTGATCCTATCTTCCTCTTTATCTACCTGAGGTTCTTGTGGAGCCACATCTTCCTGTGCAGGACTTTCTTGAACTGGTGAGAGAGTAGGAGCATGCTTGTAAAGTCTTTTCTGTCTCTTCTCCTCTTTGAGTTGGAGAAGTATCATTGCATCCTCTTTCTCCTTCAACTCTCTTGACACTTCTCTGTCAGCCAGTTCATTTAGTTCTTCTAAGGGGAGGGAGATGATCTCATCAATGTCATAGTTCCTGGTCTGTAAGTAGGTAATCCTGACTGCCCTTAACTCATCATCCTGAGTATTTGGTCTGGGGGCAGCCCTGATTGCAGCTTGCATGAAGCTAGATGACCCAGTGGAACTTTCTCCCCTTAGTCTCCTTTTCCTCTCTCTCTCTTCCTCCTCAATTTCCTCAGGAGTCATTATCCTTTTCCCTTTGTCACCAACAGACCTTTGTGACTCAGGGTGGATTGAGCTTGGCCTTCATTGCTTGGAGTAGCTTCCATGCTCTGGCCAGAGAGAGGCTGAGAAACACCTTCACCAGCAGGTGTCTCAGATGGAGTTTGGACCTCAGCAGCAGTTGTTGATGATGAGACAGGGGTCTCAGGTTCTGTCACTGGGCCTTCAGTCAAGGTTTCCCCTATGAAACTAATCTTAGGGTCCACCTCAACATCCAGTTGACCGATGACATTGCCTGATTCCCTAAGTCTCCTTCTTAGAGAGAACTCTGCCAGGATCCTGTCTTGGATTCTTTGAGCCAGCCTGTCAGCTTGTCTTGAATTGCTTGGATTGACAAGTGGCAGGTTGACTAAATCCAGTCTTTCATAAAAGCTCAGGCTTTGGAATTGAAAAACTTCTTGTTGGCCTTGAACTCTTTGAAGTATGAGGGCTCTTCTGTCATCATCATACCTCCACCTTATGATTTGATTGCAGTTCCCAGTGGTGGAGATGAGACAGCCCTTGGTATGCCTTCCTCAAAGAGACTCCTGATGAGAGAGTCTATAGAGTCCACATTAATGTGAACTTGAGGAAGTTGCTGAGAATGCACAACAGCAAGTGAGGATGGTGAGTCCTCTATGTCCATTCTCTCTGAAGAACTCCCAGGTTCTGTGGTTGTAACAACTTTCTCCCCCTTTTTGGTAGCATCACCCACTTGCATAGGTGAGCTGGAGGATAAGTCAATCACTTCCACAGGTTCTTGTGTTCCTGGTTGAGCTCTCCTTAAAGGTCTCCCAGCTAGTTTTTCCTGCAGATATGAAATCTGGAGTTGCTGATCATTGACCCTGTTTTGCAGGTAGTCACCTGAGATTCCAAGTGACTAACCTTAGAGACTAAATAGGTGCATGTTTTTGACAGTTTTTGCACCTTTAGTCTCAAATTCCCCTCATCTTCATCAGAAGATTCATTGGGGGATGAGATGATTGGACCAAAGTCCTCTCTCTCACCACCAGCTTGAGTTTCTTGGCTGCTGGTTTTCCTCTGCTCACTGGCAGCCTCAGTTGAGATGCCAATGGGCTGAGTTGCCATGGTTGAGGTCTTAATGATGTAATCACTTTCAAAAGTGAGAGCCTCTTCCATATGGACATCCTGAACAGGTTCAGAAGTGTCCACCTCAGTAATAGGTGACTGATGGGGGATAGACTGAGGAGAGTCAGAGGTACTCATCTCTCTTTGAGTAGGGGAGGAGAAGAGAGACTCATGGTACTCACTGAATCCTAAGTCTTCATCAGTGTAAAAGGATAGGTTGGGAATTGGTTGGTTGAGATCCAAAGGCTGGGGATGGTAGCTGTCCCCTGAAGGTTGTTCACTTGAGTGTTGAGACTCAGAGTGAAGGCTTAAGGTTGTTGGGCTATTGAGCTCATCAGGGTGAGCTTGAGGAACCTCAGCCCTGATAGGTGAAGTAATGGGAGTGGTTTGCTCCTCAGGAGAAGTGGGAGCTCTAGTGTCCACTTCTTCCTGTAAGGTTGAGTATTTGGGGGCCTGCACAGACTCAATAGTCTGAGCAGGGGTTCGTTTGGATTTTCTTTGGTAGGTGAGGGTGATTTCTGGTCTTTTTAATGGTAGGGACAAAAGAGGTGTGGGTTCAACACTAGCTTGTGTTGCTAGGTTGTCACCTTGAGCAATGAGCTCTAACATTTTTGGGACTAGGGCTGTTTCTACCCCAGAGAAGCCTACAGTTGGCTTCTTCATTATTTTAAAGATGCCGGGCTTCATCTGTCCCAATTTAAGAATATTACCTGTTTCCCTCAACTGTGAGCCCAGTTCACAGTTGAGAATGTGTTGAACATATCTAGGAAACATGTAATACTCTAAGGAGTCTAAGTTTGCAAGTAAATTAGTATAAACAAATTGTGAATACCTGAACTTGACCCCTGAACCATTCCATGAACTATGAAGGAGAGATCCTCAGGAATCTGGTCCCATCCACCATGCTTGTTTGACAAGCTGTGGATAACCACATGGAGCAGGAATTTCCATTGGGATGAGACCTTCCCTTTCCTAAAGGTCTTTACAGAGAAATCTCCCTCATAGCCCATCTGCTCAAAAGAATGATTAACAGCTTCTTTTGGGAAGGACACCTCACCTTCTTCATCATCCAGCTGTAGATGTTGGTTAATGATGGCCGGAGTGATGAAGACTGTCCTCCCTTGCACTGTGGCAGACAGTGCCTTCTCCCCATCCATAATGACCTCTTGGCAGGTCTTCCAGAATTCAAGCAACTGATCCTCATATAGAGTAGGATCAATGGTCAGGGAGGTGAAGTAGTTTGACAGAGTCAAGAATTGGCAAATCTCTGAGAAACTTGCATCTTTCTCAGAGCTTAACAGAGCAACTTGATTATGTTGCCTGTGTAGTTGCATGGAGAAATCAGGGTTGTTTCTGCGGTTAAGGTTGGCCATTTCAGAAGCTTAAGGGTGAAGAAAGGTAGAAAGCAAAGGCGGTTTAGAGAATTAGGTTAGAGAAACAGTAGAATTGAGGAAGATAGTGGGAAAGAGGGGGAACCGTTGGGTATTTATATGAAAAGGGATTTGAACCAAAGTTAATGAAAGAGGATAAACTTTGAAATCCGAAAGTCGGTCCCACCTCTGAAAAAGTAGTTTACTTTTGCTCAAAAAGTAGTTTTCTTGGAATTCGAAAAGCTTCCGAAGTTTATTTGTCTTCGGAAGTTTTGATTTAAAAAGCTTCCGAAGCTAAAATGGCTTCGGAAGATTTTCCTGAGAGTCTTGATAATTTATGCTTCGGAAGAGAAATAAACCCTTGAATGCTTTGTATGAAAATAAACAAAGCTTCCGAAGGTTAATTTTGCTTCGGAAGGAAAAGGTTCTTGAAAATAGATAAGTGTCTGAGATAAGAATTTTAAGCTTCGGAAGATGAATTTACTTCTTCCGAAGGTAAAATCTCTTAGACAGTTATTTATTTTGAAGACATGTTTTTCTTCCGAAGATAAAATTTTATCTTCCGAAGTATCAGAAATTTTCAAGAATCTAAGGAAAGTCTTCAAAAAGAATTTTACATCCAAAGAAAACATGAGCTTATGAAAGTGATGAACTAGACAACTTAGGACACACATATTTTAAGAAGAAATAATTAGAATTAGTTTTAATAAAAAGTCTACTCAAAGTTAATCATCCCAATAGCTGATATCAGATACTTAAATCTCTGTTCATCAAAAGCTTTGGTGAACAGATCAGCATATTGTTCATCTGTATGAACTTTGACTAGTTTAATTAATCCTTTTTCATAGTTATCTCTTATTAAATGATACCTGATGTTGATGTGTTTGGTCCTTGAGTGCTGCACAGGGTTCTCAGTGATAGAGATAGCACTATTGTTGTCTATGTGGATAGGAGTCTCTTTGAAGTTAAATCCATAGTCCAGCATCTGATTTTGAATCCAAAGCACTTGAGCACAGCAGCTTGCAGCAGCAATGTATTCAGCCTCAGCAGTTGATGCAGACACACAGGATTGTTTCTTGCATTGCCATGAGACCACCCTTCCACCAAGGAATTGACATCCCCCAGATGTAGACTTTGCAGTCATATTGCAACCACCATAATCACTATCTGTATAGGCATACAGATTGAAATTTGGATTCTTTGGATACCATAGACCAAGTGTTGAAGCACCTTTGAGGTATCTTAAAATCCTTTTCACAGTGATTAAGTGAGACATCTTAGGGTTGGCTTGATATCTTGCACAAATACATGTAGCAAACATGATATCAGGCCTGCTAGCTGTAAGATACATAAGAGACCCAATCATAGCCCTGTATAAGTGCTCATCTACACACTCCCCCTCAAGATCTGGACCAAGGGAGTGGTTTCTGGCTATGGGTGTCTTAGCAATCTTACAATCAGTCATATTGAACCTCTTGAGTATGTCTTGAACATACTTTGACTGACTTATGAAGATGCCATCTTCAACCTGCTTCACTTGAATTCCCAGAAAGAAGTTGAGTTCTCCCATTGAACTCATCTCAAATCTGTCTTTCATCAGCTTCTCAAAGTCTTTGCAGAGCTTTGGATTAGTTGAACCAAAGATGATGTCATCAACATATACTTGAACCAGCAATAAGTCATTTCCCTGTCCTTTGATGAAGAGGTTCCATCTATAGTACCTCTTCTGTATCCATGCTTGCAGAGATACTTAGATAGTGTCTCATACCACTTCCTGGGTGCCTGATGCAGCCCATAAAGAGCTTTGTCAAGCTTGCAGACATAATCAGGATGATCAGGGTCTACAAAACCAGGTGGCTGTTTGACATAAACCTCCTCATCAATCACTCCATATAAGAAAGCACACTTTACATCAAGTTGGTAGACCTTGAAGTTCTTGGATGCAGCAAATGCCAGGAATATCCTAACAGCTTCTAGTCTTGCTACAGGAGCAAAGACATCAGTGTAGTCAATCCCTTCTTCTTGTGTGTATCCTTGAACAACTAGTCTTGCCTTGTTCTTGATGATGATTCCCCTATCATCCTTCTTGTTTCTAAAAACCCATTTGGTTCCAATGGTAGTCTTCCCATGAGGAAGAGGACAAAGGTTCCAAACTTTCTGCCTTTTGAATTGAAGCAGCTCTTGTTGCATAGCTTCAACCCAACTTCCATCCTTTAGAGCTTCATCAACTTTCTTGGGCTCTATCTGAGATAAGAAACAAGAGTGAAGACAAACATTTGCTTCATGGGTTTGTCCTCTTGTTCTTACCCCTGTGACAACATCTCCAATGATGTTTGTGGTGGGGTGAGACTTGTGGATCCTTAGCTGAGGGATCACAGCAAGTTGCTGGGAAAGATCTAAATTTGAGAAATTTAAATCTGGTCCTGAAGATTCACCCTCCACATTATCACACTTATCAAGATTAACTTGATCCAATGAGTGTGAGACATCATTGATGTTGTCATCTATGGTGTGGTTATTAGCATCAAGAATTCCTGATCACTATCACCATCACCATTGTTGTCTTCTACAAGTGAGGTATCTTTATCTGGTTGAGAGGCCTCTGAGCTGGAATTTGAAGGCATGCCAGATGTATCAGCTGAATTTGTCATTGTTGTGCTGATAGAAACCTCATTTGCTGAAGTAGTTCCAACTGGAGCTGAAGATGTATGAGTTGAAGGTCTTCCTAGCTCAAATCTTGGATCAGGATCACCTGTATTTAGATTTTCTGCAGATCCTGAAACATGCTCACAAGATTTGTTAAAACAGTTGGTAACTAAATCAAGATCAAACAGCCAATCCGGACCAGAACCAGCCACACAAGGAGTGTGCTCATTGAAAGTCACATTGGCTGACTCCTCAACAATTCTAGTTCTGAGATTGTATACTCTATAAGCTTTAGCTTGAGAAGAGTATCCAATGAAATGTCCATCATCTGATTTCTCAGCAAACTTGGCAATTTGATCTTTGGTATTCAAGATGGTGCAGGGACATCCAAATGACCTGAGAAAACCAATGAAAGGTTTCCTCTTGTGCCAAAGTTCATAAGGAGTCTTACCATGTGTCTTAACTACTAAAACTCTGTTTTGCACATAGCAAGCAGTATTGACTGCCTCTGCCCAGAAGGTGATAGGCAGTTTAGAGTCAGACAACATAGTTCTTGCAGCTTCAATAAGTGTCCTGTTTCTCCTCTCAGCAACTCCATTTTGCTGAGGAGTCCTGGGAGCACTATATTGTCTTGTAATACCTTTTCATCACAAAATGCATCAAGGATTTGGTTCTTGAATTCAGTTCCTTGATCACATCTTATGGTTTTGACCTTGTGATCACATTGATTCTCAACTTTTAAGATGAAATTCTTCAGAATCTCAGGGGTTTCATCCTTAGTTCTAAGGAAGAAGACCCAAGTGAATCTTGTAAAATCATCTGTGATCACCAGACAGTAAGAGGTCCTTCCTAAACTCATTACACTGGTGGGGCCAAAGAGATCCATATGTAACAAGTGTAGGGGAGTAGTGATGGAGTTCTTTTCCTTAGGCTTGTGAGATACTTTGTGTTGCTTCCCTTTCAGGCATGCCACACAATGATCATCACTAGTAAACTCTTTCTTTGGCATTCCAGTTACCAGATCATGTTTAATTAATTTATTCATGTTCTTAAAGTTTACATGGCACATTCTTTTATGCCATAGGAAAGACTCATCACTATTTGCTTTAGATAGAAAGCATGAAACTTCTCCTGAGGGAGATGTTTCTTGCAAATCCATCTTGTACATGTTCCCTTTCCTGGGGGCTCTGAGCAGGATATGCTCATGAGGAATGACCACACCAGGTTTGAGAACAATGCACTCATGCTCAGTAAAGAGCATGTTATGACTCTGATCACAAAATTGGGATACACTCAGAAGATTGTACCCAAGCTCCTTAACAAAGTTTACCTTCTCAATGCTGAGCTTACCATTTGTGACCTTGCCCCTTCCAGAAATGTAACCACCTTCATCTCCTCCAAAAGCAACTGGTCCTCCATCAATTCTCTCAAAATTATGGAGTAGAGACCTATTGCCTGTCATGTGCCTGGAACAGCCACTGTCAATTATCCAGACATTCCTGTTGGTCTTGAGCTGTTCCTGCACAGAGAAGATGATTAGTTACATTTGGAAACCCAAGCCTTACTTGTCTTGGGCTCATTAACAGTAATAGAAGGTAATGCAACAGTAATAGATCCTATGGTTGTACTATGGGGATCTTCAGCTGTTGTTGATGGAGAAACCTCAGTCATTTGGTCTTTCTTAGACTTCCACACCACCTTTGGAGTCTTGGACTTGACCTTCAAAACCTTAGAAGCTTTTGGAACTTCATAAGTTTTGATGACTGATCCTTCGGAAGAGTCTACAGTCACTGCAGCAGACTTTAGTGCTTCGGAAGAACTCCTTTCTTCCGAGACCAACTTTGCTTCCGAAGGTAATTTTCCACTTACCTCCTTCTTTGATTTGGAGCTTCCGAAGGAAACAGACTTTCCTTCCGAAGCTTGAGATTTCTTGAGACTCTTTGAAGTCTTTGTTTTAGTCATGTGGACAGTACTTTTAGGATTGTATGGGCAATCCTTAGCAATGTGAGAAGTACTTTCACACATAACACATAACATTTTCTTCTTCAAAGAAGTCTCCCTTTGAGAGCAAGACTGACTTTGGTCACATCCCCTCTCCACTTCATCTTGGTAGATGCTGAGACAGTTCCTTTGGGCTGTGAACTGTTCTTGGAGTTTGATGGTCCAGGCTGTGCAGCAGTGGTACACAGCAGCAAATCAGTCTTCTTCTTGGCACTGAGATGATTTGAACAAGAACCATGACTCTTAGCTAAGGAGTCTTGGTTGATGTCTTCAGTCCTTACTACTTTGAAACCTGCAGAGATAAAAACTTGTTTCTGCTTAGCATCAAAAGTAGCCTTGATTTCTTGAGCCTTCTTTGCTTTTCTTTTGCTCTTTCTGATCAAGTTCTTTCTTTTGGACTTGGTCATCACAGTTGATTTCTTCTCCTCAGAAGGATAGTGGCCCTTGGAAGAATCCTCTTCTTCACTCTTCTCAGAGGAATTCTTCACTATCACTTCTTCATCATCCTCACTTACAGGATCTATGAGAGGAAGCTCATCTTCACAAGTTCCACACCTAGGAGATCTTACAGACAAGATTGTGTGTGGAGGAGCTATCTCATTTGATCCTAGTCCCTGTCTATTTTGATAACAAACCTTGTTGTGCAGGGATGAGGATATCATGTTCTTGAAGGTCTCTTCTTCAAGAACACTCTTCTCTGCCTTGGCTTTGCTGATCACAAGCTCAGCCTGGCACTCAGTTAACTTAGTGATGAGATCTTGGATCTGAGTTCTGAAATCTGTATGTTCATGTTTTAGTACTGAAATGGTTTTCTCCAAGTCTTCTATCTTTAACTTGTAATCATTTTCAGACTTTCTAAAATCAGATTTTAATATGTTTAATGACTCAAGATCAGATCTCATCTCTAGGTTATAGGACCTGTATCTATTTACTTTAGCAATGCATTCAGGGGAGCAAAGATGTTCCAATACCTTGGCTTCATCATGGTCAGCCATCAGTGCTTGGTTTGGAGAAGCATCCTCCACCTGAAAACTCCAGTCAAAGCCTCCTTCTTCAACAGCAACAGCAGCATGTTGCTTTGTCTTCTCAGCTTGAGGAGCTTTGTCAGTAAAGTTTGGTCTGGGTTGTGTTTGGCCCCCATTTGCTTTAGGTGCCTTACACTCCCTGGCAAAGTGACCCATAAGGTTACAGTTGTAACACTTAACTTTGCTTTTATCCAGCCCAAACTTACTGCTGGTAGCATTGCTTGGAAATCTTCTTCCTGTCCTCTTGTAGAACTTCTTGGCTCTGTGAGTGAGGAGAGCCATCTGCTGAACTATCTCCATGTATTCCAGGTCATCTGGATGGATACAGTCCAGGTCTTCAAGAGTGAAGAGATAATTCCCACAGCTTTCATCTGCAGACACAAAGGCTTGAGAAGAACTTGTCTCTTGGAATGGGCTTCCTTGAGTAAAGTTCTCCCTTGGTGTCTCCGGGAAGGTGATGAAAGGACCCTTTTGTGAGTTGTCAGGGTAGCATAAGAGATGATGCTGAGGTTCTATGCTGTCCCTTTCAACCACATGAAGGGCTGAACCCATTTGATTGTTGGAGTTGCCAGATGAACCTTGCATGTTCATCTCCATCTGGTATCCACTGAGAATCCCATACAACTCTGTAAGAGTAAGAGTCTTAAGGTTCTCAGTCCTCTTGATCACCACACAATAGTGTGTCCATTGCCTAGGAAGTGAGGACATGAACTTCCTTACAATGTCCCTGTTCTCAAGAGGAACTCCTCCATCCACTAGGGTATCCACAATCTCAACATACCTGAAGTATTGTTGAGTCATGGTCTCACCTGCTTTGAAGGTGAAATTTTCAAACTGCTGCTTCAGAAGATCTTTCTTGTTCTCCTTGGCTTCAGAGGAGCCTTCATACATCAGCTTCAGTGCATCCCACAGCTGTTTGGCTGTCTTGCACTTCTTGAAGCCTCTGTATACAGAGTTTGGGAGAGCAGTCTGAAGAGCAGTCATGGCCTTCCTGTCAATCTCTACTCTTTTTCTATCTTCATCTGAGTAGTTGGCCACATCTTTAGGAATCATACCAGCACCAGTAGCAGAGGGGGTGCTGGGTATGAAAGGTCCATTCTCAACAGATTCCCACATTCTTGAATCAAGAGACCTGATGAAGCCTTCCATCCTCATGCACCAGGTGTCAAAATCATCAAGAGTGATCAGTGGGGATTTGTTCATGGTTCCAGTCTCCATATCAGTCTTAGAGATGGCAGCCATTTGAAGAGTTTAGCTTTTGTGTGTGTGAGGGATCTTAAGATGGTTAGATCTTATATCAAGAGCCTGGAAAGCTCTGATACCAATTGCAGGACCGTTTAAGGGCTTAACCATAATTACAACACAACAACACAATGAGGAGAATAACTAAGCTCTAATCAAACAGTGAACTGGGTAACCAAAGTGATACAAAGAACACAAGTAAAGCAAGAGACAGAACAAGAGAGTATGGGTTTCAAGGAGGCAGTATATTGCTTTCTCAAGTTCTTTTACAAGTGTTACAAAGCATAAAGAAAAGATACAAGAACTTGAAATACTTATACTACAACCTACAGCCGGCCATACTTTGAAGGCCAGCTGGATACAATTGACTAGACACTAACAAAATCAATTGTAGGATCAAAAGGCATATCTGCCTTTTGACCTTGTGACTATGACATGCCATAGCTCACATCCTTTTACAATACAAAAAGGATAAAGTACATAAAGTGGAAAGTTGAATACTCAAGACCTCAATGTACAGTTACCAAAAGCAAGGCCCTTTTCACCAACTCATGTAAGTTGGTGACTTTACAGAGATGCAGCGGAAAAGGTGCTTTATGGAACAGTACATCAGATAAAGCATGTGTACTAAAAGTCTTCGGAAGAAATCTGTCTTCATAGGATGAGGCTTCGGAAGACTTTGTCTCTGAAGCTTCGGAAGACTTCATGTTTGGCTTCGGAAGATATTGGTCTTGGCTTCGGAAGATTTTACACTTAGAGTATTTTCTAATGCTTTGTGTAAAACTTCCGAAGCATTCTTCACTTCAGTACTTAGTGCATGTTGTTGAGACACTTAGGCTGTTTTGGGTTGCATCAGACTTCAGGAATCCTTACAGTATGTATGTTTGGGTATGCTTTGGTTAAGTTTCATGTTTATATGCCTGTTTTAGGTGTTTGGAATGTTAGAACGAGTAAGAGCATGTTAGAACGATGATTGGGGTCTAAAATTAGTGTAGGCCGAACAGAACTGTTGCCCATGCGCCCAACTGCTCATGCGCCTAGAATTTCCAATGCGCCTAAGTCCTAGCCCATGCGTCTAAGTTCCCCATGCGCCCACTGCCCATGCACCTAAGTATGGCTCATGCTCCCAAGCAGTGCCCATGCACCTAAGTTTTGCCCATGCGTCTAAGTTTTTCCCACGCGCCTAAGTATCCATGCGCCCGAATAGTATTCATGCGCTCGCATAGTGCCCATGCGCCCAAATAGTGCCCATGCGCCTAAATGACTTAGAAATATTTCTGAAATTTCGGGAAAATGGAATTTAGAGACTAAGACCCGGAATGCTTAAGTGGTGATGTTTGTTGGTATTATGTATGTTATGACCTGTTTTCTTCATGTTCCTTATTACGTATTATTGCGTGGCTTTATGTGGTGTGTTAATGCTATTGTACGTAAAGTATTATCTTAGTGAAGCGAAAGATTAAAGATGATTAAAGATAATGCGAAGTGGAACTAAATGAATGAACGGATGAAAGTCTTGCAAGCGGAATGTAAGGAGGTTCACAACTCATTGAGGTTTGTTAGCTCAACTATGTGTTATATAGCGTGCGATCTTGGCTAACCCTTGAGGGTTCACACACAGGGGAGTCAGTCTTTGTGACTGTTCTGGATGTATGAAACATGATCCTTGTCGCTTAACCCCGGGAGGTGGCTTTGTGCCCAAAGAGGGGGGTTTACATATGACAGGATCTGGATGGAAGTGAAAGATAATGAAAAAGTACGAAATAAATTATGCGTACGATAATGAAAGATAATAATGATATTACCTTGATATATGTACGATGAATGATCATGTACAAAGTAAAGAAAATGTTTTAAACGAAAGGAAAAGTATTTATAAAACTAGAACTCACTCAACAACGCTGACTTTTATGCATTTTAGTTGGCAGGTAATTTGTTGCTGAGGGTGGCACGAGGGTGAAGCTACTTGGCAAATAAAGACTGGCATCCATTTTGTGCATAAATATTATTTTTGTGTTGTAATGCAACTTAACATCTTTTTGTAACTTAACAACGATATATTATTTGGCAAAAGTAATTATTAATGCATGAAATGGTTTTTGTTAATCTATTCTGCTGCAATGTTTTTATTATTCTAATGAATCTTACAGTGTTTTTAATATTATGCACGATGAACGTCCGACTATAAGCGTTCCGGGAACGGGGCCTTACACATCGCGTGAGTACCAGTAGGGCATACAGTTCGAGCAAAGCAATAACAAATTCCCATTATTTCCACAGATTCATGGCTTACCATAGAAACCACAACCAACAACTAGGTGGAGGACATTTCGATGTTCAACGATTCTTCATTCATCATCTTCCTAACCACCAATTTCATCAAACCACAATTCCATATTTCGAAACCCTAACAACCCTTACCTTCCACCATCCTCCGCCGTATCATACCCTCCACCCATTGTCACCGGCAGCCTGTACTGATATGCCCCACAAACTCTAATCTACTACCCCTAATTTCACATCCCATCCCCTTCGTTTCAACCCGTAACCTTATGCTTCTGTCTAACTTACAACACCAACGATATATTCCATATCCTACATCCCCTATTCAACCCCCGCTAACCCTACTAATAATCCTAACCAACGTTTTCAGGACCGGATCGAACGTCGAACCTGACACCTTACTGGTCAGGTGGTTGGACCGGATTTTATAACCGGATGATGTCATAATTATATATATAGGATATCATAAATATATAGTAATATATATAATTCAATATAAGTAATTTATGTGTTTATTTTATGTTATATATAAAACTTAACAATAATCTTATGTCCAACATACTAATTATTGTTCAACACCCCGTTTTTACCCATTAAAATCCAAAAAATAAAAAATCAAAATCCGCTTCAACCACTGGTCCAGTTCCCGATTTAACCACCGATTCGGGACGAACCGGGCTGTCAAACCCCTCCAAAACGAATTGATGCGAATCGGTTTAGCGACCCCTCCGATTCCAGGTCGAACCTGTTGGACCGGCTAGTCCAATCCGGTCTTCACACAATGATCCTAACCATGGGGCTCGAGTGGTGATTTAAGCACCCCACCACCTATAGTCGTTGATGATGATCGGTGGTGGTGGTGGTGTTCAACATGAAGAAGGGGTAGTTATGGGTGTGTTAGATTAAAGGGTTTAGAAGTAAATAACTAAAATACCTTTGGAAGAAAAAGAAAATGGTGATAAGTTAAGTGACAAGACTGGCGGTTTTGACCATTTGGATGCAAAATGTGAAAAATAGAGATGTCAGGTATGCAAAACGAGGCTTGGAAACTATAGAGATGCAAATAGTTAAAATTAACAAACGTCATGGATGCAAAAGATAATTTACTCAAATTTTTAAGTGCTTAATTAAAGTCATTTCAATTGTTTATTGATGTTCTAGTTTTGAAAGGTATTTTTTAACAGACGTTAACAGATTTTCTTAAATAAAAAAAACATATGAGTATTTGTTATGATTTAGTGAGTAATACTTTTCTCAAATTAAAAGGAAATAGAATGTAATATTGAAAATATTTTCACTAGATAAAACCAAGTTTCATAATTAAATTGAAGTATAAAATAACAAAATTATCACACAATAAT
Source organism: Flaveria ramosissima (assembly GCA_025215565.1). Classification (NCBI taxonomy): domain Eukaryota; kingdom Viridiplantae; phylum Streptophyta; class Magnoliopsida; order Asterales; family Asteraceae; genus Flaveria; species Flaveria ramosissima. The sequence continues at coordinate 37,936,164 of CM046044.1, read as the reverse complement.
AACCGATATTAATATATGTTTTATTCGTTTTATCTAATTTAAATAATAATTTACATTTATAATTAAAAAAACTTATACAACATCAAAAGAGAATGAAAATGAGTCATTCAACAGTTAAGAAACTTAATTGTTGTTATGTAAAGTTACAACTTATAATAAATATAGCACACAAAGTGGGTTTTCTTAACTCTCTTTCCCTCCCTCTCATTCTATGCAATGATATATAGGTGGATTCGATTAATATAACACATATTTTTTAAAGAAAGGTCGTACATTTGTCATTAAAAAAATAAACTACAAATTTCAAGAGTATCTAGGTTAACAATAACCAAGTAGTTATTCCAATTACAATGTAAATAAACTACAAGTGTCAAGGTTTGAAATACACGAGTAGTCATTGCTATTTTTTGTCCACAAGGACACTCTGATAATAAGGTGTCTTTCTTATATCTAAGAGGTGATTCAAATCCTGCAATATGTAGGTTTAAATGGCTAATACAAGTAGATTCGAAACTGTTCTAAAAATTCAATGCTATTTCGTTCTTCCGGCGAGAATAAAGGGTTGTTTGGTAATTTCTGAATGATTAAGTGTTAAACCAATAAGAGGTCTGAACTATTAAGTGTTAAACCATTAAGAGGTCTGAACCATTAAGAGCTATTATATCGATTAACTATTCAAAGGAAAATGACTGACCAATTCAGATAAGACGTATTAACCATTTAGTATTAGACCTATTAACCATTCAGTATTAGTATAATACTTAGGTGCTGTTTGTTTTTTCTGCAGGAAAACGTCTGCAGTCTGCGGACCACATATGCAGACATCTGCAGCAGAAGAGGTGGACTAAATGTCTGCAGTCTACAAGAAAAAAACTGTTTGTTTTTTTAACATCTGCAGAATGCTGAAATATTCTGTAATTAAACTAAATCTATTTTTTTAAACTTTAAAAATAACTTTAACATTATTATTATTATTATTATTATTATTATTATTATTATTATTATTTTTATTAGAATCATCATTTCACTCTTTAATAAACCCCCCCCCCCCCCAACAATTTCTTCATTCTTCAACGATCGATCATCAAATCACCAATGGCGGGTGCTTATTCATCCACAAGACTCACATCATCATCATCATCATCATCATCTTCATCATCTTCATATTCACATTCATCACCACAATCTTCCAATGGTTTCACTTCAAAAATCTTACTGTTACTCACACTCCTTCCGTTGTCTCTAGCAGTCTTCGCATTCGTTCTCAAATGGCGAGGTGAAATCGATGATCCGACGACGAGATGGAGCCCCAAGGATCGCCTTGAGTTCCCTGGCATGGATGCTTTTATGTCATCCGATCAGATTACGCGAAAATCGCCGTCCAGTTGTGCGGAGATATGGGGCAAAGTCGCTCGGTTTCGTTTCCTTATGACTTCAAAAGGCTGCGAAGGGGGAGGCTTGCACAGACGAGGGCGACGGGCTGCGGAGGAGGGACAACTACGACGGGCGGCGTGCGGCGGCGTGGAGACGGGCGGCGGCTGGAGGTTGTGTTGGAGGAGGGTTGTTTGGAGATGAGTAGTGTGGTGGGGGAAAAGGGTTTACAAAATTGAAAGAAAACAAAAGTCAGGAGGAGAAATAGTTGAGAAGAGGTGGAGAAGACTTGAGAAGTGGTAACACCACATCTTCTTCATGCAGATGTTAGGAAGACGTTTTTTAATAAAACGTCTTCCAAAAAACAAACAGTCTGCGAACTAAAAAGCTCTTCCCGCGTCTGCGTGCGCGCAGATGAATAGGTGGGGAAGAGCTTCTGGCAAAAAACAAACACCACCTTAACCATTCAGAGGCAAATGTCTGAAACATTCAGACATTTGCTCACGAAACAAACAGTTTGAACCATTAAATGCTAAAAAATTCAAACATCTGAATCATTAAGATGTTGATTCAGATACTGTCAAACAACCTTTTAGAGAGGTTTTGGTAGAAAGTAACTCACAAACTTCTTTTGTGTATCTACTTTCTTTGCTTTTGTTTTAAAGGTATATCTATTTTGTTTTAAAGCAACTCGTTTGTTGTTTCAGATTGTTGTTATTATTTATCAAAATCTCCGTATGTTTTTTCTCACTCAATAGTCAATATGCATACATGTAATTTTTGAAGAGATACATATTATTTGCATATACATGGGGAAAAAGATAAGGTTGTTGGGTTAAATATTTCATATTGTTATAAGTTTGTATAATAGTAATTAACTAGTATTAAGCCCCTCGCGTTGCTGCGGGGGCGTAAATCCGTGCAAAATAGCACCAATGTCATACCACCGTCTGCGACCACCAACACCGGAAAAACTTGTATTAAAAAAGAAAAAAAATGAAAAAATCAAACCGAACGTAAAACAGACGTAAAAACGTTGAACCACACACGTGAAACGTAAAACATTAAAAACAATAACTAAGTCAGTCTATGACCGCACGTAGTGACAGGCCGGTTAAACATGAAAAATAGGTGTAAAACATTGAACCACTCGCGTACGTTGCGTCATGTTAACTCGTAAAATTGAAAACCGAAATATAAAACAGAAAATTTATAAAAGTTGAAAAGTATATGGGACAAAAGTTGAAAGTGAAAAAATATAGGGGTTAAATTATAAAAGATGTAAAGGTATAGGGATTAAAGTAAAAAAATTAAAGATTAAAAATATCTAAAAGTGGGTACAACCACTAAAGCTAAAGGTACAACTAATATTGTATAAAAAAAGTTAGTAATTAGTAATATATATAATTTTTTAAAATATTTCAATTAGGTTACTTAGGCTTAAAAAAGTGTTTTAATTAAGTCACTTAGTTTTCGTGTTTTATTTTAGTTACAAAAATAAATATTTGTTTTCCTTTTAATGCTGACGGGAAATGTCGATGTCAAATTTAGGTAAAAAGAAACTTATTTTTTAATATAATTAATATGTTTTTTTTAATTTTTAACATGATTACACATATTGAAAATCCCTACCCCATATCTTCTCCTCCATTACTTTGTTGGCATAAAAAAATCGATGATAACTCATTTGATGGTTTAATGATTTAATTTGGGCGAAATACACATAAATAACCTAATTAAAATAGTTTTTAAACTTGATTATTATTCGGTAGGAACTAATCATCTCATGAACATGTATACGGTAGGAACAGACTGATTAGCAGCAATTGTGTGATAAAAAACAACTAAGTAACAAATATTAAACGAATGATCAACAACTTTAATTAATACAAATTACAAATATAATATGTTAATGAACCTAACAACCTACAATTGATTAATGAACCGTTGTTGATTGAACATGTGATTTATTTTTATCATAATCAACTATACAAATAATCAAACACAATGAAATTTAAAGATACCTCATACCAGCTAACAAGATCAAACAATTTTGTTTTTGATAATTTACGATATTAAATTGTGATTAAGGAATCTTAGAGATTATCATTGATTATCGATGCTGCACTTTTGGATTGAGAATTGCTTAATTACGTAACTTGCGTAATTACGTTTACTGTTTAGTTTGCGTAATTGACGTTGCACTTTCCTATTGCGATATCTATACTAATAATCTTTTTTTTGACACATATCATTCCCACATTCACTCTCTCATTTGTTTTTCCGCCTAAACTATTTATTCTATTTTAATCAAATAACTAATTTTCAAATATTTATCTTTCACTCTCTATATTATAAATCTAAGTTATTCTTGAATCAATAATATTAAAAATATATTTTTCATCAATATAAAACCTAAGTATTCGATTAAAAAATACACTTTATTAAAAATAAAATTATCTAAAACCATGTTTTTTTAAACAACGAAACTTTTTTAAATAAAAAAATTATTTTGAAATCAATCTTTTTATAAAATAAAAGTTTTATATTAACAATTTACAAAACAAACCCGGAGTTTTTAACAAGAAAATATTAAAAAATTTTGAACTCTTATCAAAACAATACTTTTTAAAACAAAATTTTAAAAATAATAGAGATGTTTTATCAATAATCAAAATACTTACTTATACATAATTTCAATTATATCTTATATCAAAATAGCATTTTACAGTTTCTAACTTTTCGTTAATAAATATTTAGTATTTTTTTATTCAACCCGTGTAGTTCACGGGGTTATACCCTAGTATCATATAAAATAAAATTGGTAAATTACAAAATCATTCACAGGCAAGTTCCTTATTGTTCCTAACGTCAAACCGTCAGCCACATGCTATTGGGCCACCAAATTAATGAGCCCACATCTAGTGCTATTTTGATTTCATGGGCACAAACTAATAAGGCCCAACTACCACAAGTGTACTATCAGTCTTACAGTCTATTACTAGTAGCATATATTTTTTCATTTTTTTTGAACGATATGGAAATATATGCTATACATAATACTAGTGGTGCACAAAAAGTGGTTCCGGACCTAGACTCGGACCTAGCTAGAGGTGCACAAATTGGTTTTCTTTCCAGTGACGGTTCCAAACTGGTTTCTACAGGTACCAGTTCCAATCGATTCAGGTTATTGACCGGATCCAGTGTTTGACCTGCTCGGTTACGGTTTAAAACCGAGGTTTTTTTATTTTCGGGTAGGGATTGGTATCAATCTCTACCGGGTAGGAATCGAAACCGGTTTTGGAGATGGTAGCCAGGTGATTAGTTGAGTACTGAACTTATTGAAAACTTTAGGCCCACCTACTGATTGATTGCAAAGCCCAAATGCCAACCCTATTCATTTTTGTTAATGTTGATTATGTAACATTATACAATCATCACATCCTCTACATGTTGTGTTCATTGTATGTTTAAAGATGATAAAACACTAGTACACTACCATAATACTAAGTATCAACGACATACATTACTGACGACACAATTCGTCGGTTATCACCTATGTATCTACGATGAAACCAACTACAATCCCAAAAAATAAATAATAAAATTGAAAATTAGTAAATCCGTTGGTAATCCGCCACAAATTACCTAGAGATTACCAACAATAACATAACCCAAAAGCCATGAAGGTCTACACATTAGCGACATACCACCTGTACCAGTAACTCAACATGTGGTTATGGCCCGAGTGAAAAGTTTTTCGATAACAAGCCATATGTTAATCAAGTCAGATATGATTTTTTTTTAGAGTTTTCAGTCGTTTGTCGTTCAGATTAAGTTTTTCTCTTTGTTATCTTTTTATTTTCAACGTAACGGTGCCTCAAAGTCAAATAAATTAGTTTGTGTAACTTGCGGTTCAAACTTTGTTATGTCGGAAGGCGGTCGCAAAAATACAAGCAAATTTGCCTGATTTATTAAATAAAATTGACAGTTTGACTTATATAAGATGACGTATATGACTTCTCTACGTTGTCACACGAACGAAAAAATATATTAAAATTTATGACTTGTTAACAAGGTGGCAGAATCAAGAATCTGACTGATGCCAGTTATTAATACACAGAGAACATTTATAGTACAGTTGTGTATATATAATATTTTTAATTTTTAATAAGAACTCAATTGAAAACGTACTCCTAAATTTACATCTTTATATAGTTTAAGATTAAACTAGTTTTATTACCCACGTGCATTGCGGCGACATCGTGTGTGACGTAATAAAGTATGAATTATAACCGTCCCGATTCGTTCTCAAACTAATTTTACGTCGGACTGTAGAGTAAATGAAAACGTATTATATTTGACTCGACGCATTTCCAAACAAACTTACGTTGAAATGTAGATCAACTCAACCGTACATAAAAATAAGCACGTAAATATTTTATATTTGACCAAACTCATTGCTGAACAATATTTACGTAAAAACGTAGATGCAAGTCAAAACGTATACCACCTTAAAATGTATATAAAATAAAGCATGATAATATTTTATATCTAACCCGAGTCGTTTACAATTACGTTCAATCGTAGACGAACTTTGATTTTTTATTGACACGTACACAAAAATATAAACGTAAGAAATTATTTTTTACTGACACGTACACAAAAAGAAATTATTTTTTACGCTTCTCGTGATCAAAACATAGAAAAAAAAGTATTATGGCTTACTTAATAATAATAATAATAACAGCAGCAGTAGCAGCGACGGTAGCAGGAGCGGCGGTAGCAGAAGCAGCGGTAGTAGCGGTAATAGCGGTGGTTAGCAGTAGCAGTAGCAGTGGCAGTTGCAGTAGCAGTGGAAGTAGCAGGAGCAGGAGCAACAACAGCAGTAGCAGGAGCAGGATCATGAGCAGGAGCAAGAGCAGGAGCAGAATCAAGAGCAGGAGCAGCAGCAGCAACAGGAGGAGGAGCAGCAGCACCACCACCAGCGGTGGCGGTGGCGGTCGTCGTGGCGGTTGTCGTGGCGGTCGTCATCAATGCCACTAAACAAGTTGGCCATGGGTGCAAAGCCCAAAAACCAACCATATTCTTTTGTTTAACTAAACGAACGTAATTTCTTGTATGTTTTCGTTTATTTATTAAACGAACAAGCATAAACACACTTTTGGCTAAAGGTTTTGGAACTGTTTATCGAATGTTCTATTTGTTTTTAGCCATACTTGCAATTTTATAAGGATTCGAACTTACACTACTTTTATAAGTCAACAATCATCAATGCCATTAACAAGTTGGCCATGGGTCGAAGAGGTAAATAACTAGGAAATATGTTGTGGATTTAGGGAGTAAATTAGTGAATATGTATGTTTTTTGACGGCAAATGTGTGACCATGCTTCAAATGATAGTTGTTATCTTAATCAGGTCCACATATTCCTATCGGCCTATCCTAGCTGAAACCGCACTCCTAACCCACTTAAAAGGAAACCCATTACTAAAAAAACCATATGGCTTAACTTTAAACATTTTATTTAAATTGAGACTCAAACTCATGACCGTCCAATATTTACATATTATAGATACATTAATTTTAGTAAATATGTATGCACCCATGACCTACTACTGCATGGTATTTGCCCCTAATAAATGTGGTATGGATTAGAATAATTTCCAATGCAAGTTTTGGTGGAAGTCTAAAAAAAATTATTATTATTGTTAAGAAAATAAGAAAAAAAAAATTAGTGATTATATGTAAGTTAGTTATTCAAGATTTTCTTTTGTTTATTTATAAATCTCCCTACTTCAATAAAAGGGTAACTAGGGTGGACTGTCATCACCACATTTCACATCATTAAAATTTTCCCGCTTCTCTCTCCTATTAAATATCTCATTAATTAATTACTAATAATAAATTAAGGAAAATATCTTTTTATTAATTATTTTTCTAAGTAAATAATTTTTTAATTAAAATTTACTTCTAAAACATCAAAATTTTTTAAAAATATAAAATATTTTAAAATTGATGTTTGTAACTAAAATCTTTATATACAAAAAGTAAATATAATTGGGAGTTATAATAAGTTTTAAAAATTTACATTTCGTTTTTAAAATGTTTGCTTTAAAACAAAATTATTTTATTTTTTCTTTTGGAAAAAAATTAAAAAATTAAAAAAAAGATTAAAAAGTTTATATCATTGTTTTATTATTTTTAGTCTTTACTTATATATGATTTCAATTAAGTTTTATCTTAAAATATCGTTTTATAGCTAATAAATTCTTTTTCTATATGATATTTTATTATTTCAACCCGTGTAATATTAAAGCATGGGAATAGTAATAATAGTATTTATTTAATGGTAATCACCCCAAGAAGACTCTTTGTTTAACTAAAAGCCATCCCAAAAGGTGATAAAAATTATTGTTTTTTAACTAAAGCATGTAGGAAGGAATAGTAATAATAGTATTTATTTAATGGTAATCAAGAAGACTCTTTGTTTAACTAAAAGCCATCCCAAAAGGTGATAAAAGTTATTGTTTTTTAACTAAAATTTATTATTTATTAACCGCACAAAAGGTGGCTAAAATTATGTTTTCGTAATTTTGGCTTGGAAATGCCTCTAGTCAGATAATATATGTTATCATTCGATTGTAAACAAAACTGAGTTTCTTTTTGTTTTGACGAAAATTTAGTTCCAAAACGAGACATGATGATTGTAATCTATATTTTATTACGTCGCGTCTGGTGTAGCCTCGATTGACTGTCTTGGTACCGGGCCTGGATTGTACTAAATTCTTATTACGACAATTATTTTGTTTAGTGGGGTTGTATTATGATCATCCTGTTTCGATTGTTTTGAAAAGACTAAATAGTCAATGATGATGATGGGCACGTGTTTATCTTGAGATGTTCCGCTATTATGCTATGTGTCCGTTACTGTGGCTTGGCTGCCCATTCGGTTATGGACATTGATATAAACTGTACGAGAATAGATCTGTTCGTCAATTGTATGTTTTTTCCCGCAACACGTCAACGACTATGCTGGTTTATCAGAGCCTTGGCTCACCCTGTCCATCACATGCGCAACGCGCGTTGGTGGATTCAACTAGTTTCTATATATAAAACGTTGGTTTGAATTATTTAGAAAACGTTGTAACTCATGTCAACCTTTGTTATCATTTTGAAAAATATAAAAAAAATACCATCTTACTACAAAAGAAAAGTAGTTTAATATCTAGGACTGATATTACATGTTACACATGACACGATAAGAAACATACATGATAAGTTTTTTTATTATTTCAAAATACATTGAACTTTTTTTTACAGAAAGTGTTTATGAACCATTTTTATAAGGAATATATTTTTTTTAAATAATGACTTTTCAGAGAGATATTATAACAAGCTTTAAAGTAATTTTTCTAAAAGAGGTTGCAAAAAGAAAATTTAACAAACCTAATATTATTTGGTTGCTTTTTATTGACTTTTGTCCGCTTTATGGATTTTGCTTTAACATTTTCAAGAGAACATCATACATGAATGGAGCATTTTGATTATTTATTATGAAGTGATAATTTTTTTCAAAATAATACACTCTAATAATTACTAATATTTGAATAAAAGCATTTCAAAAGTTAACTTTTTCTATCTAAATAGAAAACTTTGAATTTTCTCTAAACGGACATATTACGTGTAACTTTTGATTATTTTATTGTGGTCTACCAAACAAAGCATAGAGTTTATTACTTTATTAGTTGGAGACTTGTATTTGCATTTGCAATCACCACTTTTTCTGATGGTGATCCCGTGATGGTAGATGATGCAATACCTTTTTGAGTACACTTATATTGAATTTTCCAATTGCCATTTGTTTCCCAAAAGAAACATACGACCACTTGTAAGAAAAAAAAAGATGAAAAATAATATCTAAATTTTATAGTGAATTTTTTTTGAACAATATGAACGGTATAAAGTTTTTAATTCATCTCTGTTGGTAATCAAAAGAAAATGTGAACAGACTTCGTTATATATATGTATATATAATATATACACATGTTTATGTAAACAATAAAAACTTTAAAAACATATGAATAAATTTAATTTGTTGGGTATTTATTTACATAAATTTGAAATTTAAAACATAATAACAATTAACCATTGGATAAAACATATAAAAAATAGATTTGTTCTATTAATTTAGTGTTTTGTCATGAAATCTACCATATACATGTGTGTGTATAAATGTGTGTAAGCATTTGTTAATTCTAAAATAGTGTCACACTTTCATGTCATTTTCAACGGGGAGGAAAAACTGATATGGATTATGAGTCTTAGAGAAGTTACTTAATTATGACTATTGTGTTTTGTAAGTAAGCTTTTTTTTTTCTTTCAACATCATAAAAAAAGATTTTAGATTTTTAGAGCCTGTTTGAAAACTTTTGAATGATTAAGTATTAAACCAATAATAGGTTTGAAACATTAAATATTAAACCATTAGGAGGTTTGAACAATTAAAAACTAGTATATCACTTAACTATTTAAAGACAAATGTCTAACCAATTCAGATAAAAGATCGTAACCATTCAACATTAATATAATGCTCAGGGCCGGTCCTGAGAGTCCTCAAAAAATTTTGGACCATGGACGAGTAGAAAAAAATAGGCCCCTATAATATAAAGTCAGTAATCCGTACCTAGAAAATCTATAATACAACAGTAATTGTTATACTACTAAACAAAAGTATTATACCAAAAAAATCTAACTTACTTACTTAAATGAATCGTCAGACTCTTCTAGCGTTTAAAATAAGTTTAGACTTGGTATATGATAGTGGACTAAACTAATTGAAATGTTAATGGACCCTACGTTTCAGTAGGTAAAAATAATTAGCTTGTTATTGGGTTTGTTTATTACTTTGTTAATAACCTATAGTTGTTTTTAAAAAATACATATACATACATACATAATATAAATTTTTTTATAAAATTTCGGGCCCCTGAGGAGATCGGGCCCTGAGCTCTTAAGATCCTCAGTAATGAACCAATTGCATTTAATTTAAAAAAATAAGAAATGCAACGATAGATCGATTCGAAAAGATCAATTCCCTGTTAGACAGACCTATTAAATGGGTTAGACTCCAAATAACAAAAGTTAGATATTAATGACTTTGAATCAATTTTCTTCTATATTTCAATTCGTGATCTAAGTGGGTATTTAAAAACAAATGGGAAATTGAAAACATGATGAGAAACATAAACGTGGAACCATGTACATCGTGGGTGAAATTACCAACTAATGGGAAACTAGATAGCTAATTGTGCGTATGAATATGACTAATTAAACATGGCTTCTTTTGACTAGTCTTCAGTCAAGCATGCATCATATCATGTTTTAAGTAGACATTTGTAGAATGCTTTGAAAATAGTTGTTGTAGAAGATGGCTATACCTATTAGGAACCAGCTGGTTTCCTTCTTTAAGTATACACACTCGTCAAAGAGGAACTTCAAGAGCTACTTGGTTATTAATAAACCACTGAAACGACTGAACCGCCCAAACTGAGCTAAATCGATCGGTTCAGCCTGGTTAGGTTTATAGTTTGGTTTCACTATTCGGTTTATGATTCAAAACCAACTAGTAAACTGAACCAGTTGAAACTAGATAAAAAAACAAATATATATATATATATATATATATATATATATATATATATATATATATAGGAGGGATCAAATGAAAACTATGTTTATAATTAAAAACCATGAAAACCATGGGTTACATAAATGTAAGTACGTGTTAGAAAATACTAAGAGTTACATACATGTATGGGTTATGTATATGTAAGTACGTGTTACCAAGTGTACAACTAAGAGTTACGTACATATAGCTCCTACAAGTTACATATACGTAAGTCGTTTCGTCATCATCGACGTTACTTGGAGTTTATATAAAAAATATATAATGACCTTGAAAAATATGGTTGAATTTTACTTAAATATACTTTAAACAATTAGAAAGTTAAATCAATTATAAATTATGTGATTGGGTAGTGGTGTTTTTACGGTTTTTAATTATAAATATGGTTTTAATTTGATTCCTCCCCTATATATATATATATATATATATATATATATATATATATATATATATATATATATATATATATATATATATATATATATATATATATATATATATATATATATATATATATATATATATATATATATATATATATATATATATATATATACACGGGTTTACTATAAATAAAATATTAATATAATAAAATTTATTAATTATAAAATGATATTCTAAGATATGATATGACTGAAATTATATATTAGAATGACTATAAGTAATAAAATAGTTATATCAGCTTTTTAAAAATTTGTTTATATATTTTTTTCTTAATTAGAAATAACATTAATATATAGATCTCTTTTTTAATTTATTAAATTTAAAAATATTAAATAATATTATTAATAATTAATGTAATTATTTAATAAGAGAGAGAGGCGGGAAAATTTTGGTGAGGATGATTGTGGTGTTGACATGTGTCATCTCAAGATACTTTTTTATTAGAGTAGGAAAATATAAATATATAAATTTAATAATTTTTTATTATAATACAAGTCTCAGAATATATTAGGCATAAATATTTTTAATTATAATATAGAGAAACTATTAAGATCTGATTTCTTTCCTAAGTGTTTTCTTTAATTTTCTTTTTTTCATTTCTTATAATTAAAAGGTAACACTTCCGGTCTTCTTTTTTAAGCTTATCATTTTATAAAAATTGTAGTTATTGGTTTTGTCCACAAATCTTGTTCAAACCGGCAAACTATTTATATTGATAATCCATATTTCATATTCTAGTATTTCAATCGACGCCATCTCTTTTTAACTTTTTACGAACTCGATCAATTCTTCCTTCACTTCGCTTTCAATTAACAACAAAAGTTTTAAACTCGATCATTCCATCAGTCCATCTTTGATACTAAACCATTTAAACTGATTTTAAACAAGGTGTGATGATTCCATACTCGAGCATTTTTATGCATTTATTTAAAATGCATGTTTGTTAGTCCTTATACGTGTGAACATAACAATATAATATGCCTAGAAACGTGTTAGTGTTTTACTTTTGTTTGGTCAATAGTAGTTATGATGTTTGTTTGTGTTAAGCATATGTTCAAGTAACATATGAATTTAGAGGTTGATTTTGGTTTTCTTCAACTAGGATTACCAAATCTATTTAGGATTACCAAATCTATTTGTGAAGAGATGCCAAATTCGATTACCAAAATCGAAACATTTTCAAGTAAGTTGTCTTTGATTTTTAAATTTACAAGTGGACCAACCCGATCACTGTTTAACTCGACCCGAATAAACCCAAAAATCAAAAACCGAATACCGATTAGATATACTTTATTCAGTTCGGTATTCGGATTGATTTTCTACATCTAAAAACCCGAAGAACCCGATTAAAAAACCCGAATAAGTCCGTTTAAATATAGTTACTAGTTAAACTACAAATTTTTTTAATCATCTCACTTTGATTACACGTAAATGCAATAACTCTTCAAATATATAGTACAAAAAAGAAATAAATTTTGGGTGTGGATATATAGACACCCCAAAATTATAAATTAACACCCCAAAATTTCTATACGGGTCGTATAGCTCCATACGCGTCGTATAGGGGGGGTCGTATAGCCCTATACGGGGCGTTATGACAGTCCCCTGATTTTTTCTCGTAGTCAGTGTCGAATTTGCTATACGCGTCGTATAACCCTATATGTGTCGTATAGAGGGGTCGTATAAGGCTATATGGGGCATATAGCTCTCTCACAACCCCCCCTGAATTTTTCTCGTTTTCAGTGTATTCTACCCTATACGCCGGTATAGGGAGGTGTCGATTTATCTGGGTGGGTGTCCTAAATTTTATGCTCTTGAGTGTTATTAATGAGTCGTTGATTTTTGTGCTACAAGCCTCTTTTTTCAGGAAGGGTCTAAAACTTTGTACTTCTTCATAAACTTAGTTTTTAAATCGGTGTTACAATATTTTTATACAAATTTTTACTTTTAAATATATATATGTATATCATCTATTTAGTTTGTAAGTGTAAGAATTTAAACACGTAACATTTTTATATGACAATCATCAGTATCTCTAAGGTGTTGTTTGTTTTTTCTGCAGAAAAACTTTTGCAGTCAGCGGATCACATCTGCAGACATCTGCAGCAGAAGAGGTGGACCAAACGTCTGCAGTCTGCAAAAAAAATATTGTTTGTTTTTTTAAATCTGCAGAGTGCTTGATATCCATGTTTCTTACATCCAATTACATTTCTAGCCCGTTACCGGATTCCTTAGGGGAATTGTTAGCTTTGGAGCTGTTAGATCTTTCATATAATGAAATCAATGGAACGCTTCTTACAAGCATTGGGCACCATTCCAACTGGGAACCACCAATCCAACTCAGAAGATTGATAACTGGGAACCACCATTCCAACTCAGAAGATTGAGCTTGATGGGGGGCTACGGTGGTCGATGGGGGTGGTTGCAGGGAGGCAGGCACAGGTGGGTGGTCGTAAGTGGGTGGTCGATGGGGGTTACGGTGGTAGATGGGGGCGATGGTGGTTGCAGGGAGGCGGGCGCAGGTGGGCGGTCGCAAGTGGGTGGTCGATGGGGGGCTACGGTGGTCGATGGGGGCGACGGTGGTTGCAGGGAGGCGAGCGCAGGGGGGGTGACGGTGGCTCGAATGGGGTGGGGGTCAAAGGGGCTGCGAGGGTTGGTCGAAGGGGCTGTGAGGGTCAGTCGAAGGGGGTCTTTGGGGGGTCGAAGGGGGGTAGGCTGCGACGTGATAAGGCGGCGGCGGTGGAAAACGGCGGTGGTGTGGAGTGGGGCGGTGGTGTGGAGTGGGGAGGTGGTGTTCAGAGATGTGAGGTTTCAAATGAAAGAAGAATAGGGTTAGAAGAGGTTGTGAAGAGATCAGAAGACCTTGTTCCACATCTTCTCCTTGCAGAAGTTATGAAGACGTTTTTTAATGAAACGTCTTCCAGAAAACAAACACTCTGCGAAGTAAAAACCTCTTCCCGCGTCTGCGTGCGCGCAGATGAAGAGGTGGGAAAGAGGTTTTTTCAAAAAACAAACACCACCTAAGTCATGAACGCTGTTGCTACTGTTTTAACAACTATTTTTTCTTTTAATTCTATCTAACCTTGAACATGTAAGCATTCAAATTCACATCACATTTAACGTACTAAACTATAAGTCACAAAACAATCAGGTAGGTGTTTGTATCTACACCCTAATGTATAACACCCTAGTTTATTTCCAACTAGGTTAGAAAACTTGTGTATTACACGGTTCAATAAAGGTAAATAAATAGTAACTAAGAGCATTCACAGCCCATTTGATATATTTATGTGAGTGTAACCTTTATATTATATGGAATGGTTGTAGGTGGTTGTGAGTGGTGTAGAGAGAAATGTAACTGTTCAATCTGTAAATTTAAGGAATTACTGTTCAACCCTTATAATTTTTTTAATATTTTTAAAAGTTGTTTTGAGTGTAGGAGAAAGAAAAAGTAATGATAAAGACATAAAAATATTATTTAATTAAAAAGATGAGAGAAAAAATAATATTTTTAATGTAATTATATGGATAAAAATAAGAAATAGACTGTGAATGCTCTAAAATTGAAAACATCGAAATTAGAATACGATAGAACAATTTAATTGTTTATAAATAAAATTTTAAAAATAATATTATTTAAACATCTAAAAAATATTTTTTAATATCATTATTTTACAAGAGAGAGATTGAGAAAATAAGAGCAATGAGAAAATTATAACTAGTTAATCTAACACACTAAACCTAATTATAAAATAACACAAAGTGACAAAAAACGTAAAATACAATATGGGTGCATCAGTGTTTTTTTACTGTTCATTGTTTGTTTCCTTAAAATGATTTGATACAATAACCTAACGTATTTGATACAATAACCCGAATGTACTTTTATTCGATATAAGATGACACATGTCATGCCCATAACTCTTCTTACTTTTTTTAGATTAAATATTATCTTTACTATAACTTTACTTGTAGTACTAGTATCATATCCAAAATGGAAAATTATAATCAAACATAATTAAATCACTCGAGTAAACTTCGAAACACCTTCAAAATACTACAAGCACTTTCAGTTTTAACGTTGATAAAAATGGATCGGTTAGGATGCATGAGTTGCCGAAGGTTTTGAGTTGCTTGGGAGAATATTGCACCGTTGGAAAGTGCCGTAACATGATCGCTTTGATGAATTAAGTGTGATGATGATAAATGGATCACAATTTAACAAATTGATTTTTGTGATTTTTAATTTGATTTGTGATTATAAACAATAATAAATATCATTTACTACAATAATATAACCGTAAGATGATAGTGCATATATGTAGTATATGAATAGTTCGACACAGTATTTTTTGTTATTTAGCATAAAAATAATATGCTCAGATTAGAATTAAATAAAATTTGATTTCATAATGTATCTTTTTTATATAATAACTTATAAAAAGTTATAAACATTATAAAAAACAATAGGATGAGTTATTTAGTTCTTAAAAGAAAATTGGATCTCAAGAAATTAGCTGAAAATGATTTTTTTAGACTTAAGTACCACTCATAAATAAAATTATATACATTGGTAGAATTTACTTTTGACTTCACGGCTCATTATTGATTTATTTCAGTGATTTCTTTTTTATATGTTAACCGACATGCGCAATAAATTATGTCAACTGGAGTAAACAAGTTATGTATTTACTTTTTTATAAACAAATATAAAAACGGACAACATTTTGTTATGTATTAACAAATTAGACGGGTTAAATGTATTAGACTAACAAGCTACTAAATCAACAAGATAAAACATATGAAACAAATAAAGAGAAATTTAAAATTTCAAGACCTTTTTAAAGTCACATCACTAACAAACAAAAAATGTAAATAGGTGGGAAATAGATTAAGTAATTACTGTAAATGTATTATAAAAATAAAATTATCATTTCGAAATAAAGTTATCTCTAATTCATCTACTACTATATTCGATGATTAAGAATGTAAAACTCATTCAAATATTCTTTTAGGGCTTTAGGCTCATTGCTCAAAATTTGAATTTTATCATATTAAGTTTGCTCAAATTTCAAGTTGTTGACAATATTAATATTGTTTAAATATTTAGTTGTTAGATTATAAGTTAGTTGAATATAGAGAACAACAAAATTAATGAATATAATTAATATAATAGACTAAGACGTCAATGAAATAAAAATGCCGTACAATTAAAAAAATACACTTAACTAAATGATGTTGACATGCCATTAAAAAACAAACTAAATGATGTCGACGATTATATGACTAAATAGATGATGTCGACGACTATATGAAAGTTTGTTGTATGAGTATTTTCTTTTTTCAATTTGTCTATTTTCTTGAAATATATGAATAATTCATATGTATTTTTTTTATAAATCATTTGCTCGTAAGGAGAAAAAAAACCCAAAGAAATCTTATGAGAATATGAGACTTTTGAGGTCATTAGAGATAATGTTTTAATCTGGTTGTTAGACTTATCTTTCACTTTGTATAGGGATCAAGAAGATATCGGATCGGTTTTGCAATTTTGATGTATGCAATCTTGTATAGGATGTTATTTCTCATGACTTGAACTCATTGTCTCAAACTCACAAACAACAACATTTTCTTCAAATATATGAATGATTAATATCAATTTAAGTCCTTGGCTCGTGAAAGAAATTATTTTTTACTTTAGATTATAATGTTAGATTTATATGTCTAAGAAATAATATATGATCATGCTACGAATAACATATGATTAGGGCTGCAAACGAACCGAACGAACTCGAACAAGGCCTTGTTCGTGTTCGTTCGTTAAGAAATAAACTTGTTCATGAACTGTTCACGAACACTTACCGAACGAGATTTATTGTTCGTGTTCGTTCATTAAGAATATGAACATGTTCATGAACTGTTCACGAACACTTACCGAACGTAAATGAGCACAAACAAAAGCAAACGAACACAAACAACTGTTCATGAACATGGCAAACACAAAAAAGCTAATGAACACAAACGAATACAAATTATTATAGATTTATTTTAAAATAAAAATTGTATTTTTTCTTACAAACACTACACAAAATCAAAAAAAATAAATAATTAGTTAACATAAATATCAAAAAATACTTGAAATAATAGTCTAAAAAATAACCGACATAATAATTAGGAATATAAACGAACACTTTAACGAACATAAACGAACACATTATCGAACGTTCACAAACGAACATTAACGAACATAAACGAACACATTATCGAATGTTCACGAACATAAATGAACGAACACGGCTTGTGTTCATGTTCGTTCGTTTAACTAAACGAACGGAATTTTTTTGTTCGTGTTCGTTTATTTACTAAACGAACGAACATAAACGAACTTCCCGCCGAACGGTTCACGAACTGTTCGCTGAACGTTCAGTTCGTTTGTAGCCCTATATATGATCTTTATACACACGGCGTAAAATACAAAATGATGACGACTATTATTGGAAAAAATAATAGTATATGATAAGGTATATTAATTATGAAATAATGTTATTTTTATAGTAAACTAGTTTTATTTCATGCCCTACGCAACAGAAGTTGGTTGTATTCTTCTCATATTTGGGGCTTGAGATTGGTCGTTATCACCTCAGTTCGCCGAAAGCCATAAAAATGAATACTGAAACCGTTCCTGATAGCACCAATGCCGGCAACAATTTTGAGAACGCATTTGTATTCAAAATTGTGTAATTGTTGGTATCTTAGGTTATAGCGAGTGCAGTTATCATTCTGGTAGTGTGATGAATCTAAATGATTATGAGCTAAAAACATCGGTGACGATATTGGTATTATCGGAACCGGTTTTGATAGTCATAGTTTTTGACGAGCCAAGTCGATAACGATCAAACTCACGCCACATGACGCGAGAGAGAAACGATTAAACTCTCGTTGCTTGGCGCGGGAGAATAGCTTTCGCTCAACTTTTTTTAAGAATAATTGCATGGTTGTCTTAGTTTTTTTTGTCAACATTTGATATAAATTTTAATAAATACATAGTTGTGTTTAAAGTCAAGTATTTTTTTATTTTTATTTCAAAATTTTATTTATCAACAATTACATAGTTTTTGTATATTTTTGGGAGACGTAATATATAGAGTAATTATCAAATAAAAATTCTGGTTTTTGTAGAAAATGTAAGAAGTAAAAAGCATGCGACATATGTTAAAGTAGAAAAATAGAAAAAATGTTATTTTGATCAAATAAATATCTACTTTGTTTTTGTTATCTTTTTTTTTTAAATTTAATCCAACATATTTCGATCTCATCCTCTCCTTTTATCCTTAACTAGCTTTAGTAAACCCGTGTATTACACGGGTTAAATAAATAAAACACTAAATAAAATAAAATTTTATTAATTATAAAACGATATTTTAAAATATACGATTAAAATTACGTATGAGTAAAAATTATAAGTAATAATCAATGATATCAAATTTTTATTAAAGTTTTGTATGAGAAAACCATTGAATGTACACGAGTTTAAAATTTTAATTAAATAACCTAATGTGACATTTAAAAAAATTAAAATATTGACTAATCTCATCTCGAGCAATTGTAAATAATAAAAAACGTAAAATATGATGGTGTAAGTAAAAATTGCATGGAAATTTACTAAGAAAAATCCTAATAGGAAGACGGATCCGTGATACCATTTCATACTAATTATAACATATAATCATGCACATATTTTGTTGAGTTTACTATTAAACTTAAGCTCACATGATAATACAACTAAACATGGACAATGCAAAAATCAATCAAAAAAACCTTCTAAATTTCAGATTAAAAAATGACTACTTTATATCTTAATAGACTTGATTAAAGAGTTCTACATTAATAAAAAAATATTAATAAAATTGGATAAAAAGAAAACAGAAAAAAACGTTATTCAATAAATTAAAGAAACCACTTATAAAATAAAATATTTCTAACGAAATAAGAACACGTTTCAAAAATTAGTTAAAAACATCTTAAATTTTAGAAAATAATAATTTTGTTGATGGTAACAAATAAAAAAAAGAAAAAAAAGATATGGTAATGAAATTAAAGACAATTGGAAATATTATATCTAATTTAAATACCTTTTTAATAGTATTTTATTTAATTTCTAAAAACAATTCTTTTTTTTTACTAATAGTAGTTTTTATAGAAAAAAAACATATAAAACATTATAATTGGTATGCCATTAAGTGGTAGTATATAATCTTAAAGTAACCATTTATTTTAGAATTATGATTTATATTGTCTTTCCAAAAATAAAGATTTGATAAGAAGATAATTTTAAAAATTAACCAATAGAGTTTGCTAGGAGTAAAATAAGAGATATATGTTCTTAGTTTAAAATGGAAGGGTTTTAATTTATATCCCGTTAATTTTGGAAACAAAATGTGTATTTAACAAAAATGGTAGATTTAATTTTTTTGGGTGGGAAAAATATTTATCATTAAATGTCAAGATGACATGTGGCATTAGATGAGTCTAAAAAATGACATGTGGCAATTATAGTTACTCTTTTATTATAATAGTAGGATTAAAGAAATGATATCTAATTCGTAAGGGACTAAACCTGGAAAACAAATTATGAAGATCATGTATTTTACTTCTATAGTTCTTCTAATTGTCAATCAGATCAATCAAATACTTGATGAACATACATGAATATCATGATGGTAAGAGTTTCATTTCTCATACATCTTCAAACAAATTCTAGACTTAAGATCTAATCTATAAAAAAAATGTATTTGCAGATATTAACATATTTGGCTTCATTTGTAGTATGATATCTAGACAAAAACATTACAAAATTAATCAAAAATATAAGAATGTTTATTTCCTATACTTATTTTATTTAAGAAATTTTAGTTTTTAAAATTTGTTATCCTTTCCATTTATGTTTTATTATCATAATGTATTTTTTTATTATAGTATTGTATTTTGCTCATATTGCTTTTATTATTGCCATGTATTTTTATCGTACTATTTTCTATTATTTGTACTATTTTGAGTAAAACAGCACATAAACATACTGATTTTAAAATAAAATATTACTTTAATAATAAAACAACATAAAACATATTGATTTATACTAAAACAACATAGAACGTGGAGTTTTACCTTAGCTTGTTGTTTTATTGTAAAAAACACATAATTGTATTTAATTTTATATGTTGTCTAACTCTAAACAACACAAAATGTGATGTCTTAATGTAAAACAACACAAAATGATTGTCTTATCATAAAACAATATAGAATATAAAACAACTCATAATGTGTTTTCTTATTTCAAAACAACACAAAATGCGCTACTTATTGTAAACAACACAATTACATAACATTTTTATAAGATGTTTTAACATAATATAACACAAAACGTGTCGTGTTACACTAACATAGCACACAACGTGCTGTTTTACAATAAAACAACACATAAGTGATATATTATCATAAAATAACATATAACATGTTGTCTATTAGTAAAACAACACAAATTCGTAATATTAGTTATTTTTATTTTTTTTTAAATTATAGCAATACTATACTCAAATTGAAAAGGAAAAAATGCTTGATTTTGTGATGCGATTTAATTTAAAAAAATAATATCGTATAAAAAAGTTATAAACTTTTAAAATAAAGTAGGGGAATGTGAAAAAAATCAACAAAAATAGTTTTTTTCATAATACAATTGGGACCACTTTTATTCTAAAATTGATCTTAACCATTCATTTATGATATATATACACATATATAATATAGTGTAAAAGGTTATATATATATATATATATATATATATATATATATATATATATATGTAATATAAATACATAAGAAAAAAGTTTACATAAAGGTATAGTGAATCTAAAAAATATAAGAAGAAATTTTAACTGTTAATTTTCTTAATCAATAGTTGAAATCCAATTATAAGAAATAAGTTTGTTAGATGAGTATCTTATGCATATCCACTTTTTATTGATTCTTTTAAATTCTCTCACATTTTTAAAAGTTTATAACTTTTATATACAACCTTTTTATAAATATTATACCATAAAAACGTGCATATATTTATCTTTAAAACGAATACACTATTGTTATACAAAAAATATAACAAATTTACGTTTTTCAACTCATATTAAATCTACTCGTCACTGTATCCTTTTGTTTTGTTTTAACAAACATAATGATAAAATAAAATGTATCCTTGTCTTTTTCGTTCATCATTATATTATCTTGAACATAATGAGTTTTGAAAAATATATTATTGAAAAAACATCATTTTGTATCTCTAATTGTAATACACGTACAATGTTAAGATAATAACAAGTTTATATAATAAATAAAAATCAATGACAAAAACAACATGAAATAATCTAAAACTTAAAACATAATGATAAGTACATATAACTATAAAAAACATTTGATACAATAAACTGATATTTGAGTCAATTAATTTATGTATTAAACACAATTATATGATTTATTTGACACAATTACTAAAACACTCTCATTTAAAACAATAAGATAACACATGTAAAACCCATAATCTTTCTAGGCCTTTTGGATTGAATATATTTACTATAACTTATTTACAAAGGTCGGTGGCCTCAACACATGGCACCAACCACCACATCACTACACAATATATTTTTTTAATCTAGATAATCTACCAATAAGTTTTTGTCAGAGTTGGTTTGATTTCTTCACTATCAAGTTGAAGGTGACAAGATCGATTTCTACACCACTCAAGTTTTTTTTCCTTTGTTTTTATTATTTTCACATGTCTTTGTCACCAGCCCTTTCTCCCCCTTCAAGTTTCAACTTTTGCATTTTCATCCCTAATATTTAAATCTTATAAAATATAACTTTAACCCTTTTAGGTTTCTAAAGTTTTAAGTTTACTCATCTACATCTTTTACTTAGAAAACTATTTTCTTACATTCGTGTTTTTTTACGCGTCGGTATAACTTTGTTTTTCTTTGGAAACGAGTACAGTTAAATATAAAATGTTTTCGACTTAATTTTTATTTAGACTTTGAGTGATCTACTTTTCGATGTAAGTTTTGTTTGGAAACACGTAGGTTCAAATATTATATGTTTTGTTTCTACGGTATAAATCCGAGTTACTCTACATTTCGATGCTAATTTACTTTGAAAACGAGTGAGAACGATTGTAATCAATACTTTATCACGTATCATACAATGTCATTGCAGGTGGTTTTTATATACGTTTTGAGTCTAGATTTTCACATAAATTTGTTTTGAAAAAAAATCAAATCAAATATAATATGTTCTCATTCAATGGTATAATTCGAGTTACTTTACGTGTCGATGTAAATTTAGTTCAGAACGATATAGGTCGATTGTAGTCCATACTTTATCATGTTGTATATAACGTTGCGCAATGCGCGGCGGGTGAAAATTCTAGTTTTTTATTATAATATAATTGATTTTATGCAAGTAATTTTATGGTTAAAATTCATAACCGGTCTCTCGCTCCATCCTCAATCTACGACTATAAGAAAGAAAAAAAGCAAACCACTTGTTTATTCAACTAAAGGACATAGCTTATCTATTATATTATATAAACATGCAAGACTTTATTCCTCTCTTTTTCCTTATCTTTGAATTTGAATTTCTTTTCTTTCTCTTCTACGTGGTCCTTGCTTATGGTGGTGCGGTAGCCTAGTGGCTCAACTTGTTTCTTTGATGTGTGAAAAAATGGAAAAGCACCTATAAAATGTCTAGGAGTTGTTTTGTACCGATTTAAAAGGTTATAGCCTCATATTCTTGCATAAATACATTACAATACATATTAAAAACGACAGGAGGTGAATAATACTATCATCACACACCACTTGTATTTATGATTACTATAGACGTATTTTGCGTTTCTCTTATAAAAACAAAACAAAAATATGTATTATAAACATTTTAAGTAAAAAAAGATAATACACATGACACCAGATATGTGATGCCGGTACTGCGGTACGATTCACTTCACAATGTTTTTAATAGGCAAAGTAATTGTTTTTTGAATTTTGTATATAACATTACGACATGTTTCTTTCTAATATAAATTTATTCAAGGCGAAACAAGTCAAATATACAAATTTTTACTTTTTCTTTAAATTCAATTTGGTGTCTTTTAACGCTCATTTTCATAACAATGTAATTACCATTACTTCGTACTTGTTTCTATACAGGTTTTGTTTTAACTTTTTTAAAAATTGAGTCAACGCAATACGGGGAGTAACCCACTAGTATATATATTTTGGTGAATGAAAATTGAATTATTTAAAATTCACGATATGTATTTCCTCTTAACATGCTAACACATTAACATACTATCCCTCATGCCATAGAACAAAGCACTCAAGGATGCACCCTAGTTTGATTAAATGATCATTTTACTTGATTGTGGGGTGTTTTGTACCAAGTAAGACTCAAACTATAGATTTCTTGACCTTTGCCTTGTTTATGGTTGCTCTTTTCAATGATCAAAGCCTCCTCCGGCCTGTTAACATAGAGCCACCAATATTGGATGAGACCACCTTATAAAATCACTTCAATATTTCATGTGTCAAATGTATTACTAGATATTCCATTGATTCAAGGAAATAGAATGTAAATACATATTCTAACTTTTAAATGGTTATAATAAAGTGTTTTACAATTTTACCCAACTATGTTTTGAACACCACACATAAGAAAACATATAACTTTATTATTACATCACATATCAAAAAATGAATCATTCCTCATAAGGAAATAGGGGGTAATGGTTACAAAATAAACACCTAACAATCATGACTATAATCTTCAAGGTTTACTCTTCTTATAATTGAAGCATATCCGTCTAGAGATTTCAAACTCTTTAACCATTCATATACAAATATTAGCTGTTATTTGTGTAATGTATACGATGCACATTGTTTTACTAGTTTGTTTCTAGCGCGAGAATGAGCAATACTACTCTGAAGTGTCAATTACTTCCTCCTATTTTGTAACTAATATGAATCAGCATCACCCATGTAGTATGTGCACTAACGTCTCGTGATTGATCCAACCAAAAACCATTTTGAAGGTAGGGAAGTCGTTGACGATCCAAATGCAATAGTATTGCTTTTATCATGAAACTATTCTTATGGTAAGCATCATATGTTAGAATGTCATACTCATATACCATTCGAGTGTAGCCGTCAACATCATCTTCTGTCGCAATATAAGCTTGAATCAGATGATAAGTTGTAAAGTCCTTTGAAACCATTGATTAAAACTAAAAGTATGGTATGTGAAGTATGAATTCTAACTTAATGAATAAATACATATCACAAGAGTTATACATTTGAATGAAAACAAGAAGGTCGGTCCATATTTATAGACACTATTGTGACGGATTATCGATTGTCAAAACATTGAACAAACGCTCTCTTAAAACCGAACATGAACCTTTTTAGAAAAGCTTTGTCGTGAGAATATTAACTTTAAATTACCGAAAGATTAATTATTGTCGCATCTTGGCCTCACCAACAAAGTTTTAAGAGCATTGATGAGATATCTTATATGAACTCTTATTCTTAATTACTGCTAAAGAATTCCTAAACCATAGGTGATATCTTTGACAGATAATATGAATTTTATTGATCCACTGAAGTGATTCATTGGTAAAAATCCGCCGGATAATACTAATTATTCTAGTAGTGAGTCTTTGGTTGTATTCATTTCTTAAATTCATAGAAATACTCTAAGAGGTTTAATATCGTTATACATCTTATTATTTCCTTTAATCATAAAGTTTTTTTT
The DNA here is from genome assembly GCA_025215565.1 of Flaveria ramosissima. Taxonomy (NCBI): domain Eukaryota; kingdom Viridiplantae; phylum Streptophyta; class Magnoliopsida; order Asterales; family Asteraceae; genus Flaveria; species Flaveria ramosissima. Next base: position 37,910,814 of record CM046044.1, on the reverse strand, counting down.
ATAACCCATATACATCTCCCAAGTACATTTGATGTCCCTAACAAAGATTTATCTTCTTTTTCTTGAAATATGTTAATGTTTTCATTAATTTGGATTGTTTTACAAGTCACTAGCTCGCAAGGAGACCTAAAAAATAATATAAAAAATTTACATGAGTACGAGGCATTTAGTGCCATTAGATTTACATTAAATTATAAATATAAAAATATTGTGCCTCGATTCATATTTTTCATCATCCCCAATTCCCCATAATTTTATATAGTCAACTTACTATATTAATAATTCTTAATTAAGAAATCCTCGTGGTAAAATGGATTGGCGGGTCTAAAATTTTTTTTATGAGGGTTAGAAATTTTAAAAGGTCGATATTGTATTGCTAAATGTTAAATATTTACTGATCATTCTGGATCTGGTTGAGTCACACAATAAAAATAATCAAATTATATCTCAAATATATAATAAAAGTACGTCAATCGTTATAGAACCGTATTATACAAATAAAAACTCGTTGTAATTGTTGTATTCAACTTTTTTTATGAAAATTAGTTATTACATCATTTATAAAAAAAACACTAAACACTCCTAAGTGAGTATTTTTCAATAAAACAAGTACATCGTCATTAAATAAGTAAATCGGATGTTACCTCGTTAAAATAGTTCCCAAACTCTTAAAGTAATAAACATAATTTTCTAAAAAAGTTATTTGGTATTTTGGTAACTGTGTTTATAAAAATTAATGACGTTTTAAATAGTTATGGATTTATTGGGGCTCGGCGTCAAAGTTTTCTTGAAAATTTATTTCATAATTTCATTAGAGTTGGCGTCAAGATTTTATGTGGGTCAGTGACAAAATTTCTTGAGAGTAGATCGGTATTAGATCGTATATTTACTAATATCTTTTTCCATGGGCTGTGCGACCCCCAAGTGAAACACTTGAGTCCGCCCCTGGTAAAATGATATATTTTCTAATCAAAAGGTTATAGGTTTAAATCATATAAAATATATTTATGTTAATTTTAAAAGTAAAGTAAGCATAAAATAAATAACGTGTGTTGTAAGAGTCAAAGAAACTTATGATGCGAATAACCCTTGGACTCTCAGCATGCATCCAAGAAAGATCCTGCAAAAACTTTTGAAGTGTGACCCGGGTGGGTCACTACTCACTATATAACAACTACCACCGCAACTCATTTCTTTCATCTTTTCTCAATACTTTCAGAGGGTTTCATTCATCTCAAAACTAACCAAAAATGGTGCCAAATGATTTAGATTTTGTGTTAGTTCCCTCGGGATTGCTTGTTATGGCGCTTTATCACGTCTGGCTTCTTTACCAGATACGCCGTAAGCCTGCGCGCACTGTCGTGGGTATGAACGCGATCAACCGCCGCTTCTGGGTTACCTCCATGATGGAGGTATGTATATATATATATGATGATTATATATATGGTTATTATTATACATGTTTATGTATATGTATAGTAGTATGCTTATGGGTTCAGATGGCATCTGCATGCAGCTAGATCTGTATTCATTTGTTTGTAAATTCATATGGGTCAAACGGGTTGAAAGACGGGTCATAATACTTACTTTTTGTAACGTCGGATTATTATTCTGTTAAAACTAGGGGTGTAATCAAGACCAGTCGAGTTGATACAATATCAACCTCAAACTCATAAGTTTCTTTTTATAGTTTTATTAATAGCTTGTAATCTACCTCACTATCTGTTATTTGTAGGATTTAAAAACATTTAACTCGTTTATAACTAAAATTTCTTCTTTAAATGAACTTTTGGTTACAGGACACACAAAAGACAGGAATTCTAGCAGTGCAAACACTAAGAAACAATATTATGGCATCAACCCTATTGGCTTCTACCGCGATCATGCTCAGCTCCCTTATCGCGGTCCTCATGACTGGAGGCTTAACCACAAACAACAAGAGCACCGCCAGCGGCACCACCAGCGACCACGACACGATTGGTATAACCTTTGGTGAAGGGACGAAGCTCGGGTTAACAATCAAGTTCTTTAGCATACTGGTATGCTTCTTAGTATCTTTCTTGATGAACATTCAATCAGTTAGATACTACAGTCATGCCAGCATGCTGATCAATGTTCCGTACAAAAAGATCACCAACTTCACGAGTCACCGGCTCACGGCTGAGTACGTGATCACCTCGATGAACATGGGGAGTTACTTCTGGTCACTTGGTCTTCGGGCGTTCTACTTCTCGTTCCCGCTGTTCTTGTGGTTGTTTGGAGCTATACCCATGTTTGTTTGCTCCATTTTCTTGGTTTTTATGCTGTATTTTCTTGATGTTGGCATTGATCTTGGGTGGGTGTCTGATACAACCACCACTACTGATGAAGAAACCGGTTAAGAACAACCTGTGTACGTATCGGGATTCAATCCAAGTTGAATCTCATGTTTTTTTGTCACGATGAATGAATAATAAACCTTACTTCTATCTCATGATCTAGTTGCTTCATTCTGGATGCTGGTTAGGTGTGTCAAACGGGCCAAAATGAGTTCACGTTAAAGCTCGGTTTTAACACACGTTTAAAACAAGTCGGGTCAAAATGGGTTGCCTGATAAACACTTTTAGTCCATTAGTGTAAACACTAATTTCATATACCTATCCTATTTATAGCACATTTCTAAAGTAAATAATTATTTTACTAAAATGTGATTATGAACCATACAAAAGATATGTTATTAATTTCTTTTAGAAAGCTGCTAAAATAAAACTTTCTGCAACTTTTGACCTGTTTTCTTTTTAGTTAAATTTTTATTTGATCCACCGGACCGTTATTGGTAATAAAATAATCCACCCGACTCGAACTCATATATGACCAGACAGTAGTGAAATCAACAAAACTGTATGATAAAAGTCATATGCATTACTAGTTTCAAAGTATAAACATGTTTTTGGAACCATTACATTAAGGTAACAAAAACAAGCATTTACTTTTGCCAAATAAGTAAACTTTCTGAGTCCTAAAACTTATATAAACTGTAAAAGTGCACCAAAAAGTAACTTTTTACAGTTTGTGCGGCTCGAAACAGTCACTCTATGGGCTCAGATGGTTCATCTCCATCTTCTACGATCTCCATAGCGGTAGCGGGACCGTTGTTAGAGGTGGGGCTCGGGCTCGGGCTGGGATCGGATGGCAGTGCATTTTCCACTTGAACTGGCATGAGAAAACTTTGCATTGTCATAAGGTAACTTGAGCTTGATGGTTGTGATCTCATGTGCTGAGTTGTTGAGGCGGGTGAAAGGTCAGGATCAACGGGGGTTGTAGACGCGCTATTTAGGTTTAAAAAGGGAAAGACTACACAACGGCATCGAGGGCATCTTATATTTAGTTTAAGCCATTTATCGATGCATGCTATATGGAAAGTATGAGCACACGGAAGCCCACGAACCTACAGATTAAGTAATTCGCTTTATAAGTAATCTGACAAGTAACTAATAAGGATTATAAATAGTTAAACAAAGAGAGATGTTACCTCTTGACCAACAATGAATTCTTCCAAACAAATCGGACAGTCACTGCAGTCGGTCGGAACCCCTTTTAATATAAAAACTGGAAGCTGTTGGATCGCGGTCTCTACTGCTGCCCTCTACATGCCAAAGTTAGAAAGTCGTTAATGAAGTAAACGAATAAATGCAAAAAGTTACAAACTTTCCGCTTAAACTATACGTTTCTTAAATATGCGGTTTTAACTTTAGTCGTTACCTGAGTCGCAGTATTCATTCCCGTATTATACGGGTTGGTCTCTTGTTCAGATGCTGTCGTCTCATGAGCAGCAACTTCATACACCCAATCAGGTTGACGAATCATATTAAGCAACACCTGGAAAATATACACCGAATAACATTAGGTTATACATGATGATCGGTACCATTAAAAGAATGAACATCAAGACAATGCAAAGCATGACTACATGGTTAGAAACTATCGTCATTTAACAAACTATCAAGTATCAACGAAAGAAAGCGCAATAACTCTTGATATTTAAACCTACTCATCTTGTTATATACGTGACGGTTTCTTGATAGCATTATATGTCATTTACGACCGATACATATATTCATCACGCAATGTAAGACTAAAGTTTTCATGCAGCATATATGTTTTCGAGTTGCTTATAGTTTCTTGATATTACCATATATTCAGAAACACGAGTCCCCTGTGGAGCACGTCGCACATGAGCTTGCCTTCTTATCAACCACTGAAAAACAGAAAATAATAAAGATAATTAAATCATAGTGATTTGTAAGTTTATGTTATAAGATATAAGATAATGTACTACCTTTTTACCAAATTTACCAGCAAGGCAAATGAGTCCACAAAAGCTGAAAAGTAACCAAACAATATATCCCCATTCCTGGTTTTTCTCAGGCAACTGCAACAATTTCATATATATAAATTCAGATTATCATTCGCGGGTTCATGGGCTAACGGCTAACGGGTTCATTAACTAACTAAAGAAACAAAAATGATGCACATACGCAGTTTCTTGCACCAGCGAACCATACAGCCCCGACAAAACTCCATGCCCAAAGAAACGGATACATCACGCCATATAATATAGATATAACCACCAATCTCCCAAATAAACGATTTCCTCTCAACTGCCGACCATAATCCCTACACGAATTCATAATTAGAACATTAATAATTAGATTATCACTACCATCAACATAATGTAAACCATTAACTTGTGTTCTATAAGGGAAAACCTGATACATTACATAATTATGTTATACAAATCCCCCTATCAATTTGAAAACTTCAAACAACAGAAAGTTATTCTATGATCATAATTGATGGAAACACGCGATCAACGAATGCTGCTAACTTACAATCGAACTGCAGACGCGATCCAATTGTCAACAAACATCAAGATTCTGAAAACAAACACAACTGCATAATCAATCTGATCCACCAAATGAAAAAAAAACACAAATTAGCCTCTTAGAACTGCATAATTCAGATAAAAATGAGCAAGATTTAACAAAAAAGATGCAAATTCAGTATTCACAAACCACAATCCACAGGTGCAATGGTAATTTACAATCATCATAACGCTCCCAACTCAAGACCACCATGAGTCTATTCAATCACGATCGTCAAAGAAACAAAAACCCACAACAATCACACGAACAAACCACTTAAAAAAGATAAAAATCAATCGCAATTACACTTCAATCACAAAAGGATACACGCTAAACGCAAGCATTGATAGAAAGAATCCATCGTACCTGCATAATTTCAATCACGATCACCAAGAAACCAAAAGGGGCACAAATAATTAAAGGGAAATTGCAGAATCAAACTACTAACCATTTGAAACCTGCAGCTCTGATCGCCATTGAAGAAGAAAGAAGTTGTTAGAGAAAGCCCTAGAGATGATGGATTAAGAAGTGAATTGAAGCATGAGTTGTTGTTGTTGAGGGTTGAAATTGAAGAATTTGAAAGCCCCACCGATTGATAGAGGGAGGGAAGAGAGTAACGCACACAGTAGTGTGTGTGAGAGAGATGAATAAAGACGACAATGGTGATGTCAATTTGGTGAATTTTTCTTCTGGTTTTCAGGGGGAGTTAATTTTTTTGTTAACAAAAATTTCAAGGAAGATGACGAAGTATCGATGAGGTTCTTTTCTGGGTTTACGGTTTTTAGAGAACATATGGAAATAAGATAACTAGAGATGTTAAAAAATATTCGAAAAAACTTGTTTGAATTCTTGTTTAGATATATGGATTAGATATAACAATATTAGAAATAGAGAGAAAATTGACTAATGATATAGTTAAAGAAAATATGTTCCAAATTGTGTTATATTTATGATTTAGTTAAAAGAAATTATGTTTCAAAATGTTTTCTATAGTTGAATTTGTTTTTCATCCCTGAAGTTTTATAGGAATTGTTATGTTAGTCCAAAAGTTTAAATTTTGTCATTTCTCATTTTAATCCATTTAATTATTACTAATTAACACCTTTAACTTTTTTGTTAAGTTTCCTACATTTGGGATATTTTTTGTCAAAACAATTACAAAATAAAAAAATAACTCTAAGCGTGAGGTTTTATACGTTCGATATCTTTTGGTAATTGCAGCTATGATTTGAATCCATGGTAGTTTTTTGTTGTTTTGTCTTGTTAATGTATTTTGGTTTAATAATCATGTTACTTTTGTATGTCTTGTAAAATAATAGATTTATTTGGTTTAAAGTTTAATTATGTTTATGATGATTGATATTTTATCATTATTATACATGGGCTTTTAATGATATATTGTTTATTGTTTTGTTAGGGTGGAGGGGGTGTACGCGTCGTGGGGCACGACGAGCCTCGGCGCCGCCTGGCACTTCCGTCGCCACCCCCTCCACGCCGCAAAATTCCTATTTCATGACATGGTCTCATCGTGAGGTTGTGACCACCATATGTGTGTGCATGGTGTAGTTTGTAGTGTGGCAACACCGCCACCATCAAATTTGAGTGTATGGTGTATGATAGTGTGGTGTAATGTAATATGACAAAATTTAATTTGTGGGTTTATGGTGTAGTGTGCTGTATGTGATGAGAGGTTGTGTCATATGACTTGTTTGTTTATCTATATTTTTTATGGGGTATATTTTATAAAGCTGGAAATGAGTCACTTTTAGGTGATTATCATTATATTTAATTTTATTTAATAGGTGGATTTAAATCGCTATTGTAATCACCAAACGGGACTGAACGCATAAAACCATCACGTAAAGTTGATTTTTTATTATGTAATTGTTTGACAAAAATACCCCTAATATAGAAAACCATAACATAGAAACGATAATTACAAAAAACCAAGAGTAAGTGAATTCACATAAAGTATTATATATATTATAAAAAAGTTGATATTGTTTATATATATTTAGTTCAAAAGTAAAATTCAAAAATGCAATATGTTTTAGAATAAATTTACGCTTTAATACAATATAAACACTTACATAATTAAAATATGTACAATAAAATAGTAAACTAATGTAAAAAGATTTAAAAAGAAAAAAAATAGGTTTAAAGTCTGATCCGACCACTCGATCCAGTTGAACCGGTTCTCCGACTTGACTAGTCACCGACCAATTTAAATGAAAACAAGTTTAAAATGTCAAACCAAACTGGTCCTATAACCGGGTAGATTAGTCTGACTGGCCGCGTCGGTTCTACTTTTGATAAAATAACATGTCGGTGATTAAAAGCAACTGACAATTTTTTTTAACAAAAATTTCTATTACTTGAAAATTCATCAAATCTACAAATCGCAACATTTAAACCCACAATCATTTAGTTAACCACACAACTTTCACCCACCAAACTATCTCCTTGGGACAGCAAGTGACAACTAAGATATGCCTTTGATGTGACTATTTTAAGGTAGGTTTTGCCACGTGTATGAGTGCAGCCACAATGATGTAAGGTGGGTTTGATTATTTTTGTTTACTTATAAATTTGTTTTTTTTAGTATTATAATTAACTATGTACATATTTTGTTGTTCTCTTTAAACTTTAAACATATATTTTCCTGAATAGAGTCGGGTATAATATATAAGTGATCAAAGTATAAACATGATAAAAGTATAAACATATTTTAAGGTTTTTTTATTTTTTATAATCTTTTTTGTTTTCGCTTACAATAATCAAAATATAATATTTTATAAAATTTTGTTTTCTCCCATCTTACTATATTAAGAAAGAGTTGAATATTTGTGGGTCCGTATGGAAGTAGGCCAACCGACTATTGCTCTTTTTGGTCTACTATCGAGCACTTTTTTACGGTTGGGGTTTCTTAATGTTTTAGTCGGCAACAAGTTTTCTAAATATGTAAATCTTTCAATATATAATAACTCTTTAAATAATAGATGTGTCATGACATGTGCGTCAAAATTTAAATGAATAAATTTTATATCTTCCTAAGATAAGTAACGTTATAAGATAATGGCATTTAGTTAAATCCTAAAACACTAAAAAGATATAAAAGACAAATTATACTTATAATTGTTCTTATCCACGAAAAGAGAAAAAAATATAACGATTATAGCATGTTTCTCTATACTAATAACGAGAATTTTAGCATTCTTAGAAAATTAGTTCTACTTTTGATTCGTTAGAATTTGTAATTTGATTTCACTTTAGTAGGTAAAAGATTTACTAACGAAAAAGAGAGCGGGGCTAAGATGTTAAGAGTGGCACATACATACCTTAAAAGTCCTTATATTCTTTGTAATAATGTTTCATATTTTCTATAAAGATTATGACTTATGAATTGATATTTTTTTTTTCTTTCTCCTCTACAAAATACAACTTTCAATGAACAAAGATTTTGTATGATATGAGACGTATAGGGAATCAATATCGGGTACCGATGAGATATGTATGTGTTATTAAACACATGCTTAATCATTCATGAGTACTAGCATAATGTTTCAAAGTGATTGCTCTAAATCAATCCTCTTAGAACACTACTTTAGTCATACCCACAAATTAAGACCCTCAACCAAATACCTTATAAGAAAAGGTTTGATAGTTATTTCATCTTATACCTAGATACTTTTTATGATTATATTACTCAAATTGTCTTTCTAACATAAATAACGATTCAGACATTTTAGCTATTGATTTGACTTATCAATAGTTTAAATTCCTTCTTTTACTTTTTAGAATTCTTAGTTTTTATATATGAACATTCTCCTACACATGTGTGTATACATTGTAGGAATATCATTCACAAAATAAACATAATATTTTTTTAATCAACCAAGATGGATTACAATACATGATGAAAGTAATAGAAATAAAAGGAATAGAAGAAAAGAAAATAAAAAAAACTTATGAAACAGAAATAAGTAAACAGAAAATAAAAAAAACTTTTTTAACCAAGCACATGTAGTTATACCTGAAACAAGAGTGTGAAGTTTCGAAACACAGAAAATTCTTCAGATCGAGAGGTATGAAACATATATATCAACTAGGAACTTCAACAATGCACTCATGTATTGTATTTATTCTACGAATTTGAAAGTTTAATCTTTCCAATAGTCTTAGCATTAACACTAGGTTAGTGTGACTTTTAAATATGACCTAGGAGTTTAATCTTTTTAAGAGTGTCAACATTAACATTATGTGTATGTCTGTTTTAAGCGATACTTATTATTTCGAACTGAAAACAAACAACATTTGCAGAACAAACTGTTGAAGTCTGCCTTTCAGTAGATGGTGCGCCTGTTGATTAGCAGCCGGATCTACTAAACAACATATGAACCTCAACACTCACTACTTGTAGTAGCAGATGAGACAACTCAAGTTCCACCAAACTCAATTTTCATAGTTTTTATTTATTTATTTATTTATGTTTCAACTATCTTGCTTTAAGCATTAATATCTTATTTATTTTAGCTCTGTTTTAAACATGTTAATTATATTAGTAACAAATATTAATAATTATTATTGTTCAAAGTTAGTGAAAAACCCATCTTTTTACTAAATTTCCGATATGCATACATAAATATGAAAGTTTTTAGTGCTTATCATATATAGTAGGAGAGAGAATGATAATTGATTATATGGTTACTTAGATGTCGTATGTATCATTTTAAAGCAATAGGTACACATATTAAGGGGCTATTTTGAAGTCTCTTAATCAGCCTCTTAATGGTTCAGATGTCTGAATGGTTCAGCACTTAATGGTTCAGACTGTTTGTTTCGCCAGCAAATGTCTGAATGGTTAAGATATTTACCTCTGAATGGTTAAGACATTTACCTCTGAACGGTTAAGCATTAAACTGATGCTGAATGGTTAAGAGGTCTAATGTTGAATGGTTAAGACATATTATCTGAATTGGTCAGACATTTGTCTTTTAATAGTTAAATGATATACTAGCTCTTAATAGTTCAGACCTCTTAATGGTTCATCACTTAATGGTTTAACACTTAATGATTCAGATCTCTTATTGGTTCAGCACTTAATCATTCAGAAGTTGCCAAACAACCCCTAAGTAATTTTCACAATTTTATACTTATAGGTGAACAAGTATTGCTCCACTTATGTATCTATAATCTCTCTCTCTCTCTTTATGGTATTGGAGTATAATGATAAGTTGATCGGGGAGGATTCTACACAAAATACATTTTTTTTTTGAGAATGACGAGAACAAATTAAATTTTTTTATTTTTTTCAATACAAAACTTTATTAAAATTAAAAAAAAATGTTTTAAATTTAATATTCATTCATCAATTTTGAAATTTAAAATAAAGTCATATTCTTTTCTTTTAATATATTTATTGAACCTACACATGTGTAATTCATATGTAGCAGTTTAAGATTTAAAAAATCATACCAAAAAGTTATTGTAGTATTTTTTATATATATCATGCACATTTGTAATGAAAAACATTAAAGAAAAAATGAACCATCAATAAAAAAATTAAATGATTTAGGTTTTTTCTTGCGGTTCTCACCTATTTTTTAAATATAAATTCTAGAAATATTATATAATTAATTTTAAATATGTTTTAAAAAAATAATGAAATAAATGTTTAATATATAAAAATCTTTAATTAACAAACCTAAGTTTTTAAAATTACAATTTTTTGTAAAAAGAATTAAAAAGTCATTATTATTTAATAATAGAGAGATGCAGGAAACAAAAAAAAAATAAAAAAATAATTATGAAATTTTATATAATTAATAAGAAAAAAGACGATAAAGAGAGGCAGATGAGAAATATGCGGATAACACGTGTCATTTAGGATTTTTATTTATTGGTATAAAAATAATACATAACATATATATTTAATCACAAAATTGATTATCAATACTCTTATGTTTACACTTATTCCCACAATACTACCACCAGCTAAAGTTTTATTTACTCACATCCATAAATTATACGATTAAAGTTACACTTATGTACCATATTGTTGCCATTTGATTTTTATGTCATTTCAGCACGGTATGGTCTTACTTATTTACAATTGTTGTCTACCAAAATATACATACTTGTAATGCTTTACTTATTCAGGATATTGTCATCATAATCACCAAGACATATAAAAAATTAAATGGTGTGAATTTAAATTACAAGGATAAGTTGATTAGGTGGTTAGGAGAAAAACAATATTGTTAATGAAGTAAACAATTAAAACTTTACTTATTTTCTATTAATTTCCAAAAGTTAACTTACTACATTCACTTAATAATAAACATTCACGAAGGCTTAATACTAGTTATAGATGTAAAGAGGAAACAAGCTAAACAATATTACATAAAATGAGTAGAATTACAATTAACTTAGGGGCTGTCTGTTTTTGGGTTGACCCGGCTGACCGGGTTGAATCGGTCAGCGGATCAGCCCGTTTGATTTCGGCTTCGAGCCCGGCTGACCGGGTCTCCAGTGCTGACCCAGACATTGAAAAAAAATGTGCTGACCGGCTGACCCGCAGGCCTCCGCCCCCTCGCGACCTGCATGCCGCCACCCCCTCCGACCCGCAGGCCGCTGCCCACTCGCGATGGTGGTGGTGTGGTGGTTCCGACCGGTGGTGTGACTCCGGTGAGTTTTTGTAACTTAAATATTAAATCGTATTGGTTCCAGTCAGATACTGAATCAAACAGCCAAGTTTCAGTCAGATGCATATCCTGTCCGAACTTCTAAGTGGGTCAGCTTCTGACTCAGTCAGATCTTACCCAGTCAGTGTAATCAAACAGCCCCTTAGAAAGAAAAGTTGAGGTTTATAAATTGTTTTTGGAATTGGTTTTGGGCTCACACTCCAGCCCAATAGTTTAGCTTATTTGAGTGCAAGGGCCCACACGATTTCACGTATCTTAAACTCTAAAGGGATTGAAGGAATGAAGACTCGTGAAAGCTGGATTAATCAGATGATGAGATGCATGTAATTAGTTGTATGAATTCTTGTTATTGAGATAAAGTAAAATTATTTGACTATCATTAACTAAAATCAACTAATTCTCTAATTTTGATTCTTGAGTTTGTAAATAATCACTTTAAGAACGCACATCCAAACACCTCATCTCATTCATTGAGTTACAACTTATATTTCCAACGGATCATCAGTGACAGTCTTCGTTGCTAAGCCCTTTTATTGATAAATTACGGAATACAGATGAGATAGAAAAATCTGCTTAAACCCTAAATTTGAAACACATAAGTCGATCACTAAAAATGTCATGGAGGGTTTTCAGATACAAGAATCAAATATTAGTTTTTTATAACCCCAAACTAGTTAGGTTTATGTAACGTCAAAAAACTTACATGGTTTGTAAAACATGTTGCATCTAATTTTTTATGTGTGATTCATTGTCCTAATTATACTTATTGTTCATGCATATACGTACAGTTGGCGTCTAACTTACTATTAGAATTATGTGTTTAATTTCTTATGTTTGATTCATCCTCGTATTTAGTTTTCATACGCACCAAATAATGGTACGTCTAAAATATTAAAATGGTGCGTTCAACTTTACTGGTTTGATATTTGTTATAATGAGTTTTAACACACATACATGTATGTGTGTCACGACAATGTGTGTAATATATTATAACGGTTAATTGAACTACACATGTTTGATGCACAAGTTCAAACATTTGCATAAATCTTTAGCATTAAAAATTCGTAGACCGAAATTCGACAAAAATAACCATTAATTGGATAACACGTTTTGCTACTTTTCTAAAAAGACAAAAACATTATATGTACAACATAAGTAAAAAAAAACATTTCAAGCTATTTTTTCTCAACTACGATAAATAAAGTTTAATCAAAACACATAATTAATCTAGCTAGAACAAGAATCAACGTTAAATTATTGTTGTCGAGAAAAGATGAGTTGTCATCATCAACACCATAGATATGATAAGGAAAAGTGTCATAATCGTAAAGATAATGTATCTATGAGAGATTGAAAAATGGTGCATATCGATGGAGAAAAAGATGAGAAAAATGGAATAAGAGGGCAGAAACATGAGGGTTTTTTATATTATCTAGTTTATGATAGAAAATATTGATGTTATTTTATTTTTTAATGAATATAAAAATACATAATGACGTTGAATATAGACCCTTCATATGCTCTCACACAAAGATAATAGCTTTATTTGATAGTCCATACATACACATAGAGGGTGAATCATTTCAAGAATCGTATATACTATGAGAACTCGAAAAACTTATTTCTATCGTAGATTAAAAGTAAACAGTTGAAGCTTTTTTGAAAAAGAAAACGTAACACAAAATGGGTAAAAAGCACAATTTATATTGTTCTTTTGGTAGCTATACAAGACTCGTAAAATTATTATTTTATTTAACAAGTTTGCTTTCAAACACATTAGAAGAGTCTCACGATCTGTCCAACTATATAATATAAATAAATTTACTACAATAATTTTGTTTTATTTATTAACAATTAGCATATTACTAATGAATTTTATCTATATACATAAGTTTCTATTCTAAATGACCCAATTTTAAACGTATGAACATTCATAATCTACGGGCCGACTCTGATGAAAAATGATCGAGGAGAACGACGACGAGTGGCTGAGAGCGTATGAACGAGAGAGTGAACGAGTGTCTCGACTCAATTCTCAAACCCTAGTCATCGATCGGATCAAGACATTCATCCACATCTAAGTTCGGCCCATCCAGCTTAGCCCAATAAGCAGCAACAGTCCACTCTTCTTATCCCAGCTGGGCTGGCCAGTTGGTCCAAGTTGACCCAATAACCTCACAAACATATTAAACAACTTATTACAAAACATTATGAAATATAAAAAATTACAAATAACACAATAAAAGTTGAATTGACCTATACCCGTATATATCAACAATTACATTTCAGGCAAGATAATCATGTCCTTACGCATTGATTATGTTATTTTCACTACTCAATCTCTAGCGACATTGGATTGAATCATCAATTTATTTTCAAACAGAGACTATTAACCGTTTTTCAGAATGATAAATTTTATTCATTCTTTCTTTGATTTAATAGTAAACCGGTCACTTTGACCCTTCCCAAACTTTAACAACATTTTTCAGTTTTGTTATAAATACATGCATATACATTTTATAATTCTAACAAATTCCTAGCAATTATATATATTTAACACATTATAGAACAAATACATCATCTTTATAAGGGGGAGAGAGTGGTCTTCAGTGGCGGAGCTTAACCAACTTTGTAAAGGGGGCGGGGGCGAACTCGATATTTATATAAAAATTTACACTACCGGGCCAAAAATTTACACTATCGGGCTAAAATTTAACACTACAGACGAAAAAATAGGGCCCCCCCCCCCCCCCCCCGGCCCCTTAATAGCTTCGCCCCTGGTGGTCTTCACGGGTAAAGGCGTGTATGCCATCCCATCCTTTTTGGTACAGCCAATCTGCCATCTTACATCCATATGTGAGTTGTCTAACCTGATGTCCAAGCCGCTCATCCTTTCATTGAACTAGTCATTGGAGTACCGTTGGAGTGTCAACGGCTAGATAGTACTGTTGGAGTATGGATAATTAAAGTTGTCTATACGAGAAATTTGCTAAAAGTGTAAGTGTAGTACAATTACTCTTCGCTTAATAACAAAAACAACTTTGACTTAACAATTGAATTGGAAAATAATGTTGCAAAGTATCAAATTTGAATGATTGTGAAAACAATAATAAGAATAATGATTCGGTTTCAGTTTTGTAAAACACAAGTTGTAAATTAGTCACACTTAACAAACAATCATATTGACATAATCGTGTTTGTTTGATTGATTTCAATGATAAAGATAGAACAAGTTGTATACGGACCTATTCACAAACTATCAATTTTAATTTACTAACGAAAACCTAACCTCACAATTTCATGATATAAAGAAACTAAAAGTTAATGAGAATTTGATTAAGATTGAAAACAAATCAAAACTGTTTATAGATATAAATCAATAAATGAAGTCATATGGCAAAACATAGCAATCAAAACTCCAAACCAAACTAAAACACTAATGTTAAACAAGTGCCATAACACAAACACTACACCCCGAGAAGATCACGAGTGGTTTACCTGCTTATGGTCATCATGAAATCAAAAACGATTGTTGTAGGAATCAATTGCATAAAATAATATATCCATAGGTGTTTTCTACTCTAACAATCATCACTTGGAAGGTAAAAAACGGCTTGGTGAAGATGTTTTTGTAAAACCTTTTTTACATCAAATAGGTCACAAAATTATGAATTTTCTCACCTGACAGCATAGGCATGTAAATATTATGCTCCCCCCATCAAAAAAAAAAACTCAATGTTTTTTTTACTTTTGTGCGTCCTAGTTTACGTTCCCTCTTTAATGGAATTCTGATAGGACATAAATTACGTCCTTAGGGACATAATTTACGTTCCTGTTAAAAATATGGTAATTCATATCCAAATATGTATTTTTCATTTAGAATATTAGGTGTCTAATATTTCTCTTATTTGTTTTGGGCTTCTTATGTTGGTGCTGGGTTGATGCTGCTGGGTTGATGCTGCTGGGCTTATGGCTGATGCTGCCGATGGGCTTATGGCTGCTGTTTGGGCTGAAGTGTTATTTGTATATAGTATATAGATAGTTCTGTGTAGTTTTGAGAAGATATCTCTCTCATTCTTTCACACGCATACGCTCTCTAGAACTCTCTTGAGTATTTGTTGTTAGGGTTTCATCATGAAATCTGATTGATTACATTCGTGTTCTTGATATTTTGTAAGATCCGGTCATCACAAGGATGATCTTACTCGTCTTCGTTGTTTAGAGAGATTCTTATATTTCACAATAGAGTTTTTCACTCAGATTGTTGAATGTTCATTCTATCTTCGTGACATGGTATCAGAGCCGAAGGCTCGGATTGATTGTCGCGTGTGATTCCTGGTAATCATCTTCCGCTGTAGACTGACTCTTCATTTCTAAAATTAGGGTTTCACAGTTTGAAACCCTAAGTTTTGGTTCTTGGTACCGTCGAAGACGCCTCAGGAAAAAAGGCGTACTAATCGTCCCGGTGATCTAGATTGATTCTTGGCCTTCGAATCAGGGTTCCACAAATTGAAACCCTAGATTTGATTTTTTGAAGAAGGACGAAGTTGCTGCTCTTTATCTGCTGGTGCAGTGCGCGGTCTTCTATCTTCTATCTTGTAACACCCGGCCCTTTACACCAACAATATTGTCCGCTTTGCCCACGAGGAGCTCACGGATTTGCTTTTGGTTGCCCGGGTGAAAACTTCCCAGGGAGGTCACCCATCCCTGGATTGCTCCCACCTGAGCACGCTTAACTGTGGAGTTCTCCTCTCATCCACAGCCAATACGCCCAAAACGCGTTGTTGATATTAGAGACATGGCATTCCTTATGAACCAGGAATCTCTTCTGTCCACGGCCGATGTGGGATATGTGTAGGGTGTCACAAGCACCCCCTGTTTGGACTCATCGTCCTCGATGAGCCCGAGAAGTCACCATCCTTGGTGAGGTATGTCCCACATCCCGAACGGCACAGGAGTGGCTTTGATACCATTCTGTAACACCCGGCCCTTCACACCAACAATATTGTCCGCTTTGCCCACGAGGAGCTCACGGATTTGCTTTTGGTTGCCCGGGTGAAAACTTCCCAGGGAGGTCACCCATCCCAGGATTGCTCCCACCTGAGCACGCTTAACTGTGGAGTTCTCCTCTCATCCACAGCCAATACGCCCAAAACGCGTTGTTGATATTAGAGACATGGCATTCCTTATGAACCAGGAATCTCTTCTGTCCACGGCCGATGTGGGATATATGTAGGGTGTCACATATCTCTCCACTGTAACCCTAAGCGAAGGTTACAGTGGTTGAGGTGTCTACTGAAGCACCTTGAAAAAGGGAGCCCCACTGTGAGATCTTTCTAACTCAATCTTGTTCTTACAGTTTCTGTCTTACGATTAAAGTGTTTTAGGCATACTTTGTCCGGGTTAGGAGTACCGGAATTCTGATTAAACAGGGAGAGCCACCACCCTGTATTCTGTGCTGCATACTTTAATCTGCTATTTGTGCATCACTTGTGTGATTTGCATCGTTGGTGTGTATAGCATTACAACAGCTTATGTTAAACAGCTGTTAATTTGTACGTGTGCTTGATTGCTTAGCATTTTGTGTGTAAAATGGAAGAAGAAACACCTGCACAAACACCTACAACAACCCTAGCAACAACTCTAGTAAGTAAGCTAGATGCTAGTGATCCCTTGTACCTTCACCCTAGTGACTCATGTGTTCTCACAATTGTAAATGTAAAACTTAAGGGAACAGAAAACTATACAATATGGGCTAATGCTATGAAACTCGCATTGCAAGTTAAAAACAAAACTGGTTTTGTAGATGGCACATGTAAAAAATCAACAGAAAATGAAATATTGGCAGGACAATGGGAGAGATGTAACTCTATAGTATTAACATGGATCCTAAATTCTATATCCGAAGAATTATATGTAGGACAAGTATTCTCTAAGCTAGCTTCCGAAGTGTGGGTTGATTTAAAAGAAACATATGATAAAATAGATGGTTCAGTGGTCTTTAATCTCTATCAAAAAATAAACTCAATATCTCAGAATGGAAGTAGTGTTGCTGAATATTACCACAAACTAAATACTATGTGGAAACAAATGGACAACATACTCCAACTACCATCATGCACATGTAAAGCTTCAAAAGAGTTTAACAACTTTAACCATCTAATTAAACTCATGCAGTTCCTCATGGGACTTGATGACATCTATCAGCCTGTACGAACTAGCCTGTTAACAAGAGATGAACTTCCAACTGTCAAAACTGCATTCTCTATAGTCTCTAGAGAAGAATCGCATAGAAATACAAACCAAACATCAAAAACCTCAACTAATAATGTCGGCTTTGTCTCAAAATCAAATCAAAGCTTTGACAATAAAAGAAGGAATAATAGGGCACCTAATCCTAACCTAAAATGTTCACATTGTAACAAATTAGGTCATACTGTTGAGAAGTGTTTTGAGATTGTTGGGTATCCACAAGGAAATAAACAAAAAAATAACTCCTATCCTGGTCAAGGGTCTAAATCTTCAAACCAATGTGTTGCATCTTCTAGCAAAACTAACCCTGTTTCTGATTCTCAAGTGACAGCTTTAACAGCTGATCAAATATCAAAACTGTTAGGTCTCTTGAATGAAAGAACTAAGCAGTATTCATCCAATTTAAGTGGTACTAATCCTACCTACTCATCCCTATTAAATAAATCTGTTTACAACTTCTCATCAGGACATCCTACAAAAGGAAATCCTGGTTGGGTTGTCGATTCTGGGGCTAATCAACATATGATTATGAATGAAAGTGATATCATTAATCCAATAAATGTTTCTAGCCTTAACATTAAGGTAAAACATCCAAATGGTACAAGTGCATCTGTAACTAAGATAGGAAACATACTTAATGAAAACATTATCTTACAAGATGTATTTGTTGTCCTAGAATATTATGTAAACCTTATTTCTGTTCATAAACTTGCTCGGGACAACAAACTTAGAGTAATATTTGATGAACATAATTGTCTTATCCAGGATTCACTCACAAAGAGAACCCTGGCGACTGGTAGCCAACTTGATGGCTTATACTTCTGTGGTGAGTCTCCGGCTCCTCAGAGTCTTTGTGTCAACAGCTCGGATTCCTATAATCTTTGGCACTCAAGATTAGGACATCCCTCTGATCAGGTCTTAAAAATCATAAAAACAGACTTAAACATTAAAACTCTAACAGAATCAATGCCTTGTGACACTTGTCATAAAGCAAAACAACACAGAGAACCATTTCCCTTAAGTGAACATGTGTCAAAAGAAGTTGGAGATCTGATACATCTAGATGTATGGGGCCCATATAGAGTGTCAAGTCAGGAAGGCTTCAGATATTTTCTAACCATAGTTGATGATTATTCCAGGGCAGTGTGGGTGTATCTAATGAAAAACAAAGATGAAGTGTTTGATAATCTTGAAAGCTATTTTAGAATTCTACAAACTCAATTTAACAAAACAATTAAAATCTTGAGAAGTGACAATGGGTCTGAGTTCATAAATCAAAAAATGATGTCCTTTACAAGAAACAATGGAATAATACATCAAACTTCCTGCACTTATACCCCTCAACAAAATGGAATTGTTGAGAGAAAACACAGGCACCTTCTAAATGTCTCTAGATCTCTATTATTTCAAAGTGGTATTCCACTTAAATTCTGGTCTGAATGTGTTCTAACTGCTTCCTACCTAATCAACAGGACCCCTTCATCTGTATTAAATGGAAGAACTCCTTATGAACTCATGTTTGGCTTTAAACCCTCTCTGACGCATTTAAAAACATTTGGCTGTTTGTGCTACTGTACGGTTTTAAATAAAACACATAAATTTGAAAGTAATGCACAAAAATGTGTTTTTATTGGATATTCAAATCAAAAAAAGGGTTATAAACTCTGGTCTCTTGATCAAAAAACAGTTATTTTCTCTAGAGATGTAAAATTTTATGAACATATTTTTCCTTCAAAAACAACTCATCTCTAGACAATAATGAACCAGAACTGGATCAAGCTTTAAATCATATTAATTTTTTCGACTTATTAAACACAAACAGCCCTGAAAGCTATCCCGATGATGAAGAGGGGGCACATGGTGATAGTTCTGATCATAATCAGCAAACTAGTTCCAATGCCGAGAATAGTAGGGAGGCTACTGCACAGCAGCCACATTCTCCTGGTGAGGGAACTAGTAGGGCAGATCATGTTGAAGAACAAAATGATAACACCATCCCATCTGAGGGAAACACTCCGATGACTATGCCAACAGAGTTAAGAAGGTCAACCAGAAATTTGAAAATTCCAAGCAATTTAAATGATTTTGTAATTGAGGGAAAGGTTAAATATGGTCTCGAAAAAGTACTAAACTACTCAAACCTTTCTCATGAAAATTACTGTTTTGTCACAAATTTAAATAAAAGTGTCGAACCAAAAACATATACCCAAGCTGTGCAAGATAAAAACTGGATAAATGCAATGAATGAAGAAATGGAAGCATTAAATAGAAACCACACTTGGGAATTGGTTGAGTGTCCTAAAGATAGAAAACCCATAGGTTGCAAATGGGTTTACAAAATAAAATATAAATCAACCGGTGAAATAGAACGGTTCAAAGCTCGTTTAGTTGCAAAAGGTTATAATCAAAAAGAGGGAATCGACTTCGATGAGACCTTTGCACCTGTTGCAAAAATGGTAACTATTCGTTGTATTGTGTGTCTAGCTGTACAAAACGACTGGCCCCTATTTCAACTTGACATAAACAATGCGTTTTTGTATGGAACTCTAAATGAAGATGTATACATGACATTACCTGAAGGGTATTTTTCTAAAACGGAAACTAGAGTATGCAAGTTAAACAAATCTCTTTATGGGCTAAAACAAGCCCCTCGTATGTGGAATGAGAAACTAGTGAGTGTATTGTCTGAGTTAGGTTTTGAGCAAAGTAAAAGTGACTACTCATTGTTCATAAGATCACATAATTCTGTAATAGTAGTTTTACTTGTATATGTTGATGATATAATAGTAACTGGAAATGATATAAATGAGATACAACGTATAAAGGAACTCTTACACTCTAAATTCTTGATAAAAGATCTTGGAGAGTTAAAATATTTTTTAGGAATAGAAGTAATTAGAACCAACAGTGGAATTTGTTTGTCTCAAAGAAAGTATTGTGTTGAACTTCTTGCTGAGTTTGGTATGTCTGCATGCAAACCAGTTAATACCCCGCTAGAACAACACCATGTCGTGACTAATTTGTGCAGCAAGGATGAAACTGTCCTTGAGAATGTATCTGAATATCAAAAATTAATAGGTAAACTAATTTACTTGTCACATACCCGACCAGACATATCTTACTCAGTGCAGTTCTTGAGTCAATATATGCATAGTCCATCCATGTCTCATTTTAAACTTGGTCTTAGGCTCTTGCGCTACTTAAAGAAAAATCCAGGTAAAGGGTTACACTTTAAAAAAGGTAGTAGTTTGTCAATCACTGCATATGCTGACTCTGACTGGGGCAAGTGCCTGCAGTCACGAAAGTCTGTAACCGGGTATTGTGTCTTTCTAGGAAACTCTCTAGTTTCCTGGAAAAGCAAAAAACAATCCACTGTTTCTAGATCCTCTGCAGAAGCAGAGTATAGAGCGATGTGTGCAGCTACTTGTGAAGTTTTATGGTTGTCAAATGTACTTAAAGAATTAAAAGTGTCTGTGTCATTTCCAGTAAAACTGTTTTGTGATAGCAATGCGGCTGTTTCTATTGCTGCAAATCCAGTGTTTCATGAAAGAACAAAACATTTTGAAATTGATTTATTTTTCCTTCGAGAAAAAATTTCTGCTTGGGTAATTACAACTGTTGGGATGTCTTCTGATCAACAGCCAGCTGATATTTTTACCAAAGGTCTTTTTCCACGCCAACATGATCTTTTATGTGATAAACTTCAGATGTTTGATGTATTTGGATAATTGAATTATGAGGGGTGTTAAAAATATGGTAATTCATATCCAAATATGTATTTTTCATTTAGAATATTAGGTGTCTAATATTTCTCTTATTTGTTTTGGGCTTCTTATGTTGGTGCTGGGTTGATGCTGCTGGGCTTATGGCTGATGCTGCTGATGGGCTTATGGCTGTTGTTTGGGCTGAAGTGTTATTTGTATATAGTATATAGATAGTTCTGTGTAGTTTTGAGAAGTAATCTCTCTCATTCTTTCACACGCATACGCTCTCTAGAACTCTCTTGAGTATTTGTTGTTAGGGTTTCATCGAGTTGATGAAATCTGATTGATTACATTCGTGTTCTTGATATTTTGTAAGATCCGGTCATCACAAGGATGATCTGACTCGTCTTCGTTGTTTTAGAGAGATTCTTATATTTCACAATAGAGTTTTTCACTCAGATTGTTGAATGTTCATTCTATCTTCGTGACAGTTCCTTCGTGTTTTGTCTTGGTTTTTACGTTCTTCCAGGTCTTGTTCATAAGGTGAGCTTTCGACTTCCATTGTAGCTCTCAAAAAGCATTTGATTTAGCTCCTTTTAGGTCCATACACCTACAATTCAATTCATGCTCAAATTTGTTGTGTTTCACGTTTATAAACATGTAAAAACACCTAATTAAACATGTTCACACACAGATAAACACTAACACATCAACCAATATTCACAATTTTCTCAATTCCTTTCCTAAATTTCGTCTCCTACCCAATCCGGCTTCTCTATTTCAATAACCTTTATCAAATCAATACAGTTACTCGCGGCGAACAATCCAACGACTACAACAAAGGCATACTAGTAAACAAAGAGTCCGAGCACAAAGAAACAAATGCCCTAACATAGCACTATGCTATGACTAAGAAAACGAAGCCATAGTCTAAGAAAGAAGAAATAGACTTGATAAAGTCTTGGATGAGCATATTAAATGATACCGACACGAGAAAATATTAAACCGCAAATTCTTTTTGGAAACATGTCCTTACGTATTTTGGATCACAAATAGGGAATTCTAGACATACTTTCCATTAAGTGAACTTAAAGTGGACAGATATGAACAACAAGATTACAAGATTTGTTTACATGTACAACAACAAGATCACCAACAAACGAAACGATCAATTAAATAAAGACGTACATATTGAAGGAAGCATAGAAGGAATTTAGGAAGGTCAAGGAATTGTAAAGCTTTGTTCACTTTGCATCATGCAGAATTGTTAAAGGCGATACGAAATCCTAGCTATTCCTCCAGTGAGTTCGGATTTGGGTGACTCGTCTTCAAATGAGCGAAGACAACTAACTCAACACCAAGGTATTTGAAAGTGGATATGTTTCCATTCGATATCCACTCCAATGATGAGAAGAGCAAAGAGTTGCCATGACCGCAAAGAAAATAAAAAATCCAAGTATTTCACAACATCATCATCGAACGAGAACAACTCCTCAAAATAATCTTCGAGTTTAGATGATGAGGATAAAAAAGTGTTTAAGTTGAGAAGTTACGAATCAACGAAGAAAAATAAAATAAACTTTGACACGATGAAGAGATGATTAATGCATGGAATGCAAGAACAACAAAAAATAAAGCAAAGATATGGGGTTTATTTAAGAGCCGCACAATCGTTTGCGAGAACGTTATTGAGTATGGTGTTGGCTTGTAAATGAGAAATAGACTGAACCTTGAGGATGAAAGATATAGTTTGCATTTCTATTTCTTCTCATTACTTAGATGTATTTTTCTAGGTGTTGTAATATTATATTTTAATGAAATTTGTTTTTTTTTGAAAATTAGATTTTAATAATTTGACCAATATTAATCTCAGCTAACAATTTGACCAGTATTACTTCTAACTTATAATTTTGTTACCAATAATAGTCTTAGTTTAACTGTTCGTTAAATCCATTAGTTTTTTATGACATAGCACTTGATATGGCGTATTAAATAATTAAAATAAAAAATATAAATATATCACTCGGTTTTTATGTCTCTTTGTCTTTGAGATACTCAATTAGTGACAAAAGCTTTACCTTGAATAACTTTAGAAAATAATCTTTTATAAAAAAAATAAGTAATATATTTTTTAATTATAACTATATTATGCGTTATGTCACGAGTCACGTCAGTTGATACGTCATAAATATTAACGGAGTTAATGAATAGTTATTAGTTGGGATGGTAAATATGGACTCTCCCACTATGGGGAAAGGAAGGCAAGGAAATAGAAAATCTAATGTACCATTTACGTGCAGGAGAAAAAACGTTATTGTTTTAGGGATAGGAAAGATGGATGATCTGGTTGTCAAGACTCGATCAAATATAAGTTAAATAACCGGTCTTAGCTACCTTTATTGTGTAAGGGTAAGTAAAGTGGTCTCCAAAGGAATATGTGAAAAGTGTTTAATTAATGTGACTCGATTAACTTAAAGACACAAACGTTGTAATTAAAAATTGAAACTTTAATTAATTAATGAGCAAAAGTGCATAAAACAAGAAACAGTTAGACCGAATTAACTGTCACACCCAGACCGACGGCGGAATCATCGGGGCGGACGAATGGGAGACGATTGCTCATAGCACATGGAACTAATTAAGTTAAAATAATATTAAATGTCATTATTCATTAAACATTACAAGACAAATATGTAATTACAAATCAATCAAGATACAACCACAAACATAAGTCTTTCAATTAATCTAGGTCCAAGTCCTATGTGAGCACAAGAAGATCTTCAAGTAGTAAACCTGAAACATGTTAAAAATAAAAGGTCAACTTTGAAAGTTGGTGAGTTCCCATGGTTTAAACACACGCATATATGTATATATATAAAAGGGTTACAAGTAGCAATTCATGTCCATGGTTACAAGTTAGCAAGCTTATAGAACACATACAGTTACAATCAAACCTCGACTTGATTACAAGTATATAAGATTGGCTAAGTGTATTTGGTTCCCATGATGAACAAGCATACGTCATCAGGAGTCGGCAATACATCGACTTTAGCACCAAATAGGCTTGTCAGGCCCAAAGATCTAAGACGTTGCCAGGCTAGCAATAGTTAATGATTGTAAACAAAATATGTATCTCATATAAGACTTACAATAACACAAATAACCATGACAAAAAGTAAAGATGAATTGCATGTGCATTTACAAGTATCAAGATGTTTACAAGTGTAAGTTTATAAGGTTAACATGTTTCACCCCAAAAGGTGTGAAATAAAGTAAAAAGGGGCATGGAGAAACTCACATGGAAAGCTTACAAGTATAGTGATGGTTGTAGAGTACATAAGAAAGCTTGGATGTCAAGAGTCAAAGGTGATGTCCTAAATGATAAAAAAAACAGTAACTTGAGGTTGGAATTCATTACAAGAAGTTAGGACGTTTAGAGAATGCTAAAAAGCGAAAGGTAGATTGAAAAAGGATTATTGCATAAATTTTAGATTCTGGACAGAATGTTTGGTATGTGTTTGAACAGGTTTTAAAAATATCAAAAGGTTTCATAAAATTATAAAAATTTATACTTAACTAGTTCAAAGTCTCCCGGACAACTTTCATTCAGAAACATTTTAATGAAAACATCTTTAAATAGGTCAAACAAGCAGCACAAGACAGAAGGTGCTGAAATGCGCACTTATCTTGTGAAGGCTATTGTTGAGTCGTCCAATTGAGTTTGAAGACGTATAAACTGTCGTTGAAAAGGTAATTCAATGATCTTAACATTGGAGTCTGATTTTACTCAAATTTAGTTTGTTATGATCAAGTTATGGTCGGTTGAAGTAAGATTATATTCTGCCAGAATTGTAGTAAGCCACTTATATGCACTTTTAAATATAAAATTAAATAATTTAAATAAATAAAAGAATAATTATAATTTAAAATTCAAATTCTTGAATACTCTAATTTTAACAACTTTCTTATAAAATATTTATAGACTTTATAAAACTAATTTGAATAATCAATCAAATTATTTATTTGTTATTCTTTATAACTTTTATAAAACTTGTAAACTTTATAATTTGATTATTTATTTTCAGTATTTAAAAATTCATAATTACTAATAAAACTTTATAAGTTTATTAAAATTCTTTTTATAACTTTATAAGTATTGATAAGTCTTTTCCATTTAGTTATTTGTTGTAAAATAATTATTCACATTATTTAGATGATTAACAAATGTATAATTCACAATATAAATTGCAAATTTAATGTATTCGGTCCATTAAAATTATTACTATAATTTTTATAATAGAACTTAAAGATTGGGTTTTAACTTGGAAAAATGGCGGATGTTACAGTCTCCTCTACTTTAAGAAATTTCGTCCCGAAATTTAATCACGAAAGGACTAATTTCAAGGATATGAGGAGGCTTGGATTTCCTTGTCATATTTGCAAGTGACACTTGCACGTTTGAATAAGTTTAGTTATGATGTTTTACTATGCTTAAGTTTGTTAAAATTCATAATTTATGATTTTATGTTCTTATTGGCAAAGGGGGTACAAGATTAAATTAGAATTTTTAATTGATAAGCTTTTGTATTTCAGACTGTTTGAGATGATTAAGAAGGTTTCACCATGAGTGTAGCACCAAGCATTGAATCAATTCGAGACTCGACTTAGCAAACATGAGGAATAAGTCAAGACACTTTTGGATGGGTTACAAATTTCATAAGTGCTTCTCAAACAGATAAATTTAACAAGGTTCTTAGATGATCAATTCTTGTTTACTTATGTCATTGAGGTTTCAAAGTTTCATTAGGTTAAGGTTGTTACGAGAACCGTGTTTGTTAAGATTGAAGATTTAATTTAGGTAGGGAGTATCATTGTTATAGGTTTTCAGGATAAGTGCGGTTTTGAGGGAAGACGTTTAGAAAGATTATTAAGGGACATTAAGAGAAAGGGTTCTAAGATTTAGAGGACAAAATCAATGATGAAACGATTTAAAATAACAAGATGTTTCGAGTGTAATGTTCGGTTTACAAACCAAAGCAATACGTTGATTTATCAAAGTATTATGTCAACTACAACCTTAATGAAGACATGCGTACCTATAAGCGGACACTCACCCCAAGGGTTCCCAGGTAAGGTAAACGGATCCATCGGTAAATTTGGATTTATATGAATACCTTGCCTAGACAGAACACCTCAAGATACAGGCATCACGCTCTTCCAGCATTACATGTTTCAAGTTATAGGACATAGAGTTTGACGAGACTTGAAAACCACGAATAAAGATTCAAAGCTCATTTTGAAAACCATTTGATTTAGGCATATAATGCCTTAGAATATGATTTAAGGTTCGTGTGTGCATTGATAAGATTCAAAGTATAAGAATAAACATATAAGGCATATAATCACATAATCAAATATAAACATATAAGCACATAAGATCCTATCTAAGCATATAAAATACATGAGAGGACTCATGTGTAAGGGTACTTAGTTATAGTCTAGGTCATTCCATTTCTAATAACCTAAATCCCTATAACCATGGCTCTGATACCAATCTGTCACACCCAGACCGACGGCGAAATCATCGGGGCGGACGAATAGGAGACGATTGCTCATAGCACATGGAACTAATTAAGTTAAAATAATATTAAATGTCATTATTCATTAAACATTAAAGACAAATATGTAATTGCAAATCAATCAAGATACAACCACAAAAACATAAGTCTTTCAATTAATCTAGGTCCAAGTCCTATGTGAGCACAAG
This sequence comes from Flaveria ramosissima, assembly GCA_025215565.1. Taxonomy (NCBI): domain Eukaryota; kingdom Viridiplantae; phylum Streptophyta; class Magnoliopsida; order Asterales; family Asteraceae; genus Flaveria; species Flaveria ramosissima. Next base: position 37,883,483 of record CM046044.1, on the reverse strand, counting down.
AAGATCTTCAAGTAGAACCTGAAACATGTTAAAATAAAGGTCAACTTTGAAAGTTGGTGAGTTCCCATGGTTTAAACACACGCATATATGTATATATATAAAAGGGTACAAGTAGCAATTCATGTCCATGGTTACAAGTTAGCAAACTTATAGAACACATACAGTTACAACCAAACCTCGACTTGATTACAAGTATATAAGATTGGCTAAGTGTATTTGGTTCCCATGATGAACAAGCATACGTCATCAGGAGTCGGCAATACATCGACTTTAGCACCAAATAGGCTTGTCAGGCCCAAAGATCTAAGACGTTGCCAGGCTAGCAATAGTTAATGATTGTAAACAAAATATGTATCTCATATAAGACTTACAATAACACAAATAACCATGACAAAAAGTAATTGCATGTGCATTTACAAGTATCAAGATGTTTACAAGTGTAAGTTTATAAGGTTAACATGTTCACCCCAAAAGGTGTGAAATAAAGTAAAAAGGGGCATGGAGAAAACTCACATGGAAGCTTACAAGTATAGTGATGGTTGTAGAGTACATAAGAAGCTTGGATGTCAAGAGTCAAAGGTGATGTCCTAAATGATAAAAAAAAACAGTAACATGAGGTTGGAATTCATTACAAGAAGTTAGGACGTTTAGAGAATGCTAAAAAGCGAAAGGTAGATTGAAAAAAGGATTATTGCATAAATTTTAGATTCTGGACAGAATGTTTGGTATGTGTTTGAACAGGTTTTAAAAATAACAAACGGTTTCATAAAATTATAAAAAATTTATACTTAACTAGTTCAAAGTCTCCCGGACAACTTTCATTCAGAAACATTTTAATGAAAACATCTTTAAATAGGTCAAACAAGCAGCACAAGACAGAATGTGCTGAAATGCGCACTTATCTTGTGAAGGCTATTGTTGAGTCGTCCAATTTAGTTTGAAGACGTATAAACTGTCGTTGAAAAGGTAATTCAATGATCTTAACATCGGAGTCTGATTTTACTCAAATTTAGTTTGTTATGATCAAATTATGGTCGGTTGAAGTAAGATTATATTCTGCCAGAAATGTAGTAAGCCACTTATATGCACTTTTAAAATCGTTAAAGCATGAAACGGGTTAGAACATTTTATTATGTCAATATACGGTATATTAGTCTTCATTTGAGTTATAAAAATATTCTAAGACTTTGGCATATCCATCATTTAGAACAATAATCTTGTGGAATAACCGAATGCGGCGGCATAGCCGTCCATATGCCAACGGGATTCTTTGTTTATGTTAGTGTGTGTTAGCTTGATTTAGGAATGTTAGTGATTGTTATAAGATTAGTGAATGTTAGAAGGTTAATGATCAAATGATAATGATTAAAATTAAAAGATATTTAGTAGAAGAAAGAATAAAAGTAAGAACATAAAGTTATGAGATTAGTTGGATGTTGGGATGATTAAACAATATAGAAATGTATAAATAAAAGCATATAAGATTACCTTAGTATTAGAAGATTCTTGAAACTATTTGTAAAAGAAAATTCTTGAAATTGATTATAACCAAAGGATGATGAAAGGTTTGTGTGAGAGATTTTTAGAGAATGAGCAAATGAAAAGTGAGGCCTAAGCCTTGCTTTATACTTGAGGTTAGGAGGAGGTTATGAATGGTGTTAATGGTGATTTATAAGTCTTTTAAAAAGGGGTTATGATTGGAATTTGAAATAAATATAAAATTAAATAATTTAAATAAATAAAAGAATAATTATAATTTAAAATTCAAATTCTTGAATACTCTAATTTTAACAACTTTCTTATAAAATATTTATAGACTTTATAAAACTAATTTGAATAATCAATCAAATTATTTATTTGTTATTCTTTATAACTTTTATAAAACTTGTAAACTTTATAATTTGATTATTTATTTTCAGTATTTAAAAATTCATAATTACTAATAAAACTTTATAAGTTTATAAAATTCTTTTTATAACTTTATAAGTATTGATAAGTCTTTTCCTTTTAGTTATTTGTTGTAAAATAATTATTCACATTATTTAGATGATTAACAAATGTATAATTCACAATAAAATTGCAAATTTAATGTATTCGGTCCATTAAAATTATTACTATAATTTTTATAATAGAACTTAAAGATTGGGTTTTAACTTGGAAAAATGGCGGATGTTACAGTCTCCTCTACTTTAAGAAATTTCGTCCCGAAATTTAATCACGAAAGGACTAATTTCAAGGATATGAGGAGGCTTGGATTTCCTTGTCACATTTGCAAGTGACACTTGCACGTTTGAATAAGTTTAGTTATGATGTTTTACTATGCTTAAGTTTGTTAAAATTCATAATTTATGATTTTATGTTCTTATTGGCAAAGGGGGTACAAGATTAAATTAGAATTTTTAATTGATAAGCTTTTGTATTTCAGACAGTTTGAGATGATTAAGAAGGTTTCACCATGAGTGTAGCACCAAGCATTGAATCATTCGAGACTCGACTTAGCAAACATGAGGAATAAGTCAAGACACTTTTGGATGGGCTACAAATTTCATAAGTGCTTCTCAAACAGATAAATTTAACAAGGTTCTTAGATGATCAATTCTTGTTTACTTATGCCATTGAGGTTTCAAAGTTTCATTAGGTTAAGGTTGTTACGAGAACCGTGTTTGTTAAGATTGAAGATTTAATTTAGGTAGGGAGTATCATTGTTATAGGTTTTCAGGATAAGTGCGGTTTTGAGGGAAGACGTTTAGAAAGATTATTAAGGGACATTAAGAGAAAGGGTTCTAAGATTAGAGGACAAAAATCAATGATGAAACGATTTAAAATAACAAGATGTTTCGAGTGTAACGTTCGGTTTACAAACCAAAGCAATACGTTGATTTATCAAAGTATTATGTCAACTACAACCTTAATGAAGACATGCGTACCTATAAGCGGACACTCACCCCAAGGGTTCCCAGGTAAGGTAAACGGATCCATCGGTAGATTTGGATTTATATGAATACCTTGCCTAGACAGAACACCTCAAGATACAGGCATCACGCTCTTCCAGCATTACATGTTTCAAGTTATAGGACATAGAGTTTGACGAGACTTGAAAACCACGAATAAAGATTCAAAGCTCATTTTGAAAACCATTTGATTTAGGCATATAATGCCTTAGAATATGATTTAAGGTTCGTGTGTGCATTGATAAGATTCAAAGTATAAGAATAACATATAAGGCATATAATCACATAATCAATATAAACATATAAGCACATAAATCCTATCTAAGCATATAAAATACATGAGAGGACTCATGTGTAAGGGTACTTAGTTATAGTCTAGGTCATTCCATTTCTAATAACCTAAATCCCTATAACCATGGCTCTGATACCAATCTGTCACACCCAGACCGACGCGGAATCATCGGGGCGGACGAATGGGAGACGATTGCTCATAGCACATGGAACTAATTAAGTTAAAATAATATTAAATGTCATTATCATTAAACATTACAAGACAAATATGTAATTACAAATCAATCAAGATACAACCACAAACATAAGTCTTTCAATTAATCTAGGTCCAAGTCCTATGTGAGCACAAGAAGATTTTCAAGTAGTAAACCTGAAACATGTTAAAAATAAAAGGTCAACTTTGAAAGTTGGTGAGTTCCCATGGTTTAAAACACACGCATATATGTATATATATAAAAGGGTTACAAGTAGCAATTCATATCCATGGTTACAAGTTAGCAAGCTTATAGAACACATACAGTTACAACCAAACCTCGACTTGATTACAAGTATATAAGATTGGCTAAGTGTATTTGGTTCCCATGATGAACAAGCATACGTCATCAGGAGTCGGCATACATCGACTTTAGCACCAAATAGGCTTGTCAGGCCCAAAGATCTAAGACGTGCCAGGCTAGCAATAGTTAATGATTGTAAACAAAATATGTATCTCATCTAAGACTTACAATAACACAAATAACCATGACAAAAAGTAAAGATGAATTGCATGTGCATTTACAAGTATCAAGATGTTTACAAGTGTAAGTTTATAAGGTTAACATGTTTCACCCCAAAAGGTGTGAAATAAAGTAAAAAGGGGCATGGAGAAACTCACATGGAAAGCTTACAAGTATAGTGATGGTTGTAGAGTACATAAGAAAGCTTGGATGTCAAGAGTCAAAGGTGATGTCCTAAATGATAAAAAAAAACAGTAACATGAGGTTGGAATTCATTACAAGAAGTTAGGACGTTTAGAGAATGCTAAAAAGCGAAAGGTAGATTGAAAAGGATTATTGCATAAATTTTAGATTCTGGACAGAATGTTTGGTATGTGTTTGAACAGGTTTTAAAAATAACAAACGGTTTCATAAAATTATAAAAATTTATACTTAACTAGTTCAAAGTCTCCCGGACAACTTTCATTCAGAAACATTTTTAATGAAAACATCTTTAAATAGGTCAAACAAGCAGCACAAGACAGAATGTGCTGAAATGCGCACTTATCTTGTGAAAGCTATTGTTGAGTCGTCCAATTAGTTTGAAGACGTATAAACTGTCGTTGAAAAGGTAATTCAATGATCTTAACATTGGAGTCTGATTTTACTCAAATTTAGTTTGTTATGATCAAGTTATGGTCGGTTGAAGTAAGATTATATTCTGCCAGAATTGTAGTAAGCCACTTATATGCACTTTAAAATCGTTAAAGCATGAAACGGGTTAGAACATTTTATTATGTCAATATATGGTATATTAGTCTTCATTTGAGTTATAAAAATATTCTAAGACTTTGGCATAGCCATCATTTAGAACAATAATCTTGTGGAATAACCGAATGCGGCGGCATAGCCGTCCATATGCAAACGGGATTCTTTGTTTATGTTAGTGTGTTGTTAGCTTGATTTATGAATGTTAGTGATTGTTATAAGATTAGTGAATGTTAGAAGGTTAATGATCAAATGATAATGATTAAATTAAAAGAGATTTAGTAGAAGAAAGAATAAAAGTAAGAACATAAAGTTATGAGATTAGTTGGATGTGGGATGATTAAACAATATAGAAATGTATAATATAAAAGCAATATAAGATGACCTTAGTATTAGAAGATTCTTGAAACTATTTGTAAAAGAAAATTCTTGAAATTGATTATAACCAAAGGATGATGAAAGGTTTGTGTGAGAGATTTTTAGAGAATGAGCAAATGAAAAGTGAGGCCTAAGCCTTGCTTTTATACTTGAGGTTAGGAGGAGGTTATGAATGGTGTTAATGGTGATTTATAAGTCTTTTAAAAAGGGGTTATGATTAGAATTTGAAATAAATATAAAATTAAATAATTTAAATAAATAAAAGAATAATTATAATTTAAAATTCAAATTCTTGAATACTCTAATTTTAACAACTTTCTTATAAAATATTTATAGACTTTATAAAAGTAATTTGAATAATCAATCAAATTATTTATTTGTTATTCTTTATGACTTTTATAAAACTTGTAAACTTTATAATTTGATTATTTATTTTTAGTATTTAAAAATTCATAATTACTAATAAAACTTTATAAGTTTATTAAAATTCTTTATAACTTTATAAGTATTGATAAGTCTTTTCTATTTAGTTATTTGTTGTAAAAATAATTATTCACATTATTTAGATGATTAACAAATGTATAATTCACAATATAAATTGCAAATTTAATGTATTTGGTCCATTAAAATTATTACTATAATTTTATAATAGAACTTAAAGATTGGGTTTTAACTTGGAAAAATGGCGGATGTTACATTAACTTAGATTATGAAAATAATCACTTTTGGATCCTCAATTATGCAAGGTCAATAATTTATATGATCAAACTAGGGTTCGCTAAAGCCTAATTCTAAAGACTTCAACTATTCAATCAACGTAATAACAAAGGATCAAACTTTTAAGACTCATTCATTCACAATGTTATTAACTCGTCTATATCAAATTATTTCTCGATTTTAGTGAGTTCACGATGCAAGAAAACCGAAAACTGATAATTTCAACAAGCAACTTTGTTTACAGATGAATCTTTTAACGTAACCAAAAGTTAAACTTACATTAAAGCCATTATCTAACAAAACCCTAATGAAAACACATAAAAAGTCTTACTTAACATAATCAATTCTCCCAGAAGTTATCACGAAAGGATTAACCACTCATGGTCTTCGTTGAATCTTCAATCTTGTTTTGATGATGATCAATGATCAATGATGATTCTTGTGTGTATTGAAAAGCTTGCAAGCATAAAAGGACACCTCAAAATCACCTAGATTCGGTTGGAAAAAGTTGTTTTTCGAAGTGGGATTGAATATCTTTAAATATCTCGAAAATCCATGAAAATAAGAGAGTTGTTGAATACCGGCGTATGATACGCCGACCCTGGGCGTATCATACGCCCAAGCCTGTATTCTGACGCCCAACTTTCTGTTTTTTTCTTCAAATACGCCCACAAATACGTCGTCAATACGCTGACTGATGTATGATACACCCATACCCGGTGTATCATACACCGGTTTAGGGTTCATGGGGCCATTTTTGTAACTTTCTTTATTTACAGCTTCAATCCTTGTAGTTTCATCTGTTGCTCATTTTTCTCCAAAACAAACTTTTTCTAACTCCCATTCTTACAAATCAAAACACACGTAACTTGAACCTATTCCACCATAATCATAATATAAATTCACATATTTAGATTAATTAAACACTAAATTATTGACGCGTGATCAATGGACCCCCTCCTTCCTAAGCAACAAAATATAACATGATACATAACACTTAAATGACTTAATGAATTATTTTGCCGATTGACAAGTACCTCGGTTGAATCGGACTGATGCACCGATTGATTGACAAGTGACTATGGTTAATGGTAGTCGATCGTATTAATTGTTTTTCGAGGCAAAAACCCCCACCCCCTTGACTATCGTTTTTCCCGAAATCTGTAAAATGCAGTGTGATTCGAGCTGTAAGAGCACTCACAGTGGAGTCCTTAAAATTATGTGAGTGTGTTTGGTATATTATACGGAATGGTTTTGAGTGGTTGTGAGTGAAGGAGAGAGAAAATGTTATTGTAGATTGGTATATTTGAAAAATCATTGTTCAATCCTTATAAATTTTTTAATATTTTTTAAAGTGGTTGTGTGTGGATGAGAGAGAAAAGGGTATAAAAAGTATTATTTAATTGAAAAGGTGAGAGAAAATGTAGTGATTTTTAATGTAATTATATGTATAAAGATAAGAAAGCTACTGTGAATGCTCTAAAATGCAAGAAAAATAAAATGACAAAAGTTGAAACAGTTAAATGATTTTTGGGGAGTATTATTATGCAGTGAATAAAGCTACTACATATCTGATCTTGTACTAAATAAAGATATTGCTTTAAGCATTAATGCCTTCTTTATTCATGAAGATTGAAGTACTGAATGACAATCTATACAGCTTATTTAAACATTCTTTTTACTATTTACATAGGGTTGTGGCAAACTTTCATAAAGATTCCTTTGATGTTTTTGTCTCATAGCCTCTGGTCATTGAAACTGGTGCATGTTGCAGAAGGAATCTATTCCACTCTTGGTTGATCCTGAATATATAATCCACATGCATTTAAATATTCTTGATGCATTGATTTTTGGGCATCACTAAGATACTGCTCATTTGTTTATAACTATCATCCATCTTGTTAGATCTAACAGATGAATTTTATATGTATTCTAGGGTTTTAAACTTGAAACCAGAGTGGTGACTTCACATCAAACAATGAACACATTGTTTAATTATAACAAGGTCTTGGCAAACAACCCTGTCAGTGGATGTTGATGGATCAAAGTGAGAGGAACTTAAGTAATATTGAGGTAATAATAAATGCTAATCATTTGATGGTCAAGTGGTTGATTGTATCATATTCTCTACTTTTAATCCCATACACACAATTTTTTTAACAGTGTTACTCTACTTCAGTTTAAATAATTATCACATCTTAAATAAGATTTGAATCTAACACCATTTAGAGAATAGAAGATAATAAAGATCAATACAAGTGAAATTGTTATAAGAAATAAAAAAAGTAATATAGTCTATTAATCTATTAATCAAGAATAATCAATGGTTTATTGAGATGATAAGAGTGTTACTGGTACACAATTGAACGAATTAAATGGCTAGCTCGTTGAAGCAAAATTGGAAAAGCGTGTGATTATTACTTATATGATTTTAATACACTTTATTATTTTAAACTCAAATGATTTTAATACACTTTATTATTTAGTTGCATATAACAACTTCAAGATTATAATATTTTTAATTAAAGTATAACATTGTGATATATAATTAAAAAAACTACCATAACATGTATTTGACTTCATATATGTAGCATAATACATGAAGCTTAACTATTAATATACAACATATTATTCTGCATATATATTCATCAGATGTATTATGACACAGAACTATATTGACACAACCTTCGCCCTTAGATATGACACGTGTCGCATCATGATGATTTTATACACTTTGTATAATAACCTACCTGTATATACATACATACATATAGACACACATACATAAAGAATAAAAGCCTGTAGGTAGTTATGATGGAAGAGTATAAGTTACCACACATTGTTTACTGGTCCTTTGTTATGGAAAAAAAAAAAGCATGGTCTTGGAGGGGTCTTTTTCACCATTTCTGTAAAAGAAGACTTAAAAGAGAAAGGAGAAAGAAAATGCCTTCAAGAAGGCACCATATTGGTCCTTTGGTTTCATGTATTTGTTTTTATATATAGGAATTATATATGCCCGTACTGTCTCCATCTACACTATATAATGAAAATGAGTTTTCAAAACACCCATGCTTGGTTTATTGCAATTTTTACTTCGAGTTCTTGATCATAGTCATACAAACTTTGTACGATATTATGTATTATGTATATAATATATAATTTATCAATTATAAATAATGGTAAAGATGGTTGTAAACTTTTAATAAAGAACTGTAAGCAATGACTTTAAACCATTGTTTGCAAAAGAAGAAAGTTAAAAAGAAACAAATTACAAGATTTGAGTGAATTTTTTAAAAAGAGGGTGATATGCTTATTTTAGTGAGACTATATCTCATACTTGTTTCTATAATAAAAATAAATAAAAAAGACAAACCCGGTGCATAAAGATATGAGAGGGTCACTTGGGTCGATCTATATACACATCTCTTTATTTTGCACTTTTTTTATGAGACTAGTTTCACGACTATAACTTCTGATCTCACATGACAATAACTTTATCATTACTTTAAGGTTTGTATTGTATAAATAAATAAAAATAAACAAAAGTCATTAATATGCTTTTCATATATATATTAAAAAGGAGTAAGTTACACGAATGGTTACTGAGGTTTACTCGGTTTTCACCTTTTATCTCTAAAAATAAAAAAATACAGTTTTTAATATAATTGACATGAATGGAGTCTTATGTACCAAAAATCAACAACTTAAAAGAATATTAAATTGAATTGAGTTTATGTTGGGTAAAATGTATCAGTTTTAACATTTAAAGTTGTTACTTTACTATTAATGTTGCAAACTTTTGACAAATAATGCAAAAGCATTTTTAACACGTTAAGTTAGTATTAAGTTAACACTCAAATCAGCCATGGGTTTATAGGTGTTTTAAATGAAATAAAAACGCAACCACAAAAAGTTAAATATTCTACCTTGACGATTAAAACTATATCTTTACAATTTGAAAATCACAACGTCTTGCTAGTTGATCTTGTTCACGAAAAAGAAAGAAACTTGCATTGATTAGAACGTGGGACAAAAAGTGACGACGACGATGATGGTGTTGGTAGTTCACGACAAACCCAAGAGAGAGGGATGATCGGGGATTAGAGTTTCCCTAAATAATCAAAGAGCGTTAATTTGTAAAATTAGATATTGATATTTTGTTGTTGTTCAAAGTGTAACTCTTTGGATCGTACCTCAATAATAGCGTTGATATGATCGATGATCGAACATCTAATATCCAACAGTTTAAACCGTGGACAAAGATTTAGCCAGAGACGTGACGGTGGTAGGCTAATGGTGGTTAGAGTTTGAGTGGCGACGGTGGGTGGGGGAGATGGTGGTTTGAAAAGAAAGATGGTTTCGTATCGTGGACGAGTGGTTGGTTCTCAATTCCTTTAATAAACAATGGGTCCTATAACATGTTAAAATTTCTTTCTTTTCTTCTCTTCTCTTAACCATAAAAGATGAAATTTGAGTAAACTATGAAATTTGAGTAAACTATACTTATACCATATAATTTACTCTCGAAAAAAACATGTGTAAAATTATACTAATTCATTTTATAGTAATTCATTTCCACCTCTACATAAAGCTCACCACCACCATACCAAACACACACACAGACAAATCAAGATGGACAACAAAACAGTCAAACTCAACCTCTTCTACTTCTTCTTCTTCTTGTTCCTATCATCTTTCACTGTAAGTTCTTCTCATTTGGCTTTTTATTCTTCTTCTTCATCTTCCATTAATTGTCTTTTACCTTAATTTCTTATCACTTATCCTCATAATATTCCAATTAAACCCATGCAGGTTTCCTCATCACCAACAACCCTCTACACCACCACTGCCACCACCACCTCCACCGCCACCCGCCGCGGTGTAAAAACATCAGATTCATCACCCAAATCAAACCCTTTTTCACCTAAATCTTCTGTAACTCGTTACTGGAAGACAAAGATCACCAATAAACTCACTATCCCTTCGTTTCTTCTATCAAAAGCATCTCCACTTTCACCCTTAGAATCCTCATTATTCACAAAACTAGCCTCCAACAACTCACTTTCATCTCACTCATCATCTTTTTGCACCTCCGCCGGAATATTCTGCTTCTCCGACACAACCACCATCGACTCCGGCCACCGGAAAGACTCCAACTTCGCCGTCTACGACGGCAAACGCTTCTCCGACTACGGCAGCCACCGCATCGGCGGCGGCGACACCTTCAAGAACTACTCAGAGAACACCAACTTTGCCACCAGTGGCTTCGCTAGATACACCGCCGGAGCCACCGCCCACCGTGAGGGTTTCACCTCTTACGCCACCGATGCCAACGTCGCCACCTCCAACTTCACCAGCTACGCCACCGGAGCCACCGGCGGCAACGGCGACTTCACCTCCTACATGCCACGTGTCAACGTGCCGGACCTCCGGTTTGCATCGTACTCCGGCGACGGCAACAACCACCCTTTAACGTTCAAAAGCTATGTTGATGATACAAACTCCGGCAACCAACAGTTTATTAACTATGGTAAAAATGGTAATGGTGTTCCCGTGGGGTTTGATAGCTATGGTGACACGTCAAATGTGGTGGGGTCTACTTTTTCGCATTATGCTGAGCTGGCAAATAGGGGGAATGATAGTTTTAAAGGGTATAGTTCAAATGCTAATAACCCTAGGAATGACTTTAAGGCTTATGGTGGTGGTGGTGGGAATGCCGGGTCGGATACTTTTGTCGGTTATCGGGACGGGGCGAACTCGGGTACGGATACGTTTACGTCGTATGGGAGGAAGTCGAATTCGGGCAAGACGAGTTTCGTGAACTATGGGAGGTCGTTTAACCCGGGGTCTGATTCGTTTAGAGAGTATGGTAAAGGGTCCACGGGTCGAAGGACCGGTTTTAGTATTTACGCTTTGAATACAACGTTTAAAGAGTATTCTAAGACGGGTGTCACGTTTGGTCGGTATACGAAGGCGGGAGCGAAAGAGGGTTCCGAGACGGTTAGTGGCAGTTTGGTAAATAGATGGGTTGAACCGGGTAAATTCTTTAGAGAGAAAATGTTAAAGAAGGGGACGGTTATGATGATGCCTGACATTGTGGATAAAATGCCTCCAAGGTCGTTTTTGCCCCGAGCCATCACGTCGAGATTACCGTTTGCTACTAGCAAACTATCTGACGTGAAGAAGGTTTTCCAGGCTCGGGACAACTCAGTTCTGGAGCGTGTGTTAACCAACACGCTCTCTGAATGTGAGCGGGAACCGAGCCCAGGGGAGACCAAGCGGTGCGTTGGCTCAATAGAGGACATGGTTGATTTTGCGGTTTCGGTTTTGGGTCACGATGTAATGGCTAGGACCACAGAGAATGTTGAAGGGTCAAAGAAAGAGGTGATGATCGGTGAAGTTAGAGGGATCAACGGTGGGAAACTCACGAAGTCAGTGTCGTGCCATCAAAGCTTGTACCCTTACTTACTGTATTATTGTCACTCTGTCCCGAAAGTGAGAGTCTATGTAGCGGATATACTTGACGTGTCAAGTAAAGTAAAGATAAACACCGGTGTTGCCATATGTCATATAGACACGTCATCATGGAGCCCGGGTCATGGAGCTTTCGTTGCACTTGGACCAGGTCCGGGTCGCATCGAGGTTTGCCATTGGATATTCGAGAATGACATGACTTGGACCACTACGGATTGAAGAAATAGTTAAGGTTTTACTATTCATAAATTTATATCACGTTTGAGAATTTCATTGTTGTCGATGATTCTAATTTTGATGTTTTTTCATAGTTTTAATGTTTTTTATCAAATAATTTTTTGACAACTTATATATATATATTATAATTTTTTGACAACTTATAGGAAGCGTTTACCTTTTGAATTTTAATATATAATCAAAGATACACATGAGTGGAGATGATTTTGTGTTATTTATTGCATAATGAAAGGGGGAGAATAGGGAAAAAAAATTTGAATTGATACAAGTGACATGCAAATATGCTAATTGAATACTTAGTACTTCACTTAAATGTATCCAACCATGAACTATATAGGCACAAAGTAAAGTAAATAACCATTTTAGGTACATATAAATACGACACGAGCAAGTCAGGCAAGTTTATACCTCTACAAGCAAGAAATACAAGAAACTATTTCACATAATATCAGAAACTACATAAGTAGAAAAATAAAACAAATACACGAAAATGAAGGGCATACTTTAAAACTGACAAACGAAAAGATAAATAAACAAAAATAATAAGAAAGTAAAACATAGGCCAAAATACTATTCATTCAAAGGAAACCTAACTAAACATGTAAATAAAGTAAAATAAAGTAGACTATAACTACGTAAACTATTTTATGATCATTATTGTTTTTTCAGTCTAACATACTTTTAATTTTACACCTGCAATTAACTTACATCAATCTGTTACAGACGGAGTTCGAATCTTGACCTCAACAGTAACTTCACCACTCTTACTGCACATGACTTTACCGGTGAAAACTTAGCCGAAAAATAGGTATTTCCGTAATAAAGTATTGAAATAATGAAGACTGAATAAAGTAGTTGTGCATGCTTGAGAATAACAATAAGGTTTCAAATAAGTTGGATGTGATGGTAGGTATTTCGTGGTGGAAAAGATGCAACCGTTAGCAGGAGCACATTCTGTCGAATTGAATGATTTAGTGTTGTCCTTTTGTGGTCAAGCATGCTACCCAACTGCTACTTCTACACACACCATACATGACACCTCTTGTCCTGTTATCTGCCACTCGAGTGTCAACTAAACATGTTTTGTTTTACATTTCAAGACGTTTATGATAATGGATTGCGTAGAATCCTTCGAAAATTTGGTCAAAAGAAACGGGCAAAACAGACTAAACAGTTAAACTTTTGGTTCTAGTAATAGAAACAATGGTTGTCGTTGTAATCGGTAAACTAAGAGCTACATTGCGGCATTACAGGTAAATTATGATCATGAAAAGGTAACTTACATTTTGTTTGATAATCATTCAAAAAGAATAACTTAAGTATTTGATTAAATTCGGTACTCATCTTTTTTTACTTACATTTTGTTTTCCAAATGGAACACGTTTAAAAAAAAATTATTTTTTTTCTAAATAAGTTCAAATTAGAGAGGAATTAGAGATAATTATGATCATGAAAAGGTAATCCATTATTCAATAACCATTTAAAAAGAAGTATATGATTAAATTCGCTACTCGTCTTTTTAACTTACATATTCTTTTTCATATGGAACATATATAAAATTTACACACATGAGAACCTTCATTGATGGGATCTGATGTTGAGACTACAACACCTGATCTACCTATCCAGTAGCTATCAACCGGAAGAACATTGATCGATTGTACGCGTGCTTCTCTTGTATCTATGCATTCGAGGCGGAAGGAGACATTTCAGTCTCGTTAGGCGGTTCATCGTCATCCCAGTTGGTTGTTTTGTTGTACTTCGCGTATAGCCCGATTTGAATTGTCCCCGAAATTGCCCCGACCACATTAGGAATCTGTTCTTGTGAAAATCCCAAAAAAGATAATAAAAAAAGCTGGAAAATCAATGTAATAACAACTGGATATCCTAATGGTTTAGCCCTAATGGGCTGAACCTTATATTACATACTATATTCGTTACAAAATTTGAAATTAATGTGTTAGGTATACATTAGTACATTACCATGATGTAAGGATCAAACTCAAGGCATGCATAACCGATCCAAACCAGCCCGTTTAAAAGATTTCCGATCGACAGACAAATCGGCATGTACTTGACGCTCTTCGTCTTGATGACAGTTCTCTGTTTATCAAATGTTGTTTTATGGATCATGAAACCTTAAAAGCAATGATAAGTTTAAGATAAACGGTATGGTTTACAGTTTATAGCAGTATTATTTTGGATTTCTAGGTGTAGAGAAAGCATAATTGTTTCTACGAAGTTTTTGAAAGTGTTTTGGTTTCTAGAGGTAGCTAACTGTAAAAAAATCTTACATGTGACAGCTAGAAAACAAAACACTTTTAAAAACGTTTAGAAACTATTATGTTTTGTTTACTGTTTATAACGTTGTACCATGATTGTTAGCGGAGATGTATACATAATAATGTTGAAGACGAGACACACGATTCCGACAAGCATAGATCTCGCAGGGTGCGTGTGGGAGAGCGTTAAAGTAACCGCGACCATTCCCCCTACAAAAATTGCCTCCACTACTAACACAATTATCATCTTTTTCTGCATGTTCAAGATTGGTGGTTCAAATAATGTAACGCCGATTTTCTACTATAAAGTTAAGAGAATAGCGATAAGTCATACGCACACGACACGCCCATGTGGAATACATGAAGAAGATGGTGCAGAAGGTTGCCGTGATGACGATGCCAACGCTGTTGACGGTGATGACGAGAAAACTATGGGGATGAACGATTGGGAGACCGTAGAACAACCACATTGCACAGTTCATAAGTGTGGCAAGATATGGATCTGGTTTGAATGCTTGTACTGATTTAAGTCTGACAATTTTAATAAATGTAGGGCTGCAAATATTTTTTTTGTTAGAAAACATAAACAAGAAGTAGAGTACAGTAATGTTATCATCAGTGGCGGAACCAGAGCATTTTAGTCAGGGTTCATCGTAAAATTCTCTTTTCTGTCAGTTATAAAACCTATAAATTCTGGTAACGGGGTTGGTTCGCCCTCTTGACGCTCCTCTGATTCCGCCCTGATTAGCGAACAAATGCTTACGTGGGAGAAAGATAAAGATATAATGAAATGACATTTCCTGCACAGGAGTTAAAACAAATAATAATAATCAAACATGCATGAAATAAACAAACTAATGAAAAAATATGTTCTTGTGGTGATTATGAAACATAAACGAACTAATGCAGTTTCATGAAATTGACAGAAGAATTATCATGATAAGAAGATGAAGAAAAACTATCGAATCAAACCCGTCTCGGGTTATGCATTAACTTTTATAATACAGATCATTAAACAGGTCGACACGAAATCAAGATACTTTAAACGTGATGTTTTAAAGAGATCATGTGTACAAACCGATGATCCCAACGATGAGTCTAATTTGATCGTGGTCCATCTGGTGTTTTTGTTCTAGCAAATCCGAAGTGTCGATGAGATATCCAACATATATATCAATGTATGTATGTATGTACGTATAATCTTGAGAGAAGACAATTTACAGCAATATAAACATATGAACAATCTTCAAAATGAAAATGAAGGATTTTTAGGGTGTTGATACTTAAGATGCATTGTTGATTGTGAGATACTTAAGAGATTGTGTTCGTGTTTGTACGGATGGTATATATGAATGCTAGTTTTGTCCCTACACGTATCTTTTTCGGGGATGTTACATTTGGTAACCTCGTATCTCTATATAGTTAGTTAACGTATGTATCTTATAAGTGACAGATAGTATAATAGATTAAAAGTCGTTCTAAAAAAATAAATCCGAGCTTTAATGTAAAAAGAATCATAGTATGAACATCTAACCTAACATGAACCAACTGCTGCAAATCTTGATGAGTCCCAATTGTTTATCAAACCTGAACTGCTACTCTCATGGAACCGATGCATGACCCGAATCAACGATTCAGCCTTCTTGCTCACCGCTGAACCCCCCGTTGT
Organism: Flaveria ramosissima; assembly: GCA_025215565.1. NCBI lineage: Eukaryota > Viridiplantae > Streptophyta > Magnoliopsida > Asterales > Asteraceae > Flaveria > Flaveria ramosissima. Next base: position 37,867,021 of record CM046044.1, on the reverse strand, counting down.
CGATAGCGTGTACAACAAGCCAAACAAATCAGGATAACTTGCCAAGAAAGCAATCACTACGTCCCCGATATTGTTGCACAACGCCAGCAAGATCGACACGCAGTACTCTTTTGAAGCTCGCGAATGGGACGTTTGCAGCGTCTTGATTATAAGTGACAACGATGAGTTGTTTAAGATGATTTGAGACCCTTCGAAGCTTTCGGCTAATGTGGATACTACTGCTAATGAGCCCGTGGCGATTTCTGGTTTAGCTGAAGTGGAAATGTGGTTGAATAACAATGGAATGATCGCGTGTGAGAGCGCGATCTTGTGGGTTTTCGGGTTGAGGAGAATCGCGTATAGAGCTGCTAATGAATACATTATACCGCGAGAAGTTCCCGTTTGAATTTGTTCAATCAAAGCTGGAATAGCTTCTGTGATTGAATTTGTTTGGATAGATGTTAAGTAAAAGATTGTTGCAGCTGCAATCTGTTTACATTCATGTTTCAATCCGTTTTTCAGTACGTTTATGATGGAATTCAATCCTCCATGATTGATTATTGTTGTCTTCCCATTCGAATGCTTCGAAAGCTTCAGTAATCCTGAAATGGCGTTTTCTTGTGTGGTTGAATCAGATGATGAAAGTAGGGTTAATAGAGGGGGAATCGCGCCCGATTCGATTAGAGAAAATCGATTATAAATGTTTGATTTTGCAAGTAATATGATTTCATAAGCTGCTCTGTTCTTCTGTTCCTCTGTTCCATTACACAATCTTTGAACCAGAAATTCACTCAAGAACTTGATTGTTTCTGCGTATGTTCGACTACCCGGGTGAATCGACGATGAAATATCGCGATTCTGCTTTTGAAATTTAGAAATCAGAACTCCGCGATTGATGCAATATTGTCGAATAATATTCTTGAGGTTCAAATTGGGGATAAACTCTGTTTTCTTCAGTTTTTCCCCTGTTTTCGGGCAGATTAAGTTGCCCGAATTCAGCCATTTTTGAATCGAAACCCGATCGTACGTCTGACCGGTGGAAATCGTCACCGGATCCGTCATCACTTCAAACGAAATCGGGCATCGGAAATCCTGTGGATTCAAACAACTGAGGGTTTCAACATTAGCTTTTGCGACGGATCGATCTTCGCTATTGTCAAGAACAGAGTATTCAAACAGAGCACCCCTGCAATACTTCATGAATCCAACTAAACTATACAATAAATTCAAATCTCTTTTATCATCATTTACCAATTCTAAAAATCTCTTCATTCAAGAACATAACTTCCTCATGACACTCACTCCAACTGTTGATTCGAAGATGATACAGAGCTCGTTTGATCATAATCGAATCGGGCTCAAACCCGTTTTCAAATTGGCTCAAAATCACCAACACTCGTCTCATCGCGTAATCATCATTCAAATCAACCTCCATTGTCACTCTCCTCGCTTGATTCACCACCATCTCCACCAATTCTTTAACATCACTCGAAACTTCAATCGAATTCACCGGAAGAACATCAAGTGCAGTCGAAACAGCTCGAATCATCGACGAAAACTGCATCGCTACAAATCTACACTTCATCAACATCCAAACCCTCGAGCCACTTCGCGTGCAATCTTCAAGCAGAAATTGAATCTTCTGAAACGAATGGTGAAGTTCTGAGAAACAGAGCATGGCGGAATGTGGTAAACCGGAGACTTTTCGCTCGATAATCTCGTTGAACAACATCGAGAGGATCGTGATCTGTCGAATGCATTCGCGGGCGTTTCGACGTTGTGTGGGGAAGAATTCTGATCGATGATTGATGATGGAGTCGGAGAGGGTGATCAGAGAGTGTAAAAGGGTCGCCGGAGTGATATGTTGACATGGAAGAACCGCCGGAAAAGTGAGAATCCGGCGAGTGTTCCGATCAAATCTTTTGATCATTGGATTGAATGAAGGTGTGAAGATCCCACAAATGGTGGAAGATTTCGTTTATGTTGTTGATGCAGTTGAGGGTTTTATGGAAGGGGTGAAGATCTTTTGTGGACACGTGGCGAGGTTTGGAGATATGCCAGCGTGGATTGAGGAAATATTGGTGGGGTTACGATAGGATATACGTGTATGTAACACGAATGAATACTTTTGAAATTTTTTTTGAACGTACTAACGAAAAATAATATAATCTCGTTTTAGTTTTACATCATTATTATTATAGAAGATTCTTAAGTTTTAAATCCAGTCATGAAGGCAAAGTCATTTTATTCTATTTTCTCAAAATTTGGGTTAGAATTTATTGTAAACTAGTGTTTTAACTCGCCTTGTGTTGCGGCGGCATCGCATACAGCGTGATAAAATAAAGACCACAATCGACCAAATTTGTTTACGAACTAAATTTAAGTTGAACGTAGAGTAACTCGGTTTTATATTGTTTAATGAATACGTATTATATTTCACTCAACTTTTTTAACTAAAATGTACAAAAAACACTTGTAGTGTGCTTTTATGTGAGGTGATAAAATATGAATTAATCGCATCAACTTGTTTCCGAACTAACTTACGTCGAAATGTAAAGTAATTCGGAATGGTTACAATCGAATTAAAACGTATTATATTTGACCCGATGCGTTTTCAAACAACACTTAAGTCGAAATATAGGACGACTCAAAGCGTACATAAAAATAAGTATGAAAATGTTTATATTTGACCTTACTCATTTTTTAACAAAATTTATGTTAAAACGTAAACGAACGTCAAGGCGTCGACCATCTTAAAGCGTACATAAAAATAGTACATAAATGTTTTACTTTTGACCTGACTCATTTAAAAACAAAATTTACGTCAAAGCGTAGATAATGTCGGATTTATATCAACACATACATAAAAGTACGAACGTAAAAATTAGTTTTTTAAGTAAAATTGTACATACCTAAAACTTTAGAAACTTGAGAGGGTAGAAGAGACATTTTATAAAATTTATCAAAAAAGTTAAGAGGAGAAATTGTAAATATTGAAAGTTTAGTAGATTGTTGATAATCATAAACAAAACGGTAAATGACGGTAAATGGTTCATATTGTATTTTTGTCATTAAAGTCAACACCATTTCGGGTTAATTTTGTCCCCTAAAGTTTAGTTTTCTCTTAACCTATGAAAAATCATAACCTACTAAAGAAAAATAAAATCACACCATTTCAGTAAATAATATTAATACAACACCAACTTGATAAATATTTTTTCAACGATACTACTTTAGGCAAAAACTCCATCAAAGTTATGGATGAGTAAAGGATGTGTGTTTCTTCATCAAAGTTTTGGACACCTAAATGAAAATTCATTTTTATGAAGCTTGTAAGTTATAAACTAAAGTAAATATGCTTTTCAAAAGGGTATATAAGCTTGTTCAAAAGTTGTGGAATCTTTTAGAGGACATAATATATGTGATCGTTACTAGAAAGTATGTAACCAAACATCAACCATTTCAGAACTAAATATATGTTTGAATGTAAACATTAATAAAAAGTGGAATAAATTTTTCTAAGGTTATAATTCAGTATTCTAAAGTGGAAATAAAGCCCCTGAAATTTGAAGTTGTAAGGATTGGTTTTTTTAAAAACAACAATTTCTATAATTTCTTTAAAAAAATCACTACTTATCTAATTTAGGATCTAGATGAAACAAGTTTGAACCTTAATCATGTCATGTGTATACTGCAAATGCCCTAAACAACCATTTTGTTGTTTTTTCGCTTTTGCACAGTCGATGAAATGTAAGCTTTTAAACCAACACATTCCCTAGGGTACAGTTTTCAATAAAAATCTGATGCATGTCAACATGTTCTTAAAGATTTATAATTCCACCATTAAAGATCATACAAATAATGATGATGATATCAATAATACAATCACCCTTTATATCTAAATTTAACAACCACTAGCCTGATCTGAAAACATGCACATTATGAAGAAGACAATTCAAATGGGCAATGGTAATGATATCAAAATGGAAGATAAAGCAATACCTGCAACATTTCTTCCTACTTCATCATGCCATACCCGTGTATATTTCTGTTTGCTAAGATCAAATAGAGCTAATCCACTTCCCCAAACCCAAAATGCAGGCTCCCGTGAACTTATATCGACCCGACATTAAGTCAACTGCGGTAGTAAAAGCACTGCATAATAGCATTAAGATCGTCTCTCATGCCTTGAGATCGTCTGACATGGCAGAAGGTATACAATGAGTTGAGAGGATGTCCACAGTTGCAGCTTTGGCAGTTTTTGCTTGGAGTACCACTATCTGCAGAATTCATATGGATTTTGTACAAAATAAAGGGTTATTTTAACTTCTTGGAACGCTGTATCTAACTTGTTATTGCCAATAAATGTCATTCTAATAGAAGAGGAGAAAAAAAGCTACCTGCTGATATTCCAATTCGAACTTTAGATATTCGTCAGTGCAGCTCTCTACCATGTTGGCTAAGCTCTTCAGATTCTTCACCGGTTGACCATTGAAAGCAAGAACCTAATAAACCAGTTTAAAGTAAGATGAATAAAAATATGTATGGAACACAGCATGAGATCAGTTCTTACATTACATATTTCATAACCCTTAAACATACAAAAAAACAAAGAAACTGTTACAGTTCACCAAACATCAACAAATCCCCGTATCTTTGATAGAAAATTTGGTCAAAGAATCACCTAAAGCATAAAGGCTTTGCATAGAGTCAAGGTTGATTAAACAAAGACAAGAATCATGGATATTTAAAATAAAACCACAAATCTGTATCGATGTGGATACATGTCAAAGGAAATAAGACATTGTAAGGCGCCTCCACTTTCCTGACAATTTAATCACCTACTAACCTATCTTGTCACTAAATTGCATATTTTACATAAAGCAATCCTTCTACAAAAATTTTATAATGAAAGCATGTCAGAGCTTTATACTTACTTTGTAAAAGAATCATATACTTTCTTTGTAAATATGAGAAGAATTTTCAAATAAACATATTGACCATTCTGCAAAACTACTCTTAACACAACTAAAATTTGGTTTACTTGCTATTTTAAAGATATAAGGTTACCTATCGATACTGCCACAGTGCCACTTACTAAAGTCTTGTTTAGAAACTGTGTTTTGTACTTCTGTTTTAATCAAGATTGGCTAATCTTCATGATATTAAAGTGTATTCTTGGTGATTCCTATAATTTCATAGCATTGCTTTTTGTATCATGCCTAATGCGGTGAATCCAATTAACCAAACAAGAAAACCTTAAAAAGCAGTTTATGATCTGTTGCAAAGATAAGTAGGCAACAGCATGGTTGTCAAGAGCTAATGGTGGTTGATAGCGCCAAGCTACCTATATGCTACGTAGCGAATAGCTTATAATTAGTGACATGTAGTAGTTGTCAATTTCTTGTTATAAATTCTAGAACTCCCCAGCGTAAGCTAACCATTTTAGCATGAAGCTCAGGTAAAGGTGAGGCTTCCAGCAGCAAAGGAAAAGAGAAAGTGAATTAGGAGGATTCCACCGCCTATCTAATGAATAAAGGGCTTACCTAAAGTAGCTCCATCTTTATAAATTGGAAAAGATTTAAAGTTTTAATATGTAAAGACTTTCAATTAAATTTCTGCTGCAGTCATATATTGTTTTTTTAGTTGGTCTGTGTAAATCCAACTCACATGACACCTCGTTTTTTTTTGGGGTGTTACAAGTTGCCGCTATTTCATGTTTAGCGATACACTGGTAGAAACAAGAAATAAACATTCACGCTACCCAAATAGCTATAATGGCATTAAAACCTGCTTCTTTGTAACTAAAATAAACATTCACTATTTATATCTATTATAAAAATAAAATTATAATAAGATAAAATAAAATAATAATTTGTCGCTATTTAATCGCTACAACCAAATAGCAATAACTGACTTATACGCTACATAGCGCACTATAGTGTGCCCTATTACCGCCATTGACAACTATGAGCAACAGAAACTATTATGATTGTGTCCTAGAAAAACCAAAAATCCATATTTTTATCATAGGGTAGTTGATCCAGCACTGAACTAACTAATTACAATACTAACCTGAGTGTTGACAATCTCCTCATATCCTATGTTGATATCAGCCACAAGGACCTTCAATAAATTATGAAACTTCCATTTAGTACATAATGATAAGAAAAATTAATAAGATAAGCAATTCACACATAACCAAAAATCAGGGAGGGCATTAAAAACCTGTGAGATAACTACAATCTGTTCATCTGGCGACTTTGGTAATTCATGTAAAAGTTTGTCCAACAGCTTAACTGGAGCGTCATATCCATAGTCCTTTCCATACTGAAGCATGCACAATCAGTGAATTAAATGCAACTAAAACCTATACTTCTACAACACAAAGCAACTCATACATTCATACAGTTTCGCAAGTACCTCAGAACGAAGGTATGGAACAGATACGGTCGTAAAAACCAATCCTGCAATGATGTAATAAGATGGAGGTCTACCCTTGTTGTGTGCAGGAATTAGCTTTCTGTGAGTCTCAAACTTGATATTAAATTTCAAGATTTTTGAATCGCGAAGGACTTTGATTTGAGCCGTATCTCCGGTGTATTTATGAGATACAAGATAGCTAAAACCTATCCTCTCACCATGCCTAAAAGGAACTGAAATTCACCAAAAGTAGTCAACACAAAAGATCATCAGCAACCTAAAGATTCACTCACAAAGGAAGATGCTTTTTAGTTTACAAACACTTTTACCTGTCCCATCATTTGCAATATCAACTCCATCAAAACTAAGAATAATATCAGATGGTTTTAGAACTTTATATTCAGGAGATGTGGGGTCAATTCTTCGGATACGAACACCTTTTTGGTTATCTTTCATCCCCGTAGACTTGCGCAAATCAGGGTTTTCCATCTTCTGCCATTCTACCCCAAGAATGGGAAATCCTGTTTAACACAAAATGACAATTGATTAGAACACAGTTGATTAAGATTACACAATAGCAAAAAAGAATCCAACTTGAACAAATATTTACCAGTATATGATCCATTTCTTTCATAATCTTGGATAAAGTGAGTTATTACAGGCGTTGGTATGACATATCCAATGTTTTCAGCATCCTCATGTTTAAGAGACTGAAATGCAATACCAACACAATTACCCTTATCGTTAAACGCAGGTCCACCAGAGTTCCCTGAGTTAATCGCTGCATCAATCTGCATCAAATTCATACACATTTTTATCAGTAAACAAACATGACTCAGGATTCAGGAACAGTAACAAATGATCAAAGAGCCTTCAATAACCTGCAGTCCCAAAAGCTCAGTTGACCCATGAACATAAGATAATATCTCTATACGCGAAACAACCCCGCTAGTAACCGATATAGTATCCCCTCCAATCGGATACCCCACAACCGTAACTGCATCTTGAAGTGCAGGCAAATCCCCAAACTCCACAGGCGATACACCAGACCAAAAGTCATCATCCTCCACCGTAAGCAACGCTACAAGATTACAAAAACAACAATACAATATCATAAACAAAAGCTATTAATTTCTCAATCTCAATCACATGATCATCAAACATTCAAACAAAAGCTCACCGATATCACATTCGGTACCAATCGCGAGAACCGTGGCCACATACTTCGTATCAGAGCCCCGTTTCTTGAGTTTCACTTGGGTATAATGCTCAACAGAGTGTGCATTAGTCAACACCCTCTTTCCACTAATCACAAACCCACTGCTACTAGAGCTAAATTGCCTCTTCCTCTGCCACGGTAACGAGAAATTGGGCTCAGTGTGAGTGCAAAACACCTTCACGACGGCATCCATCGCCGGTACGACTCGAGCCATCGCCATGACGACACTATCAAGCAACAAACCGTTGGAACCACCGTTTCCATTTTCGATACATCTAGATGGTGATGCAGAAATTAGGGCTTTTTCGGGGTTTTCGTGAACGGAGGGTTTCCGGCGGCGACGGAGGTGGTGGTGGTGGTTGTGATCGGAATTGGGGGTGTCGTTGTTGAGTGTGAGATCTTCAACGGAGGTGGAAGATTTTGAGGGTTGGAGATCTAGGGTTTCGGGTGCTCCAGATTTAGGTTTTCGACCTCGTTTACGTTTGTTATCGACCATCTTAAGGTTCTTTTGCGATGACTTGATCGGAAGTTGCAGAATGAACTCCGGTGACGGCGGCGGCGGCGGTGGCGGTGGCGGTGGTGGTGGTCTTGGTGGATGATATTATTACAAGTTTCAGAGGCGGGGAGGTTCAGATTGATGTGGAACGACGTCGTTTTATAGGTGAAATTTCCGTGAAAGTTTTGTGTAAACCATTAACAAAGTTGCTTCCAACACAAGACATTCGAAATTAAACAAATTACAGTTCAACGCTTTTGCGTTTAAATGTTTGATTATCTTTCCTCCTGGGGTAAAGTAGATTTCTTGTTAAAGAAGTAACCTATTGAGTGGGCTCGAATCGCTTTAGATCGGTTTAATTGCAAATTGACTGATAAACAATCGTATAAAGAGGCTAACAAGAGAAAAAAAGAAATTCTATTGGGGGCATATTCGTCGAGTATTAACCTCCCGTGTAAATGATCCATGGTCAGACGGCCATGCATTAATGGAAAGAACAATAACGTCTCTCAACATTAATGGTGCGCCGACAAAAATCATATGATGACTATTTTGGAAAGGGAATGGACCGGAAGTTCCACCATGAATGTCTTGCGGGTGTCAACGAAAACAATCATGATCTAAGTTGTCGTATAATGACAAAATTTATATGGAATAAAGGTAACTTGTTTAATTTTCTTTTTTTCATCATTAACAGAGCTTCAGTGAATACTCTGTTAAAATCGATTCATAACAGCATTAAAGAACAATCATGTACATTTACTGTGGGGTACTTATTCTTGAAAGTTTCAAGAGATATCAAAGTACTTAATATTTCTGATAATCTTATTAACTCATGGAACTGCTATATATATAGCATACAGACTCCACCAACGTTAACCATAAATAAAGGAAACAACCCTGACAATACGCTAACAACTTCAAGACTCATTCTAAACAAACCCTACGACTAATCAAATGAACGTGCGAATTCATGCATGGGCTGCAAGTCTGCATGCATATTACATTACCTGGGCCAAGCCCATTGATTATTCGACTCTAACATAACGAAACATAACAAGACCTTCCCTTAACTGAAACATGATTCATCCTTCAGTTTAATCTTCAGGTGCTCTGACTCTCAACAGCTCTCTTAACTTTTCAAACGACTCCAGCTTCAGTGGTTTTGTCATTATATCTGCAATCTGATCTTGAGTGGAACAAAACACCAGCCTTATCTTCTCTTGATGCACCAACTCCCGCAAATAGTGATAACGAACATCAATATTGTTTGGTTCTTCGATTCATAACTGGATTCTTAGACAAATTGATAGTGGAATTATTATCACATTTAATCTCCACAGTCCCCACTTCCTTTCCAGTAAGTTCACTCAGTAAACCTTTTACCCATACACAATGACATGCACACGTTGTGGCAGCCACATACTCGGCTTCCGTGGAAGATAGAGTGACTATCTCCTGTTTTCTAGAACTCCAACATGTAGCTACATTGCTCAATAAGCATACATAGCCCGACGTAGGCATTTTCTATCTTCCAAATCCCGAGCATAATCACTGTCAATGTACACTTCTAGTTTGCCAGCTCCTGCTCTTTCATACTTCAAAACATAGTCATATGTACCCTTTACATACCTCAACACACGTTTTGCTAGTTGCATGTGTGCTTCCTTAGGAGCGGACATGTATCGTGAAATGAGACATACAACATACATTAGATCAGGCCTTGTAACTGTGAGATACATGAGACTCCCCACCAAACATTTGTACTCAGTGTTGTCAACTTCTGGGCCATCTTCATCTTTGGTCAAGACTGTTCCGGGTACAATTGGGTTCTTCACAGCATTACCTTCCCACAAATGAAATCTTTCAAGTACCTCCTTTGCATACTTACTTTGAGTCATACTAATTCCAGATTCATCTTGATGCACTTCCACCCCCAAGAAATATTTCATTTGTCCCAAATCAGTCATTTCAAATTCTCTTTTCATAGAGTTTTTGAAATCATCACATAGCTTTCGATCATTTCCTGTGAATATAAGATCATCCACATAAAGGCTTACAATAATAACTTTGTTCCATACTTTTTTTATGAATAAGGTATGATCGTATCCACTCTTCTTGAACCCTTCTCTGTGAAAGTAGCCTTCAATACGATGAAACCAAGCTCCAGGAGCTTGTTTCAAACCATATAGAGCACGTTTCAACCGATACACCTTTTGTTCTTCTCCCTTTCTAACAAATCCTTGCGGTTGCTCGACAAAGATTGTTTCTTTCAATTCTCCATGGAGAAACGCACTTTTCACATCAAGTTGAAACACCAACCATTTGTTGTGAGATGCTACTGCTAAGACTGTTCTGATTGTGTCCCAGCGTGCTATTGGAGCAAAGACCTCATTGTAGTCGATCCCCTTCAATTGAGCATAGCCTTTCACCACCAATCTAGCCTTGTACTTATCTACCTCTCCTTTCTCATTTAGCTTGGTTTTGTACAACCACTTGACACCAATTGGTTTTGCATTTGTGGGAGCTGTTACTAATTCCCACGTGCCATTTTGTTCAATTGATCGAATTTCATTCTCCATTGCCTGCTGTCACTTCGGATCTTTTGATGCTTCTTCATAGTTTGAAGGATCACCCAATGTGCTGAACATTACTAAGTTGTTTTCTTCCTCTAACAGACCTTCCCCACTTTGATAATCATCTAGCCAAGTTGGTGGTCTACCACTTCTTCTGGATGCTCGAGTTGAAGGCTCCCCATACTCCTGTTGTGTAGTACTAATAGTGGGTGTAGTGGGTGGATTGCTTGTCTCATGAGGACAAGCATGTGTGGACACATCAAGTGGAGTGGGTGTACTGATTGTTGCACGTGCATCAGTAGGAGTAGGTGGGGACATAGTACTTGATTGTTGACTTTCTTGAGTTGTACTAGTATTTGGCTCATTCTCTATACCATCTTCCTGTAAAGCACTATTTTGATTGTTAGTGCACACCATCTCCTCTTCTTCAACATGCACATATTCTTCTGGGACAATTAATTTGGGTTCTCCAATGTCTTGTTGTGCCCAAACCCACTTGGCTTCTTCATCAAAGGTGACGTCTTTGATGATGATGATTTGATGCACCGGATCATATAGTCTATAAGCTTTGGACTCTGTACTTATACCCAACATAACACACTTGATGCTTCTGTCTTCTAGTTTGGTTCTCATTTGAGCTGACACATGAGCATATGCTATGCTTCCAAACACCCTGAAGTAATTGACATTTGGCTTTGCACCGGACCAAGCCTCTTCGGGAACTTGTGTCTACTAAGGTTGTTGTGGTGCATCTGTTTAAAACATGACCAGCCCACCTAGCTGCCTCCGACCACAACCATTTTGGCATTGATTTTTCAGCCAAGAGACATCTGACCATGTTCATAATAGTTTTATTCTGACGTTCAGCCACCCCATTTTGTTGAGGGGTGTAGGTTGTGGTCAGTTGTCTCTTGATCCTATGACAATTACAAAATTCATTAAAATTAGTGGAGGTGAACTCACCTCCTCTATCACTCCTTAACCCTTTAATTTTGAGTCCTGTTTCAGTCTCAACCATTACTTTAAACTTCTTAAATGTTTCAAAACTTTCTGATTTATGAGATAATAAATACAACCATCCCTTTCTTGAATAATCATCTATGAAAGTTATTATGTACCTTTTACCACTTGCTGACATTGGTGAGATTGGTCCACATACATCAGTATGGATCAATTGCAGTCTTTCACTTGCCCTCCAACTACTTTTCTTTGGTATAGGTTCCCTTTGTTGCTTACCAAGTTGGCACACCTCACAAACTTTAGTCTGTTCAGCAACTTTTGGTAATCCATAAACCATCTGCCTGTACTGCATAGTTCTTATTGTTTTGTGACTTACATGACCCAGTCTTCTATGCCATATCTCAGAATTCACCTCAGCATGTGTCACCATACATTGCTCCTGTCGTGCCTTCTTTGTAGCTTGAATTAAGAACATGCGGTTCTTTGTCATGTTTGAAGTGACTATCAATCCCCGGTGAGGATGATAGATGTTGCAGGTTCCTTGCTTGATGATAATAGTGAGATCCTTCTCTAGTAGCTGGCCCAAACTTATCAGACTCGAAGTGAGTTCTGGTACATAGTAGACTTTGGTTATGACTTGAGTAATCCCTTCCACCTCAAGTCTTACATTACCAATTCCTTTCACTTTTAACCGAATATCATTTCCCAACTTCACGGTTTGAGTATAGGATTCATCCAATGTAACAAACCAATCTTGATTTCCTGTCATGTGATTGGAACATGCTGAGTCTAGGAACCAATAACCAGTCGTATGGTCCCGTTGGATCTCAACATGAGCCATCAACAATAGTTCTTCACTGTCATCAAATTCAGCAAAATTCACTGCTTTTTCACCTTTGGGACATTCGTATGAAAAATGTCCAAGTTGATGGCACCGATAACATTCAACTACTGACTTATCAAAGTCAGGCCGAATTCTTCCTCTTCCTCGTCCACGTCCTCGGGAAAACTGAGATCGTCCACGACCGCGACCTCGTGCACTTGCTCCTTCATTCTCGGTCTTCATAACTTGGTCTTCAGTTGGCTTGCGTCGAAGTTTTTGTTCATGAACAAGCAGCGAGCTTTGGAGTTCATCAATTGTTAGGGCGTCAATGTCTTTGGATTCTTCAATAGTACACACTACAAAGTTGAATGCTTCTGTCAAGGACCTGAGAATCTTCTCCACCACTTTCACATCCGGCATGTTCTCACCGTAGTTGCGCATGTCATTTGCAACCACCATCACTCTGTTGAAGTAATCGGCAACTGGTTCAGCATCCTTCATCTCCAAGATCTCAAACTCTTTCCTCAAACGTTGCAGTTAGGCTCGTTTGACTCGTGTATTTCCTTGGTACTTTGCCTTCATTGCATCCCAGATCTGTTTAGCACTATTCTTTTGCGTCATTTTGCATAAGATTTGCTTGTCTATGGATTGAAACAGATAATTTCTAGCCTTCAAATCCTTCAACTTGTTGGCGTCTAACTGCGTCTTTGCTTCTGCCGAGAGAGTTTCCCCTTCCTTTGGAATTTTGAATCCAGTTTCCACAACTGACCAAAATTCCTTGGAGCGTAACAAGTTCTCCATAACCAAGCTCCAGTGATCGTAATCGCCATCGAATCGGGGAACACTCTAATAGGACACCGTCTCTTCTGCCATCTCTCTTACTCTCAAGATACTCTCACCAGGAAGATTGCTCTGATACCACTTGAAAGTTTCAAGAGATATCAAAGTACTCAATATTTCTGATGATCTTATTAACTCACAGAACTGCTATATATATAGCATACAGACTCCACCAACGTTAACCATAAATAAAGGAAACAACCCTGACAATACGCTAACAACTTCAAGATTTATTCTAAAACAACCCTACGACTTAATCAAATGAACGTGCGAATTCATGGATGGGCTGCAAACCTGCATGCATTATACATTACCTGGGCCAAGCCCATTTATTATTCGACTCTAACATAAACGAAACATAACAATTCTCACGTCTGAGTTTAATCACAAGACCACCCCCGAGGTCCGCTTGTAGAGAGTAATGGTTGTTGTTTGTGTCAGGGATCAAGCAACAGTAATATTTGAAGAGAATCTGGTGGAGCATTTCAACCACATAGAAGATGTTGGCTTCGACACTTGGGGTTCAAATATTATGTAATAATTTTAGAAGTAGAATATATATTTAAAGTAGATAAGGTGTGTGCATGTTAATGTTTTGATTGTTAATAAAACCTTTTTTTAACTATATACGTACTCAAATATATAATTCTTGCAAAAAGAATGCAATCTTATTTTATGATTTGTTAAGTTATTAAGGATGTCATGAAAAAAAAATTCATGATAAGAAAGATCGTTCGGTCAGATCGGGGACCAACGTTCATTTTTACCCGTTCAGAATTGTTTAATTACCGGTTAAACTGTTAAACCAAACCGTTTAGACCAAGCTTTAATTTTCTTATTTTTTAATCCAAATCTCATTTACTAATTAGTAAGTATTTAAACTTTTAAAATAATTTATGATAAGTAGTTAAAATTCCATTATTTTGTTTATTCTTAACTACTTCCTTTTCTTAATAAATTCCAATACAGTATACTCACAAGTCTATGCGGATCGTATAGCTCACAAGCCTGGCAAAAATTATGCTTTTTATACTTTTACTTTTAATTTGCGTATATTTACATAATTATCATGTTTTAATATACATAATTATCATGTTTTCCAATCAAGTTAAGTCTCAGTTTGAAAGTATCGATTAACAGGGTCGGCTCAATGTTTCTGGAGACCTAAAACGAAATAAAAATTTGAGGCCCTCATCTATGTATTATTCTTAAACCTCTTTGCTTTCGACCGTCAAGGTAAACAAATTTGTTTATAGTTTGGCAGGAAACAACTTAGGGCAGAATAAGTGATAAAGAAGCAACAATATATTAAAACAAAGATACAAATCAATTGTAATGGTAAATTAAAATTAAAAGAGACAACAATAGATTAAATTGACAAAAGAACAACAGTAATAAATTAATATAATTGAGCATTAATCTAGATCAAACAACAATAATAGTAGATTAGATGATTGATTGCAAAAGATAATTTAGAGTTGATAAACGTAAAAGAATTTTCAACCATGAACTGTCGATGAACTTTTGATAAATTAAGTTTCATAAGTCAAGCTCAATGAACCAAGTTTTATAAGTCGACTTTGATAAACCTTCAAGCATTTTGTTATCATTTCTTTATCTCTAAGAACACGAATATTGATTAAATTATAATATATATTTCAGCTTAAAATATAAATAAACGTATTTTTTTTCTTTTTAAATTTGAGGGCCCTTAAAATTTGGGGCTTAAAGCGATTGCTTTAGTTGTTTATACCGTAGAGACGCCCCTGACGATTAACTACTCGAGCTCAACCCATAAAATAACAATATGATGAAGCTTGAGTCAAATTTCAAGCTTCAAGTGAAGCACATCATAATCAAGTCAAGCTTGAACTTCACACTATATAGACTACGCCTAACGGCCGACTCAATTTCACCATCATTCCTCCAAACCATATAAGTTTTGATGTTGGTATACATAAAAATCATTCATTCATGTCTTGGAAATCCAAGTGATCAGGTACAAATCAAGAGTCATGGTTACTATTTGTCGTCCCAAACTAGTACTCGTTATCTTTCCATTGATATCACATTAACTTTTCATTACTTTCCTTTGTCGAGTTCAAACCATTTCTTTCAACCCACTACCTAACACCAAACCTCCATAAGTGAGGTAAATCAAGCTCGCTAAATGGTCCAATCAGATGGTGATCTAGCCAACGTGGTCGTAGTCCAACCAAATTATAGCCAAGATGATGATCTAGCCAAACTTAATATGCCCAATCGTCTTTCAACATGCATACATTACACATTGTACCACACAATTCCATGAAAAGACGAACGACTGCATGTTACAACTACTACATAGTTGCAACAAACTATTGCATAGACCCATAGAGACAAACAATTCCCATCTCACAACTACATCAACAATCACCAATGCAGTTTATTAGTGCACGTTAAAGGTCCTAAACAGGAACAAACCTTACAAGCAGGAAATCATCATAGGGCGTTTATCATTCGCTTCATTTCAGCAGACCTCCGAGGATCTGGATCTTCAATTGCTCTTTCAGTGAGCACATGCTTGATTCTACACATTGATTTCCTAACCTGGATGTTGATCAGAAGTCAAAACCTTATTAGGATATCTCTCAATCTCTCATTAGCAAGATACTTATCCGAATAATATCATGAAAACCAAACAAAGAATATGGGTCCCATTGCTATGATGTGAGGGCAATTGGTATGAAAATGAGAAATCAAATGAAATGGGCCATACCTTAGGCAGGCGTTCTGGGTTAGGAAACCTTAAGTTTTGAGCATGAAGCATCTGGCGCTGAGTCATCAGCATGTTCTTTTCCTTAAGCAGGACATACCATAACTTATGCAGATCATCCCATGACTTGAGACGCAGTTCTGATGCCTTCCAACTACGTCCTGAATTTTAAAGAAGTTTATTGGCAAGTTGTATGGATAAAGAAAAAAAAAACCAGACATAAATCAATAGTGTGTGCACATCATAAACATACCAACATACGCATAATGTAGTTTTACTACCATGGAAATTGAAGACTGGTCCTAAAGTGCAGCCTAGGTTGTCACTAATCCTGTGTATATCATTATCATATACTATACTTTTATATATAATGTGTTTATAATATGAAAATACTACGGAATGAAAAATAACACCTCAAATTTTTGAGTCAAGATATTGCAACATTTTTTTGGGTGGCCTTTTGATCCTAACTCACCTTTTGGCCATTACTAAGAGGTGCAAGAGACTTTTCATAACAAATTTCTTCATTGTCTTCTCTTAAGAGGAGCGTTTTCAACATTTTATCCACAGAGAAACATTTGTAATTATACTTTAAATCAATCATATTTTAGTGAAGTGAGCATTAAATTTTTTTGTTGAATATATTACTCAACTTCAAAACAATAAAAAATTTCCAACTGTGTCCAAGTTTGATAGAACTAAAGCAAAATATGTATCGCAATTCTGTCCCATAAAACTAATATTTGTTCACTCCTGGTTTAAAAATTATAAACAAATTACTTTAACAGGGATATGAGGGACTAGGGAGCAAATCTATATCATCTAATATCAGCAAAGTCAACATCTCACTTCAACGAGGTCTGTTAGTGATATCTATAAACTGAAATGAGGTTTGATAGTAATATCACTAATATCTGTAAACTCTAATGAGGTTTGATACTTCATAGATTAAACAAGGATGAGAAAGTCTTAATATTGATGTCCACCTCAAGTACATATATGGTGGGTATGTCATTTCCTACAATAAGCCAAATCGTTACTGCAAACAATACTTAGTCTTTACTTCTAAATAAATATGAACATATACCACATCAAATAATTAGTGTCTCCCCACTTCAAGCCTACATATGTTCTTAAATAGATGCACATTGTAATGGAAGATCAACAAATCCAACTTATGGCACTGCCTCAGAGAATTTATGAAAAAAAAAGTGTAACATTACCCGAGAGAGCTCTTGGTATAGACTATAGAGAAAATATTGGTACAAAGCTTATGATGTTAATCCTAAAGCTGTGCAAGTCAAAACAATGCACAAAGTTCTTGAGTTTAAACGGACGATGATATCATGTTGAAACTTTGTCAGTTGTTTATATGTTGCAAGTATACTGAGTGTCTAGAGCAACAGCAACCCATGGCCCATGGGTATTTGATACGAACCCAACAGCCCCAATTCAGTCTCGGGGTCAGTACATGGCAGAAGTAGTGGGGAAGGGATAATTGTTAGTGACATGTTAGTGGCTTAATTTTAGGAGGAAGTAAACTTGTGTTTTAATATCAATTTCCTGTTCGTAGACTAGTATTTTGATCTTTCGTTTTGGTGTAATTGGAGATCACCTCCTCGAACAGGGCTCCTATCTGTACTGTTTCATTTGAAGTTAATCAAGCCGACTTTTGTGTTCCTACCAGTATTACACTGTTACACTAGTAATATCTAGTAGCCAGACACATAGTTGAACTTTCATAAGGATCTCCTCAAACAGTCAAACACTTATTTATTTTAGGAACAAGACATGATAGCAGCTTTGTTCCGTAAGCACCATAAGTAGATAGATAAATCACACTCATGCAATTATCCCAAGTGTCGATCACACAAACATATATTAAAGATTAGAATTTCAAATGCAACATGGGTGTCAAAGCATGTACCATAGACAACAGGTTTCTCATCCTCCGGTTTTCTATCCGCCTCAAAGAACTCCTCAAGCGGGTTATGTGCAGTTCTAACCGTAGTAGCAGCCGCAGCCCCAGCTGCAGAAGCTTCCGATCCCGCTGTCGAAAAAAGCCTCCTCCCAAAAACTCTTGTCAAAAACATGATTACACCAAAATGCTGCATAAGACACCAAAAGAAATCTTAACTAATTATCCGGCATAGACCACATATAACATTTTTAAGTAATCCAACTTTCCCTAAATGCATAACCCTTTATCCCCCTAGAGCTAAAGTCAGGAGCAAATCGTCGAACAGTTGGTGGGCATTAACAATAACAACAACAATAACAAAAAAGATACAAACTTTAAGCGTACATCATTAAAAAAAAAAAAACGAAAAAGGCCCACGATTTCTTATGAAAGAAGCACAGAGTGTGCGCCGGTGAGAGTTATGTTCGACGGTGGTGAGTATGAGCGTTGAAATGAGAATACAGGTGACGATTTAGGGTTAAAGAAAGACGTACCAAAATCAAAAGCTGCTGATGAACAAGTGATTACAATCAAATAATCAATCGATTCTGCAGATCACTGTAAAATGACGACGCAGAGAAAAGGGATTCAAGATCGCCTCTGCAACTCCGGCTGTAGGAGAAACCCAAGAGATAAAGATGTGTGTGATGGCCCATTATACAAGGCCCGTTTGTTACATGGCCCATGTTTATGGGCCACATTTTGAGTTTCATACTTTCATACATCATAATGGAGAACGGTGTACAAATTGGGTGAGTTCTTAAAACCTGTTTCGGTTTCGAACCTGTTAAGCCGATTTTTGTCTAAACCGGTTCCTATTTGTTTACTGGATTTTGAATGGTTGCGGTGGCAATGACGAGAGCTACGATTGGGGTGATTGTGGAGGTCGTTACGGTGTTGATGACTGTATTTAGTGAGTTGGGGTTTTGAATTCTTTCAATCGGTGAACACTTTTAGTTTTAGTTTTCTTAATCAGATAAATAGCATAATACACACCATGTGTGTTTCTCTAAATAAAAGGTTGATGTACAAGATGCATGTATAGAATGTTAGTAAGAGTAAATTAGTAGTTTTTCAAAAAAACAAACAAATAAATTAGATATGCTAATTAAATGTTTTTATTATTCGCAACAGGAACCAGAACCGTTTCATGAAAAAAATGGCTTTGTGCACCTCTAAATGATGTGGGGGTGGGGGGAGTGGTCAAGTGGCAAAATTATTTAAAATTAAAGCAGTGAAACTCATATTAGGGTCAAGGGTTTAAACCTCACATATAACAAAGTCGACGTCGATTAATTATGTTGTATACTTGTGATTAGTATAAATAGTTTCCTAAGTTATCGTTCTTGTAAATGGACTAATATGGGCTAAGGGGATGTTTGGTAATTTCTAAATGACTAAGTGTTGAACCAATAAGATGTCTAAATGTTGAACCATTAAGAGCTAGTATATCGTTTAACTATTCAAAGACAAATGTCTGACCAATTCAGATAAGAGGTCTTAACCATTTAGTATTAGTATAATCTTTAACCATTCAGAGGCAAATGTCTGAACCATTCAGACATTTACTCGCAAAACAAACAGTCTGAACCATTAAGTGTTGAACCATTTAGACATCTGAATTATTAAAAGACTAAAACAAATAGCCCCTGACTAATTCTTCCATTTGTATGTTTGGCTAAATGTTTTCTCGCGATCACTAAGGATATTCTGATTTGGTTATCTTTTATAAGGTTTGTTTGGACTTAAGCAGTTGTGTTCATGATCTATTAAATGTTTGTGATTGTGCTTTTGTTACTATTTATATGCTAATATGACAAATAATTTGTGATCGATTAAGTGAGACGGTCATTTCTCTAGGTAGAGACTTCATAGAGTTGTATTTCATGTTATTATCGTATCATCAAGATGTTACTACGTTATAAAGAGACTCCATAGTGTGTATTATTGTCTATATGATTGATTGATTTCAATCTATTTGATTGATGTAAAAAGGTATACAAATAATGTCTATGTAATTTGTCAAACAACATGTTATATTACAAGTTGTATACCTGATTTATTAAATTTCAAATTGAAAGTGAACGTGTGTTTATATCTCGTGCTTCTATGTTCTTTGTGTTATGTTTTATAATTTTATTGCAACGTAGTTAGCATTAGCTAAATTTAGATCAATCAACATCTTTAGTTTTAGTTTTCATAATCAAATAAAATACATTATACTCATCACATGCTCCTAAGCTCATCGTTGATACGATACCATATTTACATTACTTATCTAGGTTAATTAGAATTTTGCATGAATTGACAACAATCATCAACATTTGGTGATAGCTTCCTCTCATCGATCAAAGAGGTCGATGATTCAAATCTTATAACATAAAAGTATAATCGATTAATATAAGATTATGAGTAGATTATTGTTTAAAAATAAATTAATTAAAATATCAATTAATAAATATTTTGATTATTCGCCATAGGATATGATTAAACCCTCATGTGCACTTTGGCCCCCTCTATGCCAACATAATAATGTGAAATTGTGAAATACGTGATGTGCTTTATTTATTATTATTATTTTTATATTTACTTTCTAGAAAGACACTTTTTTGATGTGAAAAATAAACAATAATTGACGTGCTTCAAAGTTCAATCAACCCATTCCCGTCGCCATCACTTTTTTGATAAAAAGAATAAAGCAAGAAAGCAAACTTTTACATGTAATTCCAAACAAAAATCGGACATGTAAACTCATCATTCGATTTCAAGGTAAACAATATTAATCAATCAAAAACATGATGCATTGAATCCGATGGCAAATAGGGAAAAAAATATGGAAATAATATAAATACACTAGACAAATTGAAAAACTTGTGATCTAAAATACCACACGATCCAGCCTAATCTATTCAATAACAAATCATGTTCATGTGATATTTTTAAAGATAAATTTTCATCTGAATAAGTAATTAAATTAAAATACTAATCGATATGACTCACCATGAGTCCATCCCATGACTCCGTAATACTATATGTGATCACACGTTCTAAATTTTATGTGTCATTCACTGATGTTATATAAAGATATAGTATGTGGTGCTCTACTTCTCTTGTTAGAGGTATCCATTCCTCGCAAACTCATAGAAGGATATGGATCGTGGGTCGACGTTACTATGCATTCCATTTCATCGCGTGCAAAGGTAGGATTGGCTATGGACTATAACGTCGTCTCAGAAAGCTAGCTTGCTGGTGGTAGGTAGATTTGCCAATGATTCAACCAAGATTAGAAGAATTAAGATTTATGACGCTTTTTAATTCAAGGTTGTTAGTTACAGTTTATTATAGTAATCTTTATTGTCTATCAAAATTGAATGACAAAACATATAGTGTTTGTATATTAAGGACATTTAAAAAAATAAAGCTTTTAAATGTGTTCTTGGTTCCCGCATGATGGGATGAGAAACACAACACGTAGTTTGACGATTCTAAGTGTATGCATTGGGTGGTTCTTTATTTGAGGTATATTTGTGACATCCGTCACCTTAAGGTCCGTCAATTAACGTGGTTTTCCGTTAACTATTCCTTGATCGATCATTCCTCATCTTTATTAACTCTTTATGTGGATATCATGCTTGTTTTATCATCGTTGTGCTAGTGCTTTCATTGTGAATGTGTTATCTTTAAAAACCTTTTAAACTTTCAACATCGTAACCGCCAAATATGTCATTTTTATATATAATAAACGTCATCAATAAAACCTATTTTAAGCTATAAATATCATTAAATGCATTTTTATAATTAATATAATAACCTAATAAAGTTGTTTTTCAACCGAAACAAATTTGGGAAACTCGGGGGTTAAGTGCAGGGACTAAACTTGTCATTTTGCAAACTTGGGCTGGGTATATAAACCCATTTCCCAGCCCTAATCACTCATCTTCATCTTCTTCATCTCTCTACACCATCTTCTTTATTCTAGCACCAAATCCAACCCGTTTGGTCTCGTTTTCGTCGTCTAGACTTCATCTACAGCCAAGTCTACTCCATTCTAGCAGGTAGACGACTTTGGTTGTCTCTTTTCTTGCTTTTCACGGTTGTCCAAACTAGGGTGTTCGGGTTCAACCCGAACACATGAGGTCGTATGGGTGCGTGTGAGGTCTTTCGGCTTGTGTTTCATGTTTGTGTATGTCTGGTGTGTTTCTGGAAGTCCTTGTGTGTAAAACTCGTGTTTGGAGCAGCCGAAGGCTGCTAAGCCC